>PVKZ01001292.1:0-427564 GCA_004027375.1 Macroglossus sobrinus | reverse complement strand
ACTACAAGGCTCAGTCTGACGGTATCTGGGGAGAACATGAAATTGATTACATTTTGCTTGTGAGGAAGGACGTGACACTGAATCCTGACCCCAATGAGGTGAAAAGCTGTTACTATGTGTCCAAAGAAGAAGTGGAAGAAATGCTGAAAAAGGCAGCCAGTGGCGAAGTGCAGATAACTCCGTGGTTTCGATTCTTTGCGGAGACTTTCCTCTTTAAGTGGTGGGATAACTTAAGTCAGTTGAACCAGGTTGTTGACCGTAAGAAAATATATAGGATATGAATACGGAGGCGAATGACTAGTCAAGTCCTAAAACAACTCTGTCCTTAGTAAACTCGAAATCCTTTTGTGAAAATGTGGTTCTCCATTACAACTCTCACTGGAAACATTGGTACTTTACAACCAGAATGTGTGTGGAGAAGACAACTGACTCCTTAATTTTGTGTCACACACGCCATATAGATCCACTGCTATTTGTAAAAAACATTTATTGTAAAAAGAACAAATTTAAACCATCTAACCACACACACACAGGGTCCTAACAGATTTGAATACGTGACACTCTTCACTTTCAGTACGTTGAGATAAACATTTTCAGGACACCGTAGGCACTCTGCTAATTGCCAGGTGCTTTCCATATCATGAAACTTTTGTCACTCGTGCGGGTAAATGTGCACCAGGAGGTACTTGCTTAGCTACTTCAGAGCAGTTTAAATGAACTTTCCATATTGAGATGAAGCGAGGGGGCAGGTCCAGTAATCAGCGGTGTAGGTCCGGGACAACGGGCTGTGTGTAAACTGGGACTCAGCCGCGCACTGCAACACGGCGTCTGCCGTGGGCGCTGCTGACGCTCCGGCGGGCTGGTTCTTCATTGTGGGGTTCACCTGTGCAGCAGCCCTGGGCTCTACCGCTAAATGCCATTAGCGCCCGTCCCCGTCACAGTCACAATGACACCAGATGGCGAATATCTGCTGGAGGCAAAGTTGCCCCAGCTGAGAGCCGCTCTAACAAGGCTAACAAGGCTAATGTTCGTGTGGAACGGAGCTGGTGGAGTCTGTGCATGAATATTTAAATTGTACTTGGATGCACTTTCTGAAACTCGGCTACAGAGTTCTCAGATTTTAAATCTCAAGATAGCTTCATGTTCCTTTAATGAATAATGATGAAAAATAATTTGTTTCTTACAAGCTAAATGTGGTATGAATTCCCTTGAAGACTGCATTTCTTGTTAAGTGAACGTTTTATAATTTTGCGAGATTGTTACAAATATTGATTTTGCTGAAAAATTAAAATTAAAAATTACATTGTAATAGTGTCCTGTAGTTTGTTACGACTGTAATACAGTAATAGGTTGACGTGTCTGTCTTAAACAAACGCCTTCAAACTTCACAATGCACTTGTAACATTGTTTCTAGTTCGTTTCCTTGGAGGATCAGGCTGAAAGCCACACGTGACCACTGCTCAGCAGGACCGTGGCTGTCAGCTGTGGCCTGGATAGTGGGGCCGAGGCCGGCTCACATTAGACCCTACTGCAGCATCACTGGAGGGACCCTGACCCACTGAGCCTGGCACTGTCACCGTGCTAAAGCCAGCTGAGGCTTGAGAAAAAAATCCCGGAAGGGCCAGAGGCAGTCAGTCTTCAGTGCGTTACCCCAACACCGAATTACCCAGAGGACAGGAGCATCCGAGCACTGGGACGGGGGAGGGCACAGCACCCCCTCGCTGGCCCTTGAGGATGATCAGGCCCCACTGCAGGGAGGGCCGTGGGCACCCGGAGTTTGTGAGCAGGCCCCAGTGCGCCTCCTAGCAGAGGGAAGCGTTGCGCCATCCGCTGCCCGGGGACATGCGCGCCCCATGTTTGTGGGTGCCGGCTCCCACAGATGGGTGTGTCGGGGATCCCTCTTCCTCACCCAGACCCTGCGCTGGCCACACCCCACAGAGGACGTGGGTGCAGAGCCCCAACTGGATCTCCACGTGACCACCTCACACCTACCATCAGCTACACGCTGCAGACACAGATGTAGTTCTCTTCGGAGTTCCTCAGGCCCTTGTCAGGACGCCTGCTGTGCGAGTGAAACACAGACCTCCTGTGTTTCACGGAACACACGTGAAGCCCGGGGATGGACCGCAGGGGCAGGAGAAGCCCGCACTCGGCTGCCGGAGCGCCCCGGGCCACCCGTCACCCCACAGAGAGGCGGTTCTGCTTTTAAGACAATCATTTTTTCTCTCCTTTCTCTTTTGGCCAAATGGACAGTGATCTGTAGCTACGCCAGAAAAAAAAAACAAAAACTCTACGTGATCAAAACTATTTTCTTTCACAAGTTTATTTTGGATCGACTGGCTAAAGACAGACAGCAGTGGTACCCGGTACAGGAGGAGTGGAAGTCACCCGGTGCCGGCATTCTAAACCCGACCCGCACGCAGCCCATGTCTGAGGGCAGGGCTGGCGCCGCCGCCGGCGTCCACGAGTGGAGATGTTTCCCTGCAGAAAAGGACTGCTCACGTGCACTGACCAAACCCAAGGGCCCTCCTGCTAAAGAGAAGATTTCTCTCCACCACAAACAGTCGCAGCAATAAAGCTTTTTAGTGCTGCAAAGCTGACGCAACCAAAGCCCATCGCTAAGCGCAGAAACCAGTGTCTCGTCCACACCCTCGCAGTGCCACACAGACACGAACGTCCCCACGCGCGCACAGGGGAGGGGTGGGCGGAGCTCCCAGCTCCTTCACCGCCGTCCAGCTCACGGGTCCGTCCAGCTCACGGGTCCGTCCAGCTCACGGGTCCTGACTGCGGTTTCAGGAGCATCTTCGGGACAGAAAGCCGCAGTCTCGCCCACCGGTCCGGCTGACAGGACACTATCGCCTGTCCTTTTTCCCGGCTTTCCTCTTCCCGGAGAGCAAGTGCTTGGGCTTCATGTCGAACACGTGCCGGTCTGCCTCCCCCTTCCTCCCCAGGCGGTTCATCTTCCTCTGCGCTTTCTTCATCATCGTCTTGGTTTTCTTCACCATCTGCAACAGAGAACACAGAGCACGCTGGCTACCAAAGCCATGTCCCCCCGTGCACGCTCGTCACCCGTGCATGCTCGTCACCCGTGGACGCTCGTCACCCGTGCGTGGGCCAACGGTCGAAGTCGGCTATGACGGGAAACCCCGGGAAGGCGTCCTCACCATTCTCCCTCGGACCCACCAGCGTCCGCAGGAACTCAGCCTGCGCACGCACGCCAGCCCCGTGCCCACCAGACAGGCGCGTCTACCGAAGGTCACCCGGTCTGACTCCCTCGCGGACAAGCGCACGGACTCAGGCGCAGGCCCTGCACTGCACTGCTCACGTCTGACCAGTGGCAAAGCCAACTCGAAAACCCAGCTTTCCAGGTGGGGATGGGCCTGCCACCTTACCTACTCCCTCCTTTCCTGGACCTTCAAAACGCTCAACCTAGCAACTTCCGGGTTTACTTGACAAAGTGTCAGCAAGAGCGACAGCACGCCCAGAGTGCCTCGTCCAAAAGACGGGCCGATGGCTCTCCGGGCGACTTCCCTACACAGCTCAGCGTCGCTGAGGGCCCCAGGCCTCCAGGGGCCAACCACGCCCCCAAATGCTGGGCCCGGGCTCCGAGCGCCCGGTGCTGTGACACCACGCTCTGTTCGCACGGCTCCCGGCATGCGCACACGCCGGCCCCCTGCAGGCCCCGCTCCGGCAGCGCACGGCTTTGCCAGGCGCCTTCGAGCAACTGAAAGCGGAGGCTGTCGTGTTACTAACACATGTCGCGGCAACTGACCTTGGCGTCCCGAAGACCAGAGACGTCCCGCGGAGTTCGAGAGCAGCTGCGACTCCGGGCGACGGCTGTGGGCGGGACAGAGGCCTCCCGCTTCCTCTTCCTGGTGACACTCCGAGACAGCCGAGACAGTCTGGCCTGGACTGCATAGTGGGCCTGGAGAGCACGAAGGGCACGCTTCAGCAGGAACCGAGTCTGGGGCGCCGCCCCGCCCCCACGGCATCGCCCCTCGAGTCACATGCCCGACCGGCCACTTCCAACCACGCTCTCAGGCCAGGAGGCGCCCGACACAAGACTGGCCGCTCCCGCCTCGCCCTCTGTCGCCTGCGAGTCACGGGTTCCCTACGGCACGGCTGCACCCAGCCCCGCGAGCGTCAGAGAGCACCCACACTCACGTTCTCATCGCCACCCACGGCGACGCCCAGGCTGCGCATCTCCTCCTCCAAGGCTTTCCGCGGAACCTGAAAGGTGGAGAGGATGTTCGTTTTAAGCAAGGTCAGTCAGATGAAATGTTCAAGGGAACAGAACTCGAGATGTGCCTGGTAAACGATCTGTGACACTCTCCTCTCACTCTTTCCCATGCCATGAGAAATAACATTTATAGGGCAGTGTCACGTGCAACTCCGAGCGGGTTCCCTGTGTGCGCATGAGGCCAGAGGCCGAGGTCAGGTGACTGCCAGGGGCACACGGAGGCCAGCGTCCCTGCACCTGCTGAGAACCACTCACGTGCCATGCCGTGAAAAGCGCCAAGCACAGGAGCACCCGTGAGGGGTCTGCAGTACTGTCCCCCTCCTGCCTGTCTCACTGCAATTTAACTGTCCCGTGCATCGTTCCCTTTCTTTGGGGATTTGTCCCCAGCCTCTGCCACACCTGTGGTCTGAGGACGACCACTGGACCTAGCCTCACCTGCCACCCTATGAGAACGTGAGAGGAAGACCCTACGAGGCAGAGCTGAGAGGTGGCGAGCCCTCAGACCTCCCGGGCCCACCTCAGCTCAGTCACAGGAGCCAACACACCGCCTTCGCGTATACACGAGATCCAGGCTTTTCCATAAATTGCAAACACGAGTCCTGACTCAGAAAGTAGTTTAAGAACGAGAATGTGTTAACTGACAGATGTGTTAAGCTATCTGCAAATCACAGATTCTGATCTTACTTTGTACAGCTACAGAATCCAACAGTTCTAAACTTTGAAAACCAACAAGAAAGGGGGTAAAAGTCACCACATAAGAGATGAACTCAACCAACCTTGAAAGTCAACACAAACCAAGAGGACGGGGCGAGCCCCGTGCGTGGCCACACAGGTGGGGACACTGCACCAGGCGTGACCGCATGGGGACCCGCACGCCGACAGGCAGGGCGCCTCGCCAAGAGGCGCGAAACTTGCCTTCTTAGCGGTCCGCGGCATTCTGGGTCCCTGGGTGTCCTTCTCTTTGGACTGCAGGATTTTCAGCTTCTTTTTTTCTCTGATTTCTTTCGCCAGCTGCCGGATCTCCCCCATCTCTTCGTCGTCGCTCTCGGGCTCGCTGTCGTACTCGCCCGCAGCTGCCCTCAGCTCTTCCTCTTTCTCTAACTCCTCCAGTTTCTTTAAAAAGAGTAACGAACAGAACAATGGAAAACCCACACACGAGTGCAGGACCTTCGCACGGAACCGGGTCCCCCGAGCCATCCACACCGGTCTCGTACCGGCGTCCCAGGAGTTCCCCAGCCTGACGCCGTCCCACACACAAGCTCGCTGGCGGTGCCATTTAAACAGTGACACATGTATGTCACCACGACCCAACAGATGGCGGCAAGAGTCCAGCAGCCCTCCTGCCCACATCACACTGCTATGAAAGCACGCGATGGGAGGCTGGGGAGGGCACCGCCAGGCAGGTCACAGGCCACCCTGAACCCACTGAGGACATGGCGCCACACAGGAAGACACACGACTTTTGTTTTTTAAAGATGAAAAAAACTCGCAGCTACTCATGCTAAGAAAAAGTACACAGGGAGGGGACCAAAACAGGAGGGGGATGCCGAGAAGGACCCGTGTGAGGAAAGCGCCCCCCACAGGCCCCGCGTCCGAGCGCAGAGGGACGGGGCGGGTGGCCAGCACTGTGGAGCCCGGTCGGCAGCGCTGGGGCCTCCGGGAACCCCCAGCAGGAGTGCGGTGACGGGAGCGGGGAGCCTCGGTGGGTATAAGAGGAACAATGGCGACAGATGCAGGTGAGCCAAAAGCTGGCTTCCACCTCCTAGTGGCCGTATCAAGGACCAGTGACACGAACCTGCATGATGTCGGGGTCGATGTAATCGGCCACGTTGTGGCCTTCCCAGATCTCGGGTATCTTGTCGTACTTTTCGGACAAATTCATGATGTCCCAGTACTCTAAAGTTAAAAAGAATAGTTCCAGCTGTACTCGTTTTCAGTGTCTTCAAGTGCCACGAGCCGACACGAGTGACGGCTTCTGCGAGTCGCGCTGCCCGGTAAGGACAGCGGAGCATCTGTGTCCGACCCTGCGTGAGCGAGGCACGTGCTCACGCATCACTCCGGACACCCCGTCTACCAGCGCCACGCGACGGAGCGCCCCAGGAGGACAGGAGAGTCAAAAGCAAGGTGTGCAAGGGCACGAACCGGACCGCGGACAGGATCGCCCTGCTGGACGTGCGCGTGCTACGGAAGCCGGACTGCCCCGCACCCGACAGGACGGCAACCCTCGGGGCGGGGTCCGAGAGCCCACCCCACGGGACCTCTCCCCCTAAGGCACTGACGGGACGCGGGACAGCAGGGCCCGGCCCGCCCCCGCACACGGACACACTTCACAGCGGGCCGGTACCACGCGCGGCCCTTACTCTGCAGATCCAGGACGTAATCGTCTCCCAGTTCCAGTTCGATATCTCGTTCCTGCAACAAGAACACAGCAGGCACGGTCGCAGCTCGACCTTGCAGGGCCCTGTCCTGGTGCCATAACCTCTCCGACCTGAGGGCCAACCTTCCCCCCGCCACTGCTGGCGGCAGAGCCGTCCCGACCCCTCCTGACCCCTGGAGGGACACAGCCACAAGGCAGGGACCTTCCATAGCCTGGCCCTTAGGGCTTACGGCGTGGGCACCAGGCGCACAGCCCCCACCCTCCACAAGGGAACTGGTGAGGACCACAGGGACCCACCCTCTTCCTCCGGGGCTCCCCGGTCTCCATTCTCTTCCTGCGTGCCACCACTCCCTCCGGGATGAAAGGCGGCCTCTCCTGAGGAGACAGTATGGAAGTGTTCAAAAGACCGTATGGGAGAACAGAGCAGCTTAATGAGTAAGAGGGACCCAGCCCTGAACCTGCAACAGATGACGAGCCAGCAAAAAAGAGTCTGGTAACTACTTCCACCCACTTTCTGGAACAAAATAAACCCAAAACCTGAGTGAATTGGAGTTGACTCAAAACAGGTAAAATTAAAAAAAAAAAAAAAAGAAAGAAAACTGAACCACTGAAAACACAGAAGAAACATTTCTGGAACGGACAGTGAACGTTTCTATGCACAACACAAAACCCAGCAGCAGCCACAGAAAAAATACCAATGCATGCTAATCGCTTAAAAATATTTTTTAAAGTTTAAAAAAATTCCCCTCAAGTCAAAAGGCAAATGAAAAGAAAAAAAAAAGTTTTACAGGACATACAAGAATCTGATTTCTTTAATATAAAAACCAGATGGCAATGTGGAGTGAAAAGACCAAAAAGCTCTTTAAAACGCTCCATGCACTGGCTGTTGAATTCATCACAGCTAAAGCACCTTTGCTTAACGGTGGTGTAGCCGTGGACCAAGTTACATGCCAGAATCGGATGCTGGCACACACGATGTAGTGGTCACCACGGCGTCTTTAACCACCTTGAATCGACCAGACTGACTAACGCCAACACTCACCACCAACGGTGCAGGGAGCCATCAGAGCAGTAACCTCGATGGCATTTTCAACGCCACACCTTAAAATTTAGATACATTTGCAAAGAAAAATGAAGAACTGTGCATAAATATGTCACTTGAGGACTGTTTGTAATGGCAAAGAAACAAAAAAATGTAATATGTTCCCGTGTTTGAAATTTTTTTAAAAATATGCTTTTGTAACAATTTTTCTGGAAAAATGAACAAGACAGACTTAACGGTACCTCTGGTGGAGTGACGAGGGGGTTCTCACCTGGCACCTCACACCCATTTGTCACCTTTTGATTTACGCGGCACGTTTCAGTCTGAGGAAGAAACTCAAGGCCACTCGTGAAACCCGTGTGCGTGTGTGTGCATGCGTGCGTGTGCGTGCGCGTGTGACGGGACTGGAGGCCCCTGGATGGAGGCACACGTGTGTCCACCGCGCCGGCAATGCCACAGTCCCGTCTCGGGCTCCCTGCAAAGCCAACCTTACCTTGTCGTCTCTCTTGTTGGGCACGGCCAAATGCAATCTGTTCAGCACCTCGTTCACTTTATTTCCTTTCATTTTGGTTTCAACTCGATGGGCCAAAAGCCTGTCACAAGCCTAAGAACATACAAACACGAGGCACAGAGTCACGAGGCATCCTGCGGCAGCCTCCTGTCACACCACCTGGAGGGACCCCAAACTAGGCTATGCTCCAGAAGGCGGGAGCCTGATCTGCACTTTTGCTCGGTAGTGTCTTCCGGTGGCTAACAGGCCTGGAGGCCCCCACGGTCCAGCAAGTCCCCTGGGGCAGCCCTCTCCCTCCAGTGAGCAGTGCTCACTGGAGTCACGTCCCACCTCAGGGCTTGGAAGCAACTGAGCAGGAGTGACACCAACTGTATCAGCTGCCTTTTCTTTATATTTCAGGTAAAAAGACCAAAGTGAAAATGTCAGAATCCTGTGACATCCATCAGGACGTGCCTCAGGCTGCTCCCGCTAACCGCTTTCCCTTCCACTTCTGGACAGGTCCAGAGAGATGGGGACACGGGCAGGCGAGAGACACAGCCAGCAGCGGCGCATCCCAAAGGGAGCGCCGTGTGTTCTCGAGGGCCCAGCCTCAGCAGGGCGAGTGGGGCGAGGACAGGCCCCTGCCCGTGCCATGCCAATGCTCGTGCTGGCGACAGCTGCAAAGACGCCTGCGTCCCGTGGCTGACGCTCTCACGCCAGAGGAAGACGGAAGCGCACTGGACACCAACCTCTGTTTTCACTTTAATGACGCCTTCCTCTGTCAGGGTGCTGGTCTCCACCACAGGAAAGCCTTCGGCCTGCAGATCCATGAATATTTTCTGGGAAAACAAAGAAAACGACACGCGTTATTTCCAGGTTTCCGTGAACAAACCTTACCGCTTCTCCAATGGGCACTGCCGTTTGCTTCCTGACTCTTTCGAAAGGTATCTTCCATAAAGTTCTTTATTTTTGCCCACACCCTTCTGTGGCTGCTGAAATACAAATTACTGGGAGAATCAACCAGACTACCGCCAAGCAAACGGGAAGCTTTCTGGGATATGGAGAGATCGTACTCTCCGGAAAAAAAAACTTGGACAATCAAGAGATGGGTTTCTTTAAAAGAATGTTTCAAAGCGATTTTTTATAAAACTTCTCGTCTTCGCACCAATGAGAACACCACGGAGATGTCTACGTGACCAGCGCCTTATACATCGCCAGACTCCAAGAGAAAGGACCTCGCTTGCACCGCCACCAGCCACAGCCGCGACCACAATCAAACACAGGCGAGCAGTCCCAACTGTTCAGCTGCCCTGGAAGGGACCTGTTTCCTCACTACAGCGTCCACCGTGCGAAGCCAGAGCACCGGGGACACAGGCTCCACGATGGCACCACCCAGAGAGTCTCGCCACAGCGCCCGCTACCCCTCGGGTCCCTGGCCGATGTCACTGTGAACACCCGAGGGAGCCACTGTTACTACCGTGTCCAGAGAGGTGGCCTTCCCAGCATGCAGCCAGGCGGCAAGGCTGGATTTGAGCCCAACCCTCCATGTGACAGTCCCTTGGCCTTCCTAATGCCCTACTGTCCCCTCTTCTACCTTCTAGCACTTTCGACCCAAAAAACAAAGATCACGCAGGAGGTACCAGGTTCTCTCTGAGACAAGCGAATCCTGAGCAGGCCGCAAGGCCCGAGAAAGCTACAGGGCTGACCGAAAACCGGAAATGTCACCAAGCCCGAGTGGCGTCCACATCGCACAGGAGGGCCAGGCAGCTGTGTGCGCTTCCTCAGACCCTCCCTGCCTTCCGAGTCTGCTCAGGAGACACTGCCAGACCGAGCCCATCATCCGCTGCAGTGGCTCCCGACCTCCAGCGCGCGCCCAGTACCGGGGGCCAGGCAAGCCTGGCCACTGGGTCACCAGCCCGTGTGACCTGGTGGGCCCTGCCTCTAAGACACGTCACCACGGAAGGTGATGCCGACGCTGCTGGTCGGGCCACGGCCTGAGAACTGCCGTGCTCGTGCAAAGCCTACCACAGCGCCTGTCCTGGTAGACACCAGACGGGGCTGCAGGGTCCACTGTCTGCAGGACCATGGCCCACACCCCGGCCCCCTGGAGATGCAGCAGATACGACAAGTGCCGCTTCCGAAAAGTGTCAGATACCTCCGCGTTCACTCCGTCCCCATGCCCGCCCCAATGGGCCCAGTGCCAGGACAGGCCACTCCCATGTGAGCACATCTTCCGGGGGCCACTTGTGCCAACTGGTCACACACACGGATGTTCCCAGCCTCTGAACACACCAGCAACAGGAAGTTTCAGATGTAGCCAATGACACAGTCCTTACAATGCCAGGTCTGCTAAACCATCAATAACACGCCCTTGACTGTGACAGGGAAAACAGACGGGCGTGACACTTGCTTCCCAACTCTGTTCTGAGACCCAGAGCAACTCACCTGGCTGTCTTCGGGCAGCTCGGCTATCCTCCGCACGTCGCACTTGTTGGCCACGACCACGAGAGGCTGGACAAGGACACGGGCAGTGAGGTGGTGGGCACCGCCCCATGGCGGGCGGGGCCGGGGCGCGGGCCGCCACTCACCTTGCCCACGAACAGCGGCCGGATGTTCCGGAAGAGCTCCAGCTGTGCCTGCAGCCCGTGCCCGCACTGCTCGGACACGTCCATCACATACAGCACGGCGGCGCGCAGGTGCGCCAGGGCCGTGATGGCCTGCATCTCGATGGTGTTGCGGTCCTCCAGAGGCTGGTCCAAAATCCCCGGGGTATCTATAACCTGACAGCCGGGCGTCACACTGAGCACACGGGCTCACACGCCTGCCACCAGCAGAGCCGAAGGCAGGCACGCACCCGAAGCTGCCCCGAGACCGGCGGACAGGCGCAGGCAGCGCAGAGCCAGGCCACGAGGGAGAGGCGAGGCGCGGCCTGCGCAGCTCGTGAGGGAGCCAGCGAGGCCCTGAGCCCATCTGCTCGGCGACGTCACAGAGCAGGGGCCTGGACTCGCAGGCCAGCAAGCCCACGGGACAGGCACTCCTGCATCCCCTACACAGGCAAGTTCAGCGGTGGGGACAGACTGCTTCGTGCTGCTGAAGCTGTTGAACAAACGCCACTTCTAATGGTGGGTCACAGATGGTGACGGGACTTCTGCCAACAGCACCACCGCTGACACAATGCAGAGCCATCCTGGCAGCTGGCTGCCCCCCGGGGACCCTAGCACAGGAATGAGAATCCCCCTCCGCAACTCCAAGTCTAACCCGCTCCTCGGCCTCGCGACTGGTACAGCGACACCCGGACAGACACACCGGGCCCGCAGGGCTCAACCCTGCCCCAGACACCGGGACATCTGCTCTCACCTGCCAGCGCAGGTACTTATAATCCATGTGCCCGACAAACAGAGACTTAGTCGTAAACGCGTAAGGCTGGACGTCCACGTCTGCTCTCGTCACCTGCAACCAATCCAAAAAGTCACAGGAAGTTTACACCGCGCTCCCTCGAGCAGCATGAACACGGCTCCGCCACGTTGACTGAAAGAAAACCCGAGCGAGGCGAGACAGCTGACTGCTCACACCCCGGCTCGGGGAGGGTCTAAATCTGCTGTCAGAACTTCTTTTGATGACAGGAACGTCCTACGTCTGCACTGTCCATGTGGGGGCTGTGGCCACAGGCTGCCCCATTCTCAAAATGTGGTCAGTGTGACTGAGCTCATTCTCACGCCACTTCCAGGCACTTGATTTCAGTGGCACCCTTTTGGCCCCACAGCGCGGCTGATAAATGCTGGAAACACCTGCTAGGACACTCGGCTTGTCACCATGTCAGCACGGCTTGGGGACAAAATAAAAACCCACAGATCTAACAGCAAAACTGCTCTTGGTCGCGAGCAGCCACAAACACAATGTTTTGTTGGCACCTGAGCTGCTGCTGGCTTGAGATGACATTTCAAAAGCTGTTTCTACTCTGCCCAGTTCCCTCAAGGTCAGCTGACTGTCCTGAAGCACCATGTCACTTAAGGAGTGCCCCTGTGTCTCAATGAATAAACTCACCACATGAAAAAAACGGAGTATGTGAAAGCAGACAGTGCATTTTCACAAAAAAAAAAAAAATGTACTTAAAATGTCTTAAATTCTTGAGAAATTTGCACCCAAGAACCAAAAAAAACTGGTCACTGTGACAGCAACACGTCTAGGTGTGGACGGACCAACCCTCCTTCGAAAACGGGGGGTTTTGGGCCCAGTGTTTTACTGACTGGAGACTAGCCGACCCCTCCATCCCACACGGCCGGGACGCAGCGCTGTGGCCGCAGGTCCTCGGTCACCTGCATCACCATCAGAGACAGACCGACCTTATTGATGAAGCTGGATTTGCCGACGTTCGGGTACCCACACAGGAGCAGGGTTCTCGTGTTTGGGTCAATGGTTGGCAGACGAGACAGATGCTGACGCACTGGGAGAAGTTCAAATTACACGTGCTTAATTCCACAGGACAAACACAGAAACTCGAAGCTGAAGACCTGCTTAGCTTCATCCCACTCCAAGCTGGTGGTCGTGGGACCCTCCCCCCACATTCACGACATAAGCGATGAAGACACCAACCTATCTGCCGCAGAGTGCTGTGGCCTACAGGACAGCAGGGCAAATCCTACCCTGAGCCCCACAGGTCCAGGGTGGGGCCCCAAACACACGACTTAGCAGCACCACACGGCTCTACGTGAGACAGTATTCGGAAAAGCACTGAGGCAAGTGATCACGCCATCACTTCCTGGCCAGAGGGCTGTTTCCACGTGACAACTCCCCTTAGGCCAGCAGTCCCCAGCCTTGTGGCACCAGGGACTGGGGCTCCTATAAGAATCTAGTTCCTGATGGTCCGAGGTAGAGCTGAGGCGGTGATGCCAGAGCTAGGGAGCAGCTCTAAGTATAGATGGAGCTTTGCTCACTCGCCCGCTGCTCCCCAGCCTGGGTCCTAACAGGCCAGGAGCTGTACTGGTCTGTGGCCCGAGGGGTGGGATCCCCGCCCTAGGAGCCTTGGCTGCAGTGCACACAGCGCCAGTGATACCACCGAGCCATCCTGTTATGTCGAAGGCACTAGCACAGCAGCCAAGTTTTGAAATCTTGTCGCAAATACATGCATGTGAAAAGTCACTGAAATGTTTCAATAAAACCTACCACGTTAATTCAGAAACTGTCCTATTATGTAAAACTATCGGGCAACAAAGCTGGAGTGGTTGTTTGATGCTATTACGTATTATAAAAGAAGCATTTAAAAACTTATTAAAGTCAATAAAAAAAGTCAATAATAGACTAAACTATGGATTACTCTATTTTTAAACATGTTGGCATTTCCTCATAGTTTATAATGTACATGCCTTACTTATTAAAAATGATACACAAATTTAATTTGTAAATAGTATAAGTTTTAGCCGCTTTTTCAATAACTGACCTATTAAATCTCCTATAGGTTAGCTTGGGAAAAATAACTTGGTCCTCTCCTCTCTAAAAAAAAAACATTCCAAAAACACACTGTCAACGAGGACCGAGGACCTGAACGGAGCTCACGCCCCACGCGCACCTTGTTCCAGATACTCCAGACTCTGCTTCTGTCTCCGGATCACGGTGCACATCCGGCCCAGCGCGGCGCGCTTCAGCTGCTTGCAGCGGTACAGGGAGTCCCCATACTTCATGAGCCGCACGTAATCTTTGGCAACACTTAAAGGAACGAAAAGAAACACGTAAGTTTCTTTCACTTTTGACAATAATGTAAAATGTAATGCGCCAAGACCACACCTTACTTGTCCACGAGGTTTTTGGCAATGTTTATCTGTCCCAGAGCCAGCTTGTAATGGTCCTTGTCATAGAGGATGTTCATCAGATCCGCATAAAACGGATGGATGTCCTGTAACAGAAAAGTGAGGGGTCAGTCTGGCAATAGTTTGTCACCTCTGTGTAAATGACACTCAAACAATCATTTCCTGGGGGAGACAGCGCACACCACTGCCCCGTCCCCAGCTCTCCCTCCTGGCCCACAGCTGTCTATTCTGAGGACACAGGCAGTCACAGGAAAGCCAGCCCAGCGGTCACTTCTGCCCACCCAGAGCTGTCCTGAGAACTCTCCCTTAGCTCCTGACAGGAGTGTCCTCAGACCCAGACAAGGCCACATCCCCATCTGTGCATCGGACCCCACCCCTCACAACTCAACAACCGAGCTGCAGTCCTCTTCCTCCTCCTGGCCATTCCCATCAGCCTACAAACATGCTGTTAATTCCCCAAAAATCTAAGAAGTTGTGACACAAATAAGATCAGAATGTGCTTCCTGCTACCGAATTAGTTTAGAACAGTTGCATCTACTGGGTGCCTGTATCAGGTCCCAGAGAAAGAACACGTGCCTGTCCACGAGCAGAAATTTTTGGTTTCTAAACACGTCTGTATTTTTCTTTGAGTAAGCCATCGTTTTTTGTTTGTTTTAATACAAAAGTAATTCTTGTCACACAAATCAACCTCTTCTCTCTCCTTCACCAATATGCAAGGATGACTCTGGGACACTGGCAGTTTAGGCTCTCACTGCCTGCTAGCCCCATGAACACACACAGGGACCCCACAGGTCGTGTCCAGCCAGCTTTCTACAGCAGCTAAATAAATGGGGAAAATGCACTAGGCAGCAGTACCGAGTTCAACCTTCCAGGCTTAACAGAGAAGTCAGGGCATTCCCCACGTGATTTCGTCTCATCAATGAAGATGGCGTCAGTGCTGAACTGACCGTCATCAGCTGATGAACCAACTAGTCCATATGTAGCAGTAGACTTCAGGCTACTGACCCAACATGGGTAGGAAAAGGAGCTTTGAGAAGAGGGAGGTGAGGAAGCCACACAAAGTGGCAAGCCACCAGGGCCTGGGCCTGGATCCGGTCACAGCCTGGAGAGCTTGGGTTGGCCCCTGCAAGACGAGACTGCAGAGCCTCGAGGCAGCTCTGTGACCTCTTAGACGGGGCTGGGGTGGGGGAAAGGAAGAACGTAAGGAACCAAAAACCCTACGTTCCATTCCCAGCTTTGCCACCAACTCACTACGTGAACTTTGACAGTCAGTTATTTTCTGTCTCCTTCACCATCTGTCAGATGAGTAGACCCAACGGTGAACACCAGTTATCTGAAGGTTCACATTCACATAACCATCTGTGGCCCCCCAAAGTCACTTACGTCCAATTTGGGGAAATCTGTTAGAATCTGTGACAGTCTGTCATGGTAATTCTGTTGAGTGAACTTGACTTTTCTCATGTAAAAATGTCTAATGCGATGGATCTGGTAGTGCTTATGAATAACTGTTGGAGTCTTCCGCTGAGTCTTCGATAACGTCAGGTCAATAAAATCCTGTGATTAAAAAACGTGAGGCAAGAGTTACATCCAAAAGTCTACTTTTCATTCACTCATTTGAAACCTTCAGCCAGGCAGAATATATTAAATATATTTAAAACTACAGATACTTTTTCTGACTACATTTTTAGTCCTTTATATACAACTCTGTCCACCTTTATAGTTCCTGCCCTTTAAGATACTCAGTAAATGGCTGTTTAAACAAATTTTGTCCCAAGCTTTCTTTTATCTTAATTTTCAAACACTTTTAAAACTTAAGCAATTGAAGCATAAATCAGAATACTAAAAAGAGACACACCCTACAATGCCAGTTTGTACATCTCAGACTTTGAAAGTGCATGAAACGACGGGTAAAACTAGAACCCAGTTTACAATTCCCTGGGGTAGGTAAGGTGATCGAGGACGGCGGAGCTGTGCGCGGAGCCCCCCGCAGACGGTCCAGCGGTCAGAGGCCTACAGCACCGTCAGCGCCGGGAGGGGCCCGACGTCCGGCCTGGGGTCTCCACCTCCTCCGTCCATCAGCCTCCGTGAACTCCCAAGGGGCTGGTTCCAATGGTACTTGAGGCCCGAAGTTCCCCCCGACTCCCATCCTCTTCTCGGGGCGGGGCCCGTGTCCTCTGGGACGTGACCTGGCCGCCGGCCCCGGGGGTCCCTAATCCCCAGAGGACGTGGCTTTGGCGGCGGAGCCAGGCGGGACCGAGGAGGAAGGCGAGAGCCAAGGCCCTCGACGCCTACCTTGGCGGAGGGCACCACCGTGATCTTCTTGAAGTTGTAGTGCGCCATAGCGGCGGTCGGCCACGAGGAACGAAAGCCGGAGATCGGAACTTCCGCGGAGGGCGGGACTTCCGCTCCATAGCGTCACTTCCGGGCGCTCCCTGCGCCGCCCTCGCACGGCATCCGCCTCGCACAGCGCCCCCGCCCGGCCGGAGGTCCTCCTCGCAGGGGTCAGAGGGCAGGCGGGGCTGGGCGGCGGGGACAGCGGGGAGCGGCCGCGCGGAGGTTCGGTCCCTGCCGCCCTGGGAGTCTGTGCTGCCCCTGCCTCGCCCGGCTCTGGGGCACGGGGCGCGGGGTTCGGGGATCTCAGAGAATCCAGGCGATCCGGGGGTCTACGGCGATCTCGGGAGTCCGAGGAGTCGGGGGTCTTGGGTGTGCGAGGATCTCAGAGAATTTCGGCGATCTTGGGGTTTCGCGGGGTCTTGGGGCCGCGGTCGTGGGCGCGGGCGCGATGGGCCCGCAGCGAACTCCACTGAAGCGCGTCTGCGGGCGCCGAGGGGCGCCCCGCTCCCAAACTGGGCAAGCGCGGCGCGAGAAAGGCAGGTTGTACGCCAGCCTCGCTCACGACCATCGCCACAACAATTTTAAATAAATAAACGTTATCGAGCATGCAAGGAAAGTATCTGATGAAATTCAGCATCCGTGCATGACCGGAACACTTGGCGGAAGAGTAAGAATGTCCTTCTTCCGGGAATCCACCAAACAGAACAAAACTGCAAAGGCCCGGTGGGGGACGTGGAAAACACTCCGTTCTAAACGGGGAAGATTGTTGGTGAGCTGATCACCATGACAAACGGTGACAGTCTCCACGTAGGATCCGCATTACTGATCGCTCTAGTGTATGTTTGACATCTTCTACACTAAAAATTTAAAAAGTGTTTCCTAGGCCCTCCAGTTCCTGAAACCCTGGTCCAAGAATTCACCACTCACACCCAAGAAGAGGAAGAAAATAAATGTTTGCACTGTGGGTCCAGTGTTTATCTTACAAACGAATAAAATGCATGGCTCTGAGCAGCAAAATCACTTCCTTGAAAGGTAACAACCAGATGCCACAGTGGCCTGTGCTCACCTTTCTCCTACCTGGCTCCTGGCTGGTTCCTCCTACCTTCAGGAGTCTTGACCTTTCTTCTGGTCACTCCCGGGTGAGTCAGGCAGTGACACGGTGGACTTCCAGCCCCTTTCGTCCTCCTCTGTGGTGGGAGAACCTGAGAAGCCAGCTGTGTTTGATTACACTGCTTACGGGAAAACACGTTTCAAAGTCTGAAACACCCACTGACAATTTGCTCCTAAGCCTGTTTATTATAACAGAATCCGGTGAGAACTGCCTAGATGTTGAAAGTCAAGTTAGAAGTAGAGACCGTGGCTCCCAAGCTCGGTGTCATGACATCACTGTCATAGTGAGATTTGTTACAAGCAAGTTATAACGTTTGTGGCGATTTCCTTTAATTTAAATGAAATAGTGCAAACTGGAGACTCCCCCTGTAGTGCAGTTCATTGGGGTTTCTTCATGACTGGGGAGCAGAAGGCCCTACGCCAGCAGTTACTGTAACCCACGGCCCACTTAGTTTGTCTGAAAGCTGTAGTTTTTGCACACCCACAGAAGTGTGTCACAATTATGACCAGAAGTGCCCCATTGCAAAGCAGTGTTGACAAGTGCTGTGTAGACGACCTATCAGGTTACAGGAGAGAAAGGCCGGGCACCACCAGAACCAGAGAAGGCGGGCGCGTTCGGCACCCTGGTGGGTGTTGTTTCAAACGGGGAGAAGGCACCTGAGGTGAGGGGCGTGGCTTCCGAAGGGCGAGCAGACGGCGCCACGCTCCGCTGAGGTCTGGCGTGGCTTCATTGTCTCCCACGCGGGGTTAGTGGGTGAGGCGTCTGACCCATGCCAGGCGGGTGATGAAATGATGGTGTAACGTTTTCGTGGGCACTATGTACAAAATGCGCAGAAAGTGGGGGTCATTGCTGGGGCCTCAACACTATTCACACTCCCTGAGCACCAGCTGGGTCCTCTACTTGACTCCTCAGGCCTGGAAGGGGCCCGGGGGGTGGGGAGGGGTCATGACCTGGGGGTGGGCACTATTGTTACCTTTTGCACGTGAAAAATGGCACCTGGGGACCAAATCTCGAGACCTACCTACCGAAGCCTGAAGCCTGACAGCCACGACAGGAGACAGAGCCGAACCACCCAATCGCCTGGCATCGGGGCTTCCTTCCCAGACCCCGCAGGCCTGGGACAGGGCCTGGGACAAGGCCTGGGACAGGGCCTGGCACAGGGCCCGTCTCCACGAGCTGCCTCCTGGCAGAGGCAGTGGGCCTCACCGGCACTGGGTGGCAGGTGTCGCCCGTCTGCACGAAAGGGGGCGTTAACCCTCACGGGGAGTGATGGCACACTCCGCTTTTATTTTATGCTTTAGTCGATGACGATCGTATTGGCTCCTGCAGCTTCTGCCAACTGGAAGCTAATGGCAGTGCACTGTACCAATTGAGCAATTCCCTGGGCCAGTGGAGACTTAACAGCCTTTGTAAACAGCATTCGGCGGTTGACAAATGACCATCTGGTGAGATGTGAAGTCATTCAGAATCGCCCTTGGAGAAGCTACAGAGGAAATTTGTGTTGACAAATATTGACAGGCTGATGGGGCCGGCTTCAGAGACGCTCTAAAAGGGGAAAACCATCTAGCCATTTCCATGAGGAGCCCTCGCACGGACTCGTTGGGGCGGCCGGGGGCTCACCCCCTTGCGTATCTGTCTCCTGTCTCGCTTTTCTCAGATCCCAGGACTACCGTTTCTTCCCTGGCCCCTGTTTGTGAAAGGGATGTGAACTGAGCCCAGAAGGGAGCGTGAGGCGAGGTCAGAGAAACGGCCGAGACTCCCACCTTATGCAGGTAAAAGGCCAGGATTTGAAGAAGCTAATAGTGAAACGACCTATCTGGCGCTGAACCAGAATCGTCTTCTCCAAACGCTTGGCAACCGCTGAGGTCTGAATGCCCCCCCGGCCCCCGCTAGTTTGCTTGTCGGTGGCGTTAGGAGAGGGGGCCTGGGAGGTGATGGGGTCACAAGGGTAGAGGCCCCATGGGATCTGGGACCTTCTAAAACACCCCTTCCTCCACGTGCGGTCGCAGTGAGAAGACGCTGCTTATGAACCTATGAAATCATAAAGCTTGTTCGGGTGTGTTTCCCGCGCCAACGCCAGTGTGTTTCCCAAACGGCTTTGTGTGGTGTGGACGCTGCTACGTGCCGGGCGGGCCGGTCGTGGTAGTGACCGCCGGCCAAGGAGGCAACCAGCTGAGCCGAGGCGGACGACCCCTTTTTGTACAGCGTGGCCCTCGACCAGCCGCCCCTCCCCTGCGCCCTGTCACTCAGCGTGGCGACCAAGCTGGCGTTCGCCACGCCAGCCCAGCAGGTCCAGACTGTCACACCAAAGGTGCCGCGTCTGAGGGGCCGCGTGGGCCATCGCATGCCGCCCCAACACCAACCTCTCTGCCCCCCTGCTCGCCCCGCGAGGTGGCCCATGGAGCTGTGGGAGAGGGTGTGAGGTCGTGTCCGGCTCGGTTCATCTGTTGGACTCCGGGAGGCTGTCACCACACCGGCGGCTACCAGAGGCCTGGCTGAGTCCCAAGGATGAGAAGACTAGAGAAAATACTCCCCCTCCAAAAGCTGCACCCCACCTAAATGCGGGCTGTCAGGGACAGGGAATAATACTCCGTCACACCCCAGCATGAACGACAGGACACAGGTCACGGCGGGCTGGGCCGTGTTAGCTCACGTATCCCTGTGTGCTTGAGCTCACAGAGGTATCGTGTGACTGATGAGCGCTAAGCCATTCACGCCTCACCTCGTTCGTGTAACTTCCAGACAGCTTGAACTGCGGCACGAGTAAGAACATTCTCGAGTAAAACGTTAGCTCACGAAAACCAGCCTTGCGGCGGCCGCAGCACGGGAGGCAGAGGCGATGACACTCGTACTTCTGAGTGAGGGCCGGGTGAGCGCGGCAGGCCCCGGGCGCTACCCACACTGTCCAAGGACTGTCGTCCTCGGGCCACCGCTCACCGCTCAGGCTGAGAGCCGTGTGGTGTCTGTCTTCCCTTCGGCAACGGTCAGACAAACCAGCGGCTCCGAGAGCCGTCAGTCCGGCCCCCCTGACCCTGAGCCCCCCACACTCCAGCCGCCCACGAGGCCACACGGCAGGCGCTCGCCGGAAAAGCGCGGAGTCGGCTGATAAAAGCACCAAGACCGAGGAAAGACAAACCCCGCGTTGTTCTCTTTCGCCCTTCTGTACGAACATCATCCAGAAGTGGGCATTGTCTTTGATCAGCTTCCGTTTGTCCAGTGAAGAAACCGGAAGCCTAGGTGACACGAGATGGGCCACGCATCGGTTGATGGCACACGGCAGCTGGAACCCGCAGCTGGAACCCGTGTCTCTCCACGCGGGGCCAATACTTCACCCTAGGGCGCTGCGGAGCAGTGCGTGTCCTCTAGGGCGCAGGGGAGCCTGGGGACCCCCGCCAGGGACAGTGGTGACTCACTGAGCCCCATGGCTTCCTGTGCCCGGTGCCTGGGGAGTCTCCCAGCTTCCTGCTCCGGCCGCGGCGGGCCATGCGGTGAGCCCGCTTGGCCTCTCGCCCCCAGGCTCTGGGGCCGGCGCCCCTGGGCTGGGGGACAGGAGCGCGGGGCCCACTCGGAAGGGGAGCGGCAGGGATGGGGGGCAGGTGGCTCTGAGTCTCAGCTGGGGGCGGAGCTGCATTTATTCAGCACCAAGGTGCCAGCGGGAGGGAGGCCCCAGGGTGCAGGAGTGAGGGAGCAGGGGAGGCGCCCTAGCCGGGGGCCCACGGTCCTGGGGACCCCTGCCGGGGAGACAGAGCAGGGGAGCGAGCTAACCGCGGGGTCGCCGAGGGGCTGGCGGGAGCGCAGAGTGGGGACGGGGTCCACGCGGCCCCGGGGGCGGGGCAGCGCAGGCCGTGGCGTGGCGCAGGGACGCGTGTCGGGGCCCCGGGGACGGGGGAGGGGCCCGGAGGCCTCCGTGCCCCGCTTTCCGCAGGCTCCCCGCCCACCCCCACAAAGCGGAAGGGAAGACGAGGGAACCCACAGCGCGGAGCAGGCGGGGTCGGCCCTGGGCCTCCCGCCAGAGGCGCCGCGGGTGTCCCCATGACCCCAGAGTTCCCAGGGAAAGCTGCACAGGTGCCTTTTCCGGAGCAAACAGTGGGAGCTCAGGCGCGCGCGGGGCGAGGCCTCCCTCCGGAGAGGTGGGTCCTCAGTCCTCCTTCCACGGACCCCCAAAAGGCAAAGTCTCCCGTGGCCCGTGGCCCCCCTGGGAGGCCATCCTGCCGTCAGGTTCTCACGGGTGACAAGGCACGAAAAGCCAGGAAGGGCAGGGCCGTGGATGCTCCTGAAACCCCGCTGGACCCCCTGCCGGGGGCACCTTGCCGCTGCTGGCTCCCTGGCCATCCGGGGCCTCCGAGAAGCCGGAGCCCCGCCCCCGCCCCACTGGGCACTCAGGGGCCAGCCCACCGCGTGTCCACAGCCGCTGGTCCTGCTCCAGACGCGAACGCAGGCCCGAGTCCCTGTGCACACGCCTGCAGCTGGCAGGTGGCGACCCTGCCCCACCCGCTGTGACCCAGGACGTCCCTGGCACTAGGAATAGGAACAGCGACCACGCAAAACCCACTCCAGTCCCACAGAGGACTTTATAAGAGCATGTCCTTGTTCTGAACGTGAAACACATGCATTTGTTACAGAAACACGGGAAAAAAAATTCTAGGAAAAGCAAAATCACTCGTAAGGGCCCCCCACCTGCAGGCCGTGGCGGCAGGGGTCTTGCTGGCACCCCCTCTCCACCCTGACGAAGGCTGGAGCATCCCTAAGGGGCCTGGCAACTCCGTCCAGTGTCGCTCAGAGAAATCACGGGCAGGGGACTCGTGAGGGCTGCCCGGCGCGCACCCGTTAGCCGGGCGGCTGTCCGGTGTCACTGAAACAGGGACCCGGTTTCAGCAGAGGGCAAACAGAGGCAGCCGGCACCGCTCGCGGTTACCACACTCGCCAGCTTCTTGCTTCGACTAGGTCCTCCGCCCGCAGGGAACGGGCAGTGCCCCTGGGGGTGGGGGCAGGGTGGCTTCCTGTATTTCCAGGACTGCGTCCTTCCGGCTGCCATCTGCTTTCACGCATCTCCGCTGCCTTCGAGCTGTGGTCCTTCGTACTCAACACAGAGTTCATAGCTGTGATTAGCGGGAGAGTTCATCCAAGGGAAGCAGCTTTGCCAAGGCCCAAAGCAGACTTTCCCAAATATTTTCCTGCTGGGCAAGTATGTTCAGAGCATCGGATGATGTGGAACCAAGACCAGAACCCCATTCCGAACGGAGACAAAACGATTTTCTCACTGTTGTTACAAAATACCTTTGGTCGCCTCAACTTTTCAGTACCCTTAAGTGAGGTAATACACAGTTGTAACTTAGTTGACACATTCTATAAGTGAAGAGCAGTAAGTCCGAGTAATTTCTTCCTCATTTACAACTTCCCTTTGCCTGGCTTCGGTTTGTGTGGCATTTACATAGAACGTGCTGCATAGGTCACTTGCAAGGGTCATAAGCTTGTCTAAAACAGGTCCTGCCGGCTGGGAGAGGAGGAGGGAGGGGCTCCCTTTTAAGTTCCCCCCTCCCCCCTTCCCCAGGCCCTTCCTGCCTGACACCCCTGTGCCAACCCCCCCCCCCCCGCCGGCTGCCCGGCGGGCTGGCTGTCCCCGGAAGCCTGCCAGCGCCAGTGTCCCGACCCCTTTCTGCTCCATGTCCCTTCCCTTGTCCTTGTTTCTCTTCTTCTCTTCCTTCTCCACTCCCCTGGGCATTTCAAAGAGATTTCAGATACAAACAAAGGAAAAAACATGCATTGAATTCACTAAGCCCCCAAGTTCCTTAAGGAAGAGACAGGCAGGCGGGTGTGTGTGTGTGTGTGTGTGTGTGTGTGTGTGTGTGTGTGTGTGTGTGTGTGAAGTGGGAGGGGCCTGCAGTGTCTGCTCCAGGTCCTTCCCTCCGTCACTTGGCAGACGCCAGAGGGCCTGTCCGAATGCAGAGACTAAGACCTGGCCTGTCAGAGCCCCTGTAACACTTGTCACACTGACCGTGGACACACCGTCTCTTCCACAGTGTCGCTCCTTACCGCGGTGCTGGTCCCAGGTTCCCCTGGCGTCCGTAAGGGCCGGCCCCGAAGTAGGCGCTTGGCAAGTGTCCGTGAGACAGCGTGGCAACCGAACAATGGCCTAGTCCTTTATCCCACGTTTGAAAACGGGTTCGTGTGGAAGTGACTCAGAATGACACATTTCTTCCTTTTTTTCCTCTGTGATTACGAGTTCCTTCCTACTTCCTGTGGCATCCTTGGTCTCTCTGACTGCACCGTCAGCTGTTGGAAGATCCGGGCTGTCTTAGAGTCACAGAGTCTGGAACGGGAGGCGACCCGAGGCCCGTGTGGGGGAGGCGGGCCCGTCGGGGGAAGGGAGCCCAGATTGTGGGGGCCCCAAGTCAAGATGAGACCTGCTCCCTGAGGTGCCACAGAAACGACCCGGCACCCCGTCTGCTGTCCCTGGGTGTCGCGCCCCCGGGGGACCCGGCGCCTGTGCTGCCCTCGCTCTCCCAGCGGACCAGACTGGCCGCCCAGAGGGCCAGCGGGCACGGGACGGGGCAGCGGGCGATGCACGTGCCCACTCCACGTGCCCGGAGCTCCGTCCCTGTGCACCCGCAGCTGCTCGCAGCCGCCTCCCGGGCTCAGTGCAGAAGGAGGGAGCCAGGGCGTGGAGGGGGAGAGCCCTCGGCCAGCCAGAGTCTGTCGGGCAGGATTCGGACGGAGGAATGAAGACTCGAGGTGCCAGACACACACTCACATAGTTCCCTCCCTGCTTGCCAGGGATTTCGAAGGGTTATATTAAAAACAAAACACAAAAATTTCACCGAGCCGTTTCAGGTTGCTCCAGTCACCAAGGCAATGTTGACTTTGCTTCTTTCCTGCTGCAACGTGAAGCGGAAAGCGTGTCAAGCTGCTCGGGTTTTGGGGGCCGGCGGGCGGCTGGAGGAGCTCCTCTAACCCCAGGAGGAAGAAGCGGGAGCTGCACGTCCTAGGCCGCCGGCGGAGGCGCGCGGTGCTGCGGCCGCGCGGACTGTTTCATTGGAAACGCGGTCCCTAGAGAGACAAAGCTCCTGCTCCATAGCAAGGGGGACGTCCCGCTCGCCTGTCGCCGGAAGCGTGGGCTCTCCACCCGCCACAGGGCTGGCCCGTCTCAGTGCCGAAAGGCGCCCCCTCCGCCTCGAGTCTCCCACAGAGCAAAGGACAGCAGGAAGGGCCCTGAGTCTGTCACTGAGCACCCCGTAGGTGGAGGTCCCTCGGAAACCTGAAAACACCACTAGGGATGCCCCAGCAATCCCACCTACGGGGATTTGTCCGAAGGCAATGGAGTCAATGTCACAAAGCGGTCCCTGCACCTCGGTGCTCAGTGCGCCTTCCTCTCGGTTTGGAGACGGGCTAAGTGTCTCTCCGCAGACGGACAGATGAGGAAAGTGTGAAGCGTCCGCACAGTGAAATATTACTCAGCCTTAAACAAGGACATCCTGTCACTGAAATAAAAGGCGAGGGGACGCGGGAGGGGCGGACGGGCCCGGCAGGGCTCCGCCGGGTGCGGGTGCGGCGCTGTCCCCGCGTGCAGGGGACACCTGGCCGAGGGACCGGCGGCCACGTGCCACCCTCTGACCTTCGGCCCAGGTAAAGGTGCGATTCCCCGAGCGGCGCGGGAACCGCCGCCACGCGGACCCGCGCGCCCCGCCTCGCCCCGCGGCGGCCCCGGTCTGCGCGCTGCTCGGGTTTTCAGCAGGTGTGGTCCGTCCCGGTGCACGAGCGCCCAGCGTGGCGACCACCGGGAGGACGAGGAGGCGTGGAGGACGGGGCGATGCTGCAGCTTCGCGGGTTTACCGAATCTGCACGCGACGGGCGCGGGCGACGCGGCGGCGGAGCCGCGTTCTGCGGGGCGCCACCCCCACCTGCCACCCAGCCTTCGGGCCTGGGGTTCAGCCGGGGGTGTCAGCCAGCGCCCCGCTGGGCGTCTCCCCGGCGTCCTCCGTCCCCACCGCGGGCAGCGGCTGGCAGAGGCCGGGCGGGCTTCGTCCCGCCGCGTCGGGCCCTCGGTGTCTGCTGATTTGGACGGATTTGGACGCGCGGCCTCTTTGTCCGCTTCGGGCAGGTGTAGCCGCCCCCCCTCTGCGGTCCTGCGCGGTCTCAGCGGCGTGGGGCGGACGTGGGCGGGGGGCTCCAGCCTGTCACAGCCTCAAACCCCAGAGTCCCCCCAAAAGCGCACGTCACGCCCCCCGCGCACGCACCAGCTCCTGCTGGCAGTCGGGCCTGATTCGCCAGCGACATCGTCCTTGCCAACTAATTTCACAGTTTTAAAAGTTCTCGCCTATTTCTGAATTAGCGCCGCCCCGTCTGGGCTGAGGGGCGTCCCCCGGGGCCTCCCCGTCCGCGAACAAGGACGAGCCCTGCTCGCCAGCTGGCAGCTGGCAGGTTCCCAGGTCCTCGACTCTGTCGCTCTGTCCCCATTTTTCCTCGTTCCAGGCCCGCGGGGTTGCTCTCCGCGGGCCTGACAGATCCACTGCAGGCACAGACTGAACTATAAATAGAGGGAGAAAGCCCAGACGCACTTGAGCTGGGTGTCATCAGCGGCGGTGACGCTGCGGGTGACGGAATGAGTCAGCGCGGGCGTCTGGCCCCGCAGTCTCCTTCTCTCCCCGGGAGAGTGCCGGCTCTTACCTCACTCCCGCCGCATGCCGCCTCTGCTGGCGACAGCTCGCGGGGCACACTCGTCCCCCCCCCCCCCGCCCCGGGCACAGGGACGGGTGCGAATCGGAGGACTTGGCAGAGGCCACCCTCGGGAGACAGTCCCACAGGAGCCAGCTCGGGCCTCTACGCAGCAGTCTGTCGCTGCAGGGACGGGAAGCAGACGCCAGCAGCGTCTGGGAGCGGCTGCCACTGGCAGCAGAAATATAAATGCATCTGCGGGGCGTGAATGTTCTGAAATGCTCGTTTCCTGTGACGCGGTGATTACATGGAATGCCACCGCAGCGGGGGAGACCCAGACTGGCCGTCACAAGGAGCCCATAGTGATGCTTTCCGCAGCTGGCGCGTCGCTAGGCTCCAGGAATAGACCGTCCGGGCGGAAGGCTGCCCGGTGGCTTCACGCAGAGCCGCTCCCGGGCGCCCAACCCCGCCTGACACACGGGAGGGGGCTCCACTATGCTTGGAGGCTTTCTACCTCCCAGGGAGGCGTTTCCTGACATGCCGGGGGCTCAGGGGGGTCCTCGGGTTACAAGTCAGTCATGGTCCCTGAGCTAACCTGAGTGTGACGCTCGGATTAATGTTATCCACGGTGTTTCGAGTCCCAGCGGACTCGCTGAATATAACTGGAATGAGCGTGGTGTCTTTTCAGAGTATTTCTGCGTGCGTAAACCACGGCCAAGCCCCGCCGCACCGCGGATGAGCGCCGGCTGCTGAGCCGATGGGAACGGTGGCTTTGGGGCGCATACGCAAGAGCTCCATGTCCTGGCTGACGGAGCGGAGCGGCCCTGTGAGGCAGACTCCGGCTTGACTCCTGCCTCCGGTCCCCACGCGGGCAGTCCAGCGGCGGGCCTGCCGCCCGCCTTCACCATACGCCTGAAGCCACCTCCGGTCTCGGGCTCGGTCCCACCTGGACGCAGGTTCTCAGCCACGCAGTGCTGACCTCTGGGGCCCGTGGCGCTTCGTCTCGGGGGCCGGCGTGGGGAGGGCTGTCCTGAGCACTGCACGTGCTGGGCAGCTTCCCTGGCCTGCACAGCCTGCGGCTCCTCCTACACGCACCCCCCCCACCACCCCTGACGCCCCAAACATCTCTGCAAACGCCCCTGGAGCAAACTCTTCCCGGGTGGGGAGCCCGTCGAGGCTCTTCCCATCCATTTTCTGCCCAAAAGAAATATGGAGCAACGATGCTCTTTAAGCCTAATCGGGCCATTTCTCCGACTCGATTTAAGACGCTCAGTGTGTAGAATGGTCTCCAGACCCTTGACCTTGAAGGCGGAAGGTGTGTGTGGCTGACGCCTCCCACGGCTGCCGTCTCCCCTGATGCGTTGGGCTGAACATCTGTGTCCCCCAAATTCCTGTGCCCAGTCTCCCCCCACAAGGTGATGGTGCCAGGAGGTGGGGCCTCAGGGAGGTGATGAGGTCGCAGCCCCCGCGATGGGAATAGTGAGCGATGGGAATAGTGAGCCCCCAGAGCCCCCTCACCTGTTCTGCCATGTGGGGACACAGCGAGAAGACGCCGTCTGTGAACCGGGGGGTGTGTCCTCGGGAGACAGTGAACGTGCTGTTGCCTTGACCTTGGACGTCCAGCCCCTGGACTGGGAAACGAGCGTCTATCTGTTGTCTAAGCCTGTCTGTGTGTTCTTTCGGGCAACCCAGGCTGACTGAGACTCGAGTGTAGCTTCTGCCACTCTTGGGAACCTGCCCAGCCCTTTGTCACGTGGGGCCTTTGAGCAAGCTGTGCCCTCAGCCTGGGTGTGAAGGTCGGCACCTCAGCTACGTCCACCCCGGGCACCCACCCTGCACCCGATGACTCTCCTGTGGCCCTTGTTTATGTCCTCCACGGGGGCAGGCCCTGGCTGCCTGGCGTTCGCCGGGCAGAAAGTGACAGGAAGGCGTACGGCACAGCAGGGACGCATGCACAGGAGGACAGGAGCAAGCCCGGCGGCCCACAAGGCAGAGGAGGCCTGAGCTGGGCCTTAAGACTTGGAGCACAGCGCCAGAACCAGTCCCCCCTCCGGGGTCCCCGGCTGGGAGGGACAGAGGGGCCCCGTGTGGAAGGTAAAAACCCATCCCTCAAACTAAAACTGAAATACAACAGAGCAGTGGGCAAAAAGGGTGATATTCCTGGGATTTCAGTGCCACCTGGACAGACAATGACTGTGCTCGTTTGCATGGCAAGTGGGCGGCGAAGGTCCACTGTGTCTCAAGCCCCTCGGGGTGTGGATCACGGGGGGCCACGAGAGAGGCCCCTCAAGCCCCACGGCGGGGCTCTCTCTGAGGTTCAGGGAGGGCCTCGGCCTGTCTGTGAGGCCCCGAGGGGCAGTGACTCGGGGGCATCTTCCTAGGGGACGTGCGTGTCCCTCGCTTCCCTCAGATTCCGAGAGAGGTCTGAGCCCCCGGGGACATACTGAGACCCTCCTGGGCAGGCGGCAGGTGCAGCCTCCCCTCTGAGTGACACTCATGTGACGGGGCTGAGGTTCGCCTGTGCTAGAGTGCGTTCTTCAGACTCACACCCACCGAAACTGCAACCCAGCGACCAAAGGAGCTGGTGGAGGAGCCCACACGCCCCCCAAGTGGAGGGCACAGCCCCAGAGCCCAGGCCTGTGCCACCGGCCCCGGGGGCTGGGCAGAGTGAGTGTCCACCCCGCCGTTTCCGACACTCCCTGCGAGGACTTGCCAGAGGAGCCGGGTCTGAGGAATCCCTTCTGAAGGTGGGAACAGAGGCTGGAGAACACGCAAGCCAAGACTGTCCCGGACCCCGGGCGACAGGTCGGGAAGGGAGACGTTCTCACGTCAGCCCGGAGCACCCTGCAAAAGCCACCGAACCCAGACAGCCCTGTGGCCGCGCTCGCTGCCAGGTCGCCCGGTGATTTCCTAAGCAGAAACATTCCTGAACTTTCCGGAATGTGGAAAGAATGTGGCAGCTGCCAATCCCTGGCCCTTGCCGGGCCAGCCTCCAGGAAGGAAGCTCGGGGTAAGCGGCGGCGGCCTTGCCCCGAGACCCTCCCGGGAAGGCGTTCCGTTCCCGTTTCTCTCCCCATCACCTTCAGGACAGAGTTTGTGAGAACATTCACTGCATACCGAGGTTCTGACTCCGGACGCTGGCGCGTCTGGGCGAACTGCAAGCTGAAGTGTCTCGTCCTCCACGCCAGTGTGAGGCGAGGCTGTCCCTTTGCCCAGAGGACCCGGGGTCCAGGACGAAACCCTATTTGTTATGAACCCTCCTCCTCCCTGGCCTGGGTCTCCTTGCCGTCTACACCCCACACGCTGCCCTCTGGGGAAGCCGCCCTCGCGCTCACTCGCCTGCTCCCTGAAGCTCGTCCCGAGCTGTCCCCTCACTGTCTGCACACCCCACCACCTGCCCTGCCGCCTCGACCTCCCCTAGCTGACCCTCCGCGCCTCCAGGCGCCGCCTGGCCCCATGTGGCTGTGAGCGCCTGTGTGTGCAGGGGCCTCCGTCCTGCGTTTGCCCCCAGAGCCTCTACCCCCCCACACTTTAAATATGTACCCCCGCCCCGTGCCCACGTGTTCCTCTGAGTCCCGCTGCTGCAATCAATCCCTCCTCTCTCTCTCACGCCAATGAACTCGTTCAACGACTCAGGAAGTGGATCGGCGCTTGTTCACACGCGGGCCCCGCGGCCCACACAGCGCGGGAGAAATGGGCCCTGCCGCTCGGCGGGCAGCGGCTAGTGAGGAAGGTCAGCGGTTTCTGGATGACTGTGGCCGGGGGGCTAGAGCCCAGGCCACATGCACGGTGCTCACACCGCTCAGAGGGGCAGGCGGCTGTCACCGGTCACAGGCCACATTGGGACCGCAGAGTCACGGCTTTGGGGAGGCAGGAGGGGAGGAAACCAGGGGGTAGGGGGTGGCTGACCCAGAGGGTCAGGCTGGCCTCACGGTCCAATACGCAGTGTTCAGGCTTGACCTGGACGGGACCCCAGTTCCTGGAAGATGCAACGAGGACGTGGGGTGGCAGCGAGATGACAGTGGATGATCCTCCAAAGTACAGGGAGGCGCCAGCTTGGCCCCAGGGAGGGCGGCGGGGGGAGGACCCAGGGAGGGGTCCGGAGCCTGGCGAAGGGTGTCGGGGCTGCAGCCAAATAGGCCAGGTTTCTGGACAAGGCGGGTTCCAGCAGGAAGCTGGCGGGAGCATCGGGGAGCCAGCAGGGGTGGAGCTGGGCCTGCGCCTGCCCCTGGCCCTGGCGACTTTTCCTGCAAGGACGCTCATGTGTGCCACTTTGTTAAAGAATTGTGCCTGTGAGGTAGAGGAAGTGCAGGCCGTTCACCACGGCGCATGTGCACAGGACAGCTGACAGAACACTGGTGGGTAAAAGACGGTGCTTGTCCCCTCTGACCAGGAACGAGGCAGAGAGTCTGCTCTCCTTACGCTTTTCAGCACGGTGCTGGCCGTCCTGGCCACTGCGACAAGCAGAGAAAAGGAAATAAAAGGCATACCTATAAGAAGGAAAGAAAGGACACCGTCCCCATATGCAGATGACGTGGCTGCCCACGTAGAACATCCCAAGGAATCAACCAAAATACCTGTCGTAAGCTCAGCGGGATCGTGGGAACCATACAAAACCAACTGCACGTCTATGTGCTTGACAGGAACAGACACCGGAATTAAAATACAGTGTCATTTACAATCACAGACAAAAAAATGAAATTCTTAGGTGTAAATCTAACAAAACGTGTATATAATTTGTACACTGAAAATTACAGGATGCCAACGAAATAAATCAAAGAGGAAATAAACAAAGGGAGGAATGGGGAGGAGTCCGTGGCTTGGAAGGCCCAGCACAGCAAGCATCCCAGTTCTCCCCGCATCGATATAAAACAGATGGACAGATTGAACGTAATTCCCGTTCAAACCGCCAGTGGGATGTTTTGTAATATAGAAAATTTAGGAATATATATACAAAAGACAAATGAACTAGAATCGCTAAACCAATTTTGAAAAAGAAGAATAAAGTGATGGAATCAGTCTGCCCCATTTCAAGGTGGATCACAGACTTATACGTAAAATACAAAACTGTAAAACTTTTAGAAAAAAAATTCAGAAAATCTTGAGTGTCTATGGCTAAACAAAGATTGCTTAGACTTCACGCCATCAACATGATGCCAAAAGTGACAAAATAATCGATTTTCATCAAAAGTAAAATTTGGGGCATGGTTTTGCAAAAGTCCATGTCGACAAGATGAAAAGCAAACTACAGCCTGGGAGGAACCAGCAACCAGCCAGCGAAGGACTAGGATCCCAACTTCATACAGAACTTCCAAAATTCAGTAGTGAAAACAAACACACAAGAATCAGAAAATGGACAGAAGAAGATCATGAGAAGACACTTCACCAAAGAGGATACACAGATGGCAAACGAGCACGTGACAAGAGGTTCAGCACGATGAACCGCCAGGGAGATGCACGTTAGAACCACAATGAGATGCTGCCGTACACCTATCGGACCGGCTACGGTACAAAGCGGGGACAACGCCCGGAGCTGGCGAGGCTGGGGGCAAACCCCACGTTGATAGACGGGAGCAGCCACGCTGGAAGGCAGTTTGGAGGTTTCCTAACTGAGCACGCGCCCCAGCAATCGCACTGCTGAGACTGAGGGTCGCACGGAGGCCTGCACACAAATGCTCGCATCAGCTCCGTTTGCAGTGGCCCAGAGCGGGAACCACCCAGCTCTCTCCACCAGTGAACGGCTGAGCTGTGCGTCCACGCCCTGGAACGGCACTCTGCCCTCAAAAGGGAGGGACCGTCATGCACACGCACCACCTGAGTGACTCTCCGGAGAAACCTGCTGGGGCAAAGCAGCCAAGGCGGAAGTTACAGGTGGCGACTCCATCCGCGGAACGTTCCAGAAGTGACAGACTTACAGAACGGCGACCAGGTCAGTGGGATTAAGGGGAAGGTGGGAGCTGGGCATCCTGACTGTGCCGGCGTCAGCTTCCTGGTTGTGGTGTCATACGGCCGTCGTGCACGATGCCACCACTGGGAGAAGCCGGGTGGGGTACCTGGGACGTCCCTGTATTATTTTCCCCCAAAGGCGTATGAAGCTACAGCGACCTCAGATTTAAAAGTTTAACTGCAAACGTCGCGGCCGCGTGCCTCCGTCCGTGCTTGGAGCGTGTCCCCCACGCGCGATGCCGCCCGCAGAGTGGGGAGAGACCGGCCTGCGAAGCGTGCGCTGGCCAGCCCCTGCTCGTGACGCCGTGTTCTGGCCCGACTCGAGTCCACTGCCACCCTGCCCGAAGTGTAACCACGTCAAGTGTTAGGCCCCCTGGTTTGATTGGCTCATTTAAAAAATGCATATAATTAACTTCATGATCTGAAGAGCTTTTTACACTTAAAGAAGAAACCACTCTTCACCAGCCAATCAAGAAAATCTGAGATGTCTGAACCTCCTTAGCCATAAGGAGGCAGCTTCTAACAGGGTCAGGGCTTCCTCCCCTCGTCCCTGCTGTCACACTGCGCTCCACCGACTGTGGCCGAGGCCTGACAGCCTCCGCGCGGGATGGTGCGGGTCCCTCACTGACCATCTGCTTCCCAGACAGCACAGACAGCCACAGCACCTGTGCCGTCCACACTTCCCGACGACTGAGTCATGTTTCTTCCGTGCCGGAAAGCAGCAGAGCAAACCGTTTCTTTTGTTTGCTTGTTTGTCGGCTCAAACAGGCGAGGTCTCCTGGTTCTGATGACGCGATGCTGGCTCTTGTTCCTTTTCGCCCTGAAGTAGGTCCACGTCTGGACCACGGCAGAGAACAGCTCTCGAGTCAGAGTTATGGCAGCTCCCATTTCCAGTTAGCTTGGACTCAAGTCCTCATCCCTCCGTGCATTGGAACAAAGAAAAAGAAAGTAGTTTTTGAGTCTTTTTTTTTTTTTTTTTTTTGTCTAATGTATCTGCTCTGTTTAGTCATGGTGTAGTTTCTAGATCAATCCTTTGATTCAACAAATGGAGGTGGGGTTTGAAACAAGGTCCAAAGAGTTTAAATAATTTGCTCAAAGTTAGAGATAGAAATGGGGTCCCCAGGCCCTGCCCCCCATCATGCCAGCACACTGAATTAGAGGACAAACATGAAAGGAAACGTTTATTTTCCTAACCTTTTAAGAACGTTTTACTAAATTGAGAAAATACCATACGAATTGCCCTGAGAGTTGTCAGAAAAACAATTTGCTCACCTTACTATTACCTTTTGGACAAATGTGTATTTGTGGATAAAAATAACAATTATAAATACAGCCACACTGGGCATTAGGGTTTCAAACTATGCATCAGGAGTGGGTACAAACATTCAGTCTGTAACAGATGGTAATGCTAAAATGACTTTACATTATGTTAAAAATATAATAACACATGAATTATAACTATAATTTATAATGTATGCTTGCTTATATGTTGTAATACCTGAAAAATTAGAAACACTTAAAAATCCATAAACATTAGAATCAACAAATATTTACTGAGTTTCAAATTTTGTTGAATATTGTCGACGATTTACTGTCCACTAATTGTGGGTAACACCTGGACTATTCCGTTCCCCTGGGGCCAAAAGCATTGGACTCAGCCCTTAGACACCAGCTTTTAACGACTGTGTGTGGACTGACTCGAATAAGGGATGGAAGGAGGGCGTTGTTCGGTCAGCGTGGCCAGCGCCGCCTCCCGGGGCGGGGCTGGGCGTTGTCACCACGCGAGGGGCCAGGGACAAACGTGCAGAGCACCAGCCTTGCGGGAAGGGGACTAGTCTGCCCCAGATGCCGAGTGGGTGACAGCCCTCACCTCTGAACTGCTGCTGCGGGGTGAGGGGCCAGGGGAGCGGGCCCCCGTGGACGTCCAGGTTCTCCGTGTCATGGAAACGGACCCACTGCCCACGAGGAAGGTGGGCGACCCGCCGAACTCCCACGCAGCTGTGTCTTACGATGGGGAGGATCCTGGGTACGTGGAGGCTGCTCACTGCACACGCCGGTCCTCGGGTGAGCCTGACGCTTCGGTCTCTCGCGACACGGTGACGTGTGTGAGTGATCGGAGCCCCCCATGTGCAGAAGCTGACAGACCCCTAAAGAAACGTGGCCTCGTTGGAGAGCAGGTCGGACGCTGGATTCCCGTCCTCTCACTCACCCTCCCTGACTCGCACCCACCACACTCCAGGGAGACTGTTTGGGTCAAGCCATTAACGTCCCCGCTTGCCCTCTGAGTCCTTGGACACGGTTGTGCATGTGTCCCCAACACAGCATCTCTTTCTCCCCTAGGAGCCCCACTCTCCGCTTGGGGTGCTCTTCCCAGGAATGTTGATGGGCCGCCTTCTCCTAGGACCCCAGCCACCACTTCCCTCGAGCAATGTCACACGGCCCCACAGGTCCGGGTGGCAGACACCTGCAGGAGCGAGCGCTAAGTGTCCCTGGAATCGTGGAGCTGTGGGGGGCGGGGAGCAAAAGCGGGTGGGAACAGCCAGCGTGACTGGTTGTTCAAACAGCCTCGTTCTCCCACGGCTCGCCTGTCCCCTGCAGCATCTCACGTGGCCATCCTCAATGCCCGTCACCCTCACTGCCCACTTCTTCGTAGCTTTGTTTAAAAAAGAACAGACTTTACACTTTATAACGTCAATCTTACCTCAACCCGTGAACTCGAATGCTGATAGAAGCCGTTCCCATTCACAACGGGAGCTGGAGACTGGCTCCTGCTCACACTGTCGAGCGTGCAAAATGCTGCCCGGGGAGGCCCCACACGCGCCTCCGGCTAGACAGGGCTTGGGGCAGAGGGCGGCTGCTCCAGTCCCACCGAGCGCCGGAGCAGCTCAGCAAGCGAAGGGCTGCTCCCCCACCCTAAAAAGACCAGAACAAGGCGGCTTCGCCGGCTGGTTCCCATGCAGGGCATCTCATGCGGCTCGGTCGAGATGCAGCGGGGGCTGTGATGTCATCTGAAGGCTGGGCTGGGGCTGCAGGACCCACTTCCCCGGGGGGGGGGCTCGGTTCCTCCCCACACGGACCCCTCCCGAGCTGTTGAGGTGTCCCTGCGATGCGTCAGCTGGCTTCCCTCAAAGTGAGTGACCCACGAGAGGGACTGTGGTTCTAAAAATGCCATGAGGTCACGAAATCATTAGAACGTCCCCTATTCAGGACGATCTTCCTGTCGGGGTTCCCCCTTCATTCGAAGACGAATAGTCATGACAGGCCTACCGTCTGCCGAGGTCACCCACCATCTCACGCACTCTGTACAGCCTCTGCCATCTGAGAGAGAGCCAGCGTCCAGGGGGATGGCTCTTCTGACCTCTGGCTCGGATGTGCACGAACAGTATGTTTGGGAAAGAAGGTCCTTGTGAAAACAAACTATTTTGGAGGAATGGAGACCGAGAGGCAGAAATCTGGTCCAGAGAGAAGAAAAGGGGCGGGGAGAAGCCTAGCGTGGAGGAAATGAGGGGGTCAGGCTTCTAGGAGGGTCTAGGCGTTTGACCAAGAAAGTTCCCTCCCCTTCTAGGCTGTCTCTGTCAGATGCTTCTGGGCCACCACGGACCTCTCCGCCTGAGCCTGCGCTTCTGCCCAGGCCGCCTGGTGAGGCCAACTCCCCACCCAACGTTCAACACTTTCTCCGTGGTGTGTCGATCAACCCCTTCGTTGTCACCTAAACTCAATTTCTAAGTGAAACTGTCTTCCACCTGCCCCCAGGATGCAGCTGAGACTCCTCGGTTCGGTGCCGATGGCGACGACCTGGGACCGGCCTGCGTGTCCGTGCTGCCTCCCGGCCACCGCTGCGCCGCGTCCTCTCTGATCCGTGGTCCGGTTGTCTCACTGTTCCCCATACATGCCAAGCTCATGCTGTCTTCCTGTTCCGGCCACTCCCCTCTCAAGTCCTCAAGGTCCCAGCACTGCCGGCAACATCCTCTCCCCACCCCTGGTGTATCCACTGCACTTATTTTTAGAATAACATTTAGTCTTCTGAGTATTCAGGGTCCTGTTATACAGTGTCTTGTTCACAAATGCCCGTTATAGCATGATATAATATCTCTGAGAATGCAGCCTCATTATGTGCATCGCTATCGTTGTATACTTAGAAAAATTAAGCATTTTGTTGTATACCCCTTAACAAATGACGTCATGCTCAAGGTCAGAACAGGGGCCCTATGGGGGTGTACTGAATAGCCCTGTTTTGGGGGCTGGGAGGGTGTATCATGAGGAGGCCTGCTCACCTGCATGTCAGCAGACACACTAGGACATGGAGAGGGCATCGAGACCTCAAGACCGAAGGGATTCTGATTCCAAGCAGACTTAAAATAACTCGCATCTTCACTCACAAAGGTGATGTGAGGGAGCTGGACCGGCAGGACAGTTATTACCTTAGGGGAGAGTGGAAGCTATTCTCTGAGCACAGATGCCACAGCCCGGCTGGGTTTCATCGCAGAGCAATGAATGCATTAAGTCTGGCTCAGTCTTTATATAGAAGGCTATTTGTCTTCCGCGTTGCCGTGTGAAGCCAGGCATAGGAAGGAAACGTCCACTGAGTGAGATGTGAGACTTTCGCGATGGGCGAGAACAGGACACGTCCCGGACCGCGGGGACGCCCCGCCCGAATCCCGGCCTGGCCTCCCGCTCCCTCCACGGGAACCCTGGGCGTTTCAGTCTCCGGGTTTCACTTCCCTTGTCTATCAAATGGAAATGGTGAGAACGCACATCCAGTGTCACTCACCCTTTGATCCGTTTCTTAGCACGAACTCATGCACGCTTCTTTTTCAATGTGTTCTAATGCGTTTCTGTCACTGTTCTTTTCGGTACCATGCTAGTTCTGTATCGTGTTCGGGTGGCTTCTGGGCCAGAGGTCTTCCAGAGCTTTGAAACCTTACAGGACGCCCCTCTTGCCTCATTAGAACATCTCGACTCACTGTCAAGTGCAAACTCTGTGAGTGGCTCACATGGCCGCAGGTGGGAGTGGGAGGGGTTCCCGCCTTGCTCACCCTCTGGGCTCCTGGGCCCTCCCCATCCTCGCTAACTTGGCCTTATGCCCTGCCATGTTCACATACTGAGGTTCTCGGACCGGGTGCTGGCCTCGCCCTCCGGGCCGGGAGGTCCAACAGCAGCATCTCCACCGCCGTCTCTCCGGCCTCGGTTTCATCATCGCCTCCTCGGATCCCTCCCCAAGCTGCCTTCGACCTCTCGCACCTGCTCGCTGCCCAGGCATTGTGCGCATGCTCCAGGCCTCTGCATTCCTCTCCAGCCGTCCCTGCCTTCCAGCCTGCGCTGCTCCCACCAACTCCCAGCACTTAACACGGCCCCGAGGCAGACTAGGAAGGCAGACTAGGGACTTGGTGTTGAATTCATGGGTAAGCAATTTCTAGCTCATTAGGATGAAAATTTGAGCAGCGCAAATGAGTTTGCTAACGTGCAGGGAAGATAATTTCCAATGATGATACATACCGTGGAGAAAGCGTTTATTTTTCACAGGAAATGCTAGAAGAATAAAAGAAAAGAATGGTCTCAGATACTAGCTGAAATTTAGGCCTTTATTAAGAGAATGTCTTGCTTTTTTCACTGGCTAAGGCAACAGACATTTTTAAGAAGGTGCTACGCGCCTCCACCCCCAACACATCAGTCCTTTGTGGAACTGACCATGGGTCCTGAGACGGTCACGCGGATGGAAAATCATCACAGCTTTAACGGAGCCGTGAACAGAGTGCTGAGGACACAGACGGGAAACCAACCACAGACAAGGGAAAGATTTATGGTTGATATGCGAACTGTATTGAAGAATAAGCCAGATTTTATCTGACAAGGAAGCAGAGGAAGGATAGAAGAACGCAGAGCAAGGACACTAAGGGCTGCAGTGCTCAGGGACAAGACACCCCACACTCTGCATCCTGAGCGGCCAGCCGCTGGGGCCCCCAGCTAATGGGACACACCATGCACCACGGTGATTGTCGGGTGATTTGCCTTTTAGTAAACGGTAGGTCCTGCATGTTATTCTGTCCACACCGGCACCTACCCCAGTGACTTCAGAGTGCTTACTGATTGAGTGTGATGGGAAGGTTAGGGTGTCTGCCCCTAGGGCTGGAAAGGGGATGGAAGGGATGGGCTGAGACAGGAGAGGGCCTTCGAGTCTCGGGCTCAACGTGGACTTCACCCTCTGGGGAGGACAGCGGGCCTTGACTCATGAGGCATGAAGGGGCTTTTTAAGGAAATGTTTGTTGGCACAGTGAGTTATGGGGTAAAGAGACCTGGAAGCAGAGACTGGCCACCAAGATATTAAAACAATCATGAGAGGAGCAAAACCATACTAAGGGGGAGAAGGAGAGTTTTCAGGTAGGGTAGGTAGGACTTGTAATGGCTTGACATGGCAAGTGTGAGTGGCTGTGGTTTGAGAGATGTATACTAACGTAGTTTTTAAAAATTACTTTTATTTTTAAGTAGAAATACCATAAAAATGTGCTTTATGTTATAACCTCACTTCCAGGGTGTAAGTGGATGTTTCATTTGAAATATAGGTCCAGAAAAAAAAACTTACGGGAAAATCCCTGTGTTGATTGTCTAGGAGATGTCATTTCGGTATAAGTATTTTATCGTTTACGTTATTAGTCTCTTTCATAATTTAGGAACTTGTCTGGGTATCAAAATGTCTGCCAGAATGTAGACACAAGCAAAAAGATAAAAGGCTACCTTTGGTCTCCAAAGACCAACTTTGGAGAATTCCTGATCTTTCCAAGGCCCAGGGATGACGTCAGCAGCCTGGGTACGGGCCTTGGTCTGAGAGGTTACAAGAGATCATAAGCATAAGGGAAGTCCCTGAGGGCTGTATATTCCAGGTAGGCTGCTGGGACAGTGAACTTTCAGAGCTGTTTTTTTTTTGTATGTGTGTGTGTGTGTGTGTGTGTGTGTGTGAAATATGTACATATTTTCCGTGTTAGAGGAAACCTCAGTCTTACGTGACTGTTATCTTCAAAGACAGTGTTATGAATATAATTTAACTCACAAGTGTCTTAGAGCTAGGATGTGATAACACCTCACAAAGCAGGAGGCCCACGCTGATGGTGGCAGTGATCCCCGCATCACTACATATACTTCCAAACCAGACTCGTCGGCACTCCAACACCGTCGGGAGGGACAGGTAAGCACGGGCGTACTGTAAGCCTGGGCAGAGCGACCCAGAAAAGCCTTTTCGCGGACTAAACCCTACAGTTTGGACTAATTCATACGCATGTCTACACCACCAACAATCAGTCGGAGCAGGTACACAGGAAATCAGGCAGCAGGCTTGAAGGTGTGCATACTTTCCTTCTGTTTTCTCTCCCTATAAAATGGTCAGAGGGGGACATAGTCTGTGTTGAGGGAGACACCTGAGACCTCGGCATTCCTCCTGAAGTTTCTGAGACGACAGCTGACCCGCCGGGGACCCAGGCGCGGCTGGGGGCGCCGGCGACCCGACCGCCTTCTCCCCAGCGAGTGCGCTCGGGGGTGCTCACCCATCCCGAACTCCACGGGGGCGGGGATCGCCGTCAAGGGGCGAGGGGTGTCACGTTACTGGGGGCGGGGGCGGGGTTCGGGTGGCGAGGGGTACGTGGGTCGCGGTCCCGGGGACCGCGGGTCTTCTCAGGTCGCGGTGGCGCGACGGGGATCGCGGGACGGAGCCGGGACGGGCTGCGTGCGCGGGGCGGGGCCGGGCGGCGTGCGCGCCCGCGCCAATCACAGGCACAGCCGGGAGGGCGCGCACAGGGCGGGGGGGGCGGGCCGGACTCGCACGCGGCCAATCGCGGCGCCGCGCCGCCATGACGTCATGCTCTGCCGGGCGCCGAGCGCCAGTCGGCGGGCCGGGCGTGTGGGTGCGCGGGCGCGCGGGCGCGCGGGGCGGGACTTCCGCCGAATCCCGGAAGCGAGAGCTGTGTGTTCTCATGCGAACGGGAAGGAGCGTTGGGGCGCCGGAGTCGCGAGGTTGAGACATTTTCGGGCCCGAAACGGGAAGGAGCTGCTGCCGCCCGCCGCCAGCCCCCGCCGCGCCGCCCTCCGCCGCTCGTCCGGGCCGGCCGCGCCCCTGCTCCCGCCCCTCCCTCACGGCCCGTCCGCGTGTGGCGCGGTCGCCGGGCACCGGGGCTGCGGCGGTCGGCGGCCGGGCGGCGGCGGCGCTGACAGGTGAGCGAGGCGGGCGGGCGGCTCCCGGGCCTCCCCTTCCTCCCCCGCCCACCCCCCCCCCCGCGCCCGGCCGTCGCCTCGGACCCGCGCCGCGCCCGCCTGTCACGGGCCGCCATCTTCCCGGAGGACGCGGCCGGCAGGGCGGCGGGCAGGACCGAGCCGGACAGAGCCGGGCGGCGGGCAGGGCGGCGGCGGGGTGCAGGGCCGGAGCGCAGGCCGGGCCCGGGGTCTGGGCAGGGCCCGCGCAGGGCCGGGGTCTGGGTAAGGTCGGGGTCCGGGCAGGGGCAGCACCGGGGTCTCCGCTCGGGGTCCGGGCACGGCCCGGGGTCCGGGCAGGACAGGACCGGGGCCCGAGCAAAAGCAGGGGTCGGGTCGCAGCCCGGGGTCCGCGTACGGCCGGGCCTCGGGCAGGGCAGGGCCGGGGTCCGGGCAGGGCCGGGGTCTGGGCGGGACAGGGCCGGGGCCGGTCCCTGCCGCCGGCCGGGCCCGCACTGCGGCGGCCTCGCCCTGCCCTCCGCCCGGGATCCCGGGATCGCGGGCGGCCGGGGAGGCGACGGGGTCGCTCGGACCAGGAAGTGAGGATCCTGTTGCCTGGTGTGTTTTTGGGAAGCTCCGGTTCTCCTGCTGATAGGCTCGAGCAGAGGCAGATTCTGAAGGAATTAGGGAAAAAAAATCAGATCTGAATATGTCCCGTGTTCCAACTAGGGCGAGGAGACGCGGTCGAGAAAGCGACTGGTCAGGAGTGTCCTACCACCTGCTTCCCGGCCGGGTCCCGTCACAACGTCAGCTCGAGTTAAGACTTCAGTGTCGTTTTGTGCGGTTACTCTTGCTTTTCTCCTTCATTTTTGTGTAAAAAGGTCTTTAATTTTGGCTGACGAGAAACTTGAGCAAATTACCTGTAGGGTGGCTCTTAGGCGTTGGAGACGCCGTCCCTTTGTTGCTGTAACTTGTCCTAATCTTAAGTGGAAGTTTGAAGTTTTGGATAACTGAAGCAACGGAAGGATTTTCCTGGGCTGTTGAGGGGAAATTAGTATTTACGTGTGAAGGTTTTTAAAAAAGATAATGCCATCTTGAAGACGAACATTGTTAAGGAAGCATACAAGTTATTTTCCCCTTTAAAAGTTTTCCTTTCTCTTTTGTTAGCTGGTCTCTTATTTGTGTTAAGTATTTAAAACGCACTTGTCATGGGTGCTTAGCTGTAGTTTGCAAAGACCGCGGGGACGGGTGGGGAAGCCTGACGTTCACTGTGGTGGTCACATAGTAGGTGCCATTGCAATTCCCCTGCTTCCCCACCTGCCTGGCTCCCTCTCATTTACAGTCGGGATGATTTACAGACGTTGGAATGGTTGTGGCTTTTCAACTTTTCTCTGTATTTGATATACTGAAAGGCAGTTTTATAATCAAACTATAAGATCGCTTGACGGAAGTTTGCTTGAGTTGCTGAAAGTGAAATACTTTCTGAAAGGCATTAGGTCAGCCAGTTTATTATTCAACTATAAATTTGATTTCTGTACTTCCCTTTGAAACTTGTGTTTGCTTAGAAATAAATTCCATCCTCTATTTTGAAAAGTTAATGTGGGATGACTTGTTTACATGACAGAATGGCTGGTTTCTTATTGATTACAAATTACTACCCCTCTGGGTGCTTCACTTTTCATCTCCAAAGGGGTTAATATCAACCTCATATGACTGGTGGAAAACATCGATGTTGGTTGTTTTTACTATTTTTTAACTACTGAGATTCTTATTAAGAATTTTGAAAATGGTGCCCACCTTTTTACTATTTTCAAAATTCTTTCTGTGATTGTCAGTTTTGTTAGCAGAGAGTTTTTTTTTTTTTTTTTTTGCTCGATCACATGTATCTGGGCATATAAATCAGGTTCTGAGAACAGAATGTGTATTTGGAGAAAGGAGTTATACTATATTTGAGTAGCAGCCAGGGAGAAAATAGATGATAATATGGCTACAAAAGTTCCTTAGTACTTCACTTTAACGTGTTTTGTAGAAGAGTAGCTGAAGTTAAAAGGCAGCACATTCAGGGAGAAATCTGATTTTATTTACTGTTCCTAGGGATTGCGTTTTTTTAAATGGATATTTAGATAATTTATTAATAATAATTATTAATTTGTTAATTTATTAATTTATTGACAAATACAACATTTAGACTCTGTGGAAACATTTTTTACTTAGTCACTTGTTTTTATGAAGCCATTTTCACATACAGTAAAACGTCATTCTTAAGTGCAAGTTATTCTAAAATACTTAAGTTGTAAGTTGGGAACATCAAGTAGTTAATGGCAATAACAATCAACAGCGCCTGCAAGTAGCTGTTGTTGCAACAGTGTTTACAAGCTTTCTCTCATTTACACATACCATTTGACAGGTTTTTGTAGTGCTAGACCTGTGGTTGATGTCACCAACCAAGAATTGGCTGACAAACTCCTTTCAATCCTATTTCAGTGTCATGCTGGAGTTCCTACTTTTCATAGTGATAACTAGGATTTTAATCTAGTCCTATTTTAGTAAGGTGTTATGTTTCTGATGGCCCCTTGAGGTTGCAGAAAGCTATCTACCTATGTTACTTCAAATCCATGTTATTGTCTTAATGTTAAAGGTTGTAAATTTTAAATATGCTTTCATTAACACCTGTCTGTACTCTGGCAGAGTTCCCATGTTTAAGGCTTTCTCTTCAGATTGGCAAATGCAAGAAAATCTCAGAATATTCCTGTAGTTCCTCCTAGGAGACCATTGATTCAACCTTTTGCTAATAGAAGAGAACACTGGTGTTAATGTTTACGAGAAATACGTGGTTAAAAAACACACGGCTGTAGGAGCTTTGAAGCTTCTGCTCTTTTGTAAAACTTTATTCCTGTAAAGAGTTCTCCTTTTTCTGCAATAGCTAATTTTAGAATTTGCAGTCAGTGAGGCACTGCCTTCTTTCTGAGAGGGTTAAACGCACCAGACCTGATGTTGGTTTAGTTTAGCTCAATTTAAACTTTTTGTTCCCGATCCTTGCACTGGCCCTTGTCTTTCCTGGAGCTGTTGTGATTAGAGAATGAATTTTTTTATTGGCATATGGAGTTGTAAGGTAGAAAGCCATTAGGTTTTCTTATTCAATAGGAGGATGGTAATTCCAACATGCAAATTTTTTTCCTAACAGTCTAGTGATCTATTTTTCCTGAGTGCAAATGTCTTCCTCAGGGACAGAGAAAATTAACTTAGCTGTGTTTCCTTCCCTTCTCGCAGCTCCCCGCTGCGCCTTTTATCCCTTCAGTGTCTTTGTAAACTGTCTTTTCACCATTTTCCTGCTGAAACGGAGTGTCCCGTATTTCATCATGAAGGGTTCCAGTGAAGGATGCCACCATTTTTGCGCCTTCTGTCAGGGTCTGGTTCCATCTTTAGTGTCAGCCCTGTATGCCTGCTAGTGAGCCCTGGGCCACAGAGCACATTGGGTAACTTGGAGGACATTTGATATTTACTTGAATTGGAAAGCATACTACTTAATTTTTAGGGGGAGTTTCATAATCACTGAGACGAGACTTAGTCTTCGCTGAAAATGTTCTTTACAAAACCTGATATGCAGAAGTTTTGGCCTAAAAGCTGATAAATTACGGTATTTATTTGCGTGATAAAAATCAAATGCTCTCTTTTATTTACACACACCCTTTTAGTCACACTGCAGCCAGAGGTTGGTGGCTTTAAAGGTATATCCTGATTGTCAGGAACTTTTAAAAACCCCTCAGTGACTGTCCCCTGCCTAAGTAAGTGCCCAGGCCCCTAAGCACAGCAGGCCTGGCCCCTGGGGCCTTGCCACTTTGCCTCCTCTGTGACAGAGTCACCTTTGGTCTGCCTGACCACTGCCTCCCCCACCCCCAGGCCCCTAAACCAGGTGTTGCCTTTGCTCTCTGTAGTTTGCCTGACATTGGACGTCTCCTTTTCCCTCGCTTAACTCCTTAACCCATCCTCATAAGGATATTTCAGGAGCCCTTCAGGATTCCTCGTCTTTATTTCTAAGGCCCTGCTCACTGCTTCCCTGTGTCGCAAGTGCCCGGGGCACAGCACCCAATTAATGGAAATTCTTTGGGACACCCCCTCTGCGCCTAGCCCAGGACCACGACCACTGTCTGTCTGTGTTTAGTAAACTTGATTCAACTAGAGCGATGAAGGCACACCTAAACATGCCACCCACCTCAGTTTTAGAGAAGTTGTTTGCAGATCATAGGTTTACATGCTTTCATAAACCAGCACGAGGATCTTCCTTAGAGAGGGTGCGACAGAACGTGCATGGAAATTCTCTTTGTTAAATGCTAACCGACTCCATAGCTGCATCCAGTGTGTACAACAGCACTGTTTGAGGAAGAGTGGTGTTAATACTTGACCCAGATTATACTCTCTTCAGTCATTAGAAACTGCCCCCTTTTGTTAAGAGTAAATTTCTTACCTTGTTTATTTTGCTTTAAAATCAAAACATTTTATTAACCCAAACAAAGCAATTACAATAGTGAAAAATATTTTTTAAACTTCGATGGGTCCCCCCCTTTCCCGCCCCCATCCTTGCTACAGGGCCTGGCGGGAGGAGGGCCACTGAGAGGAAGGCAAGGGTTCGCTCTTCCCCCGGGCAGGTGGTTTTGATCAGACAGTAGCCATACCATGATGAGTGGTACCAGGACTTTTCTCTAAGGCTGTGGTCTAGGAGAAATGAGGAAAGTGAATTGTTTATTTAAAGTAGACAGGCATTTGGAGTCTCAGAGCTTCCGTCCGTGAAAGGCCTCGGTCACTCTCAACTCCACACTTCCTCGAGCTGCCCTGTTATGACGGTTGCATTTATTATAGCGTATCTTGTGGCAGGCGCCCTCACCTCCCTTCCCTGCTTTATTTTTCTTTGTAGCGCTTACTGTTACATGATAACATGCCATGTCATTTCTGCATTTTACGTGTTATCTGTCTTCTCGTACTCGAATGTAAACTTTACGGGGTCGAGGGTTTCTGTCATTTTATTGATGTGAACCTAGACCGTAGAATGGTGCACAGAATGCCCTGAATAATTTATGACTAAATCCCAGGGTTGAAATGGCGAACAAAAGGGCTAAATTGCCTCTTTGGAGCTTGCTGTCCACCGAGGCAGGTAGCCAGATCGGCAGGCCTGAGAGTCTGTTGTGCTGGGTGGGGGTCATCACAGGGGCCCTCCAGGGCTCTGGAGGCCTCTTTCCCTGAGGGAGGGTGGGGCGGGGTGGGGTGAGGTGGGGCTGGGGAGAGATAGCCTTCCAGGCCTGGAGGGTGAGTGTGACACCCCTCCGCTGGGGAGGGCAGAGCCATTCCGAGGAACGAATTTGAATGAGGCCAAGGGATGGGGAAGGGCTGGGAGAGGCGGGGCTAGATCCTGCTGAGTGTGTGAGGTCCTGGCAAAGGTGAGAGTTTTGTTCTGTATCCTGAGAACAGTTCAGGGTTTTAAACGGGAGAATGATGTGACCAGAGCTGCCTTTTCAAAGTGGTCATTCTGCTTTATGGGGGGTGGCGTGGAGGGGAGGAATGGGCACACCTGGGCGGGGATTCCTCGGCCCCCAGGTGGAGAGCCCCAGTCTCACTGAGGAGCAGCACGCTCAGACCCCTTTTCGTTTATATGATACGTAGCGTGTATGTTTAAAATATACGATTAAAATAAGCTTAAATCTGCTAGTGTTTGTCAGGTGCTTAAATTGTTTCAGCTTTTATTAAGGCAGACTAATTAACAAGATTCCTTTTTTAGAAACCCCTGAAAAATGAGAACATTCTGTTTTCAGTATTCAGAAAGCTTTGTTTTATTGTCAAAGCTCAAAATTCAGGCAGGGATAAAGACAGTGACCGATTTGATAGAGATTTACATGCTGCCCCAATGGTTGTTCTTTCTCTCTGAACATGTTAAACATTCCCTTTTCAAATATTTTTTGTTCTGAAAATATCCAGTCCTCTAAAAACTGCTCTTTAAAGATTTCATACTTTCTGAACATTATTTTCTTTTTGTTGATTACATTATAGTATCTGTTTTCATTGTGGAGATTTTACCATCTGCATAATTTCTGCCTTACCATTTACACGTAACCTCCACGCAGACCTCATAACAGGGTAATCCCGTTGCCGCCTGGCTTATCACAACTCCTCACGGTCGGAGAGTACCAGGAACCTTTTAAAAGTAGACTTGAAGTACCTGTGGAAAGTCACCTTTTAACAATCTAGGCATTTGAAGGCAAAACCTTGTGTTTTTAGCAGGTATATAAAAGCATTCCAACAATTGATAGTATGCTAGTTATTATTTAGTCTGGAAGCTTATTTTGAAAACCTTTTTTTTGGTGAAACTTTCCCTGACATTATTGTAAGATACGGAATAATATCTGAATCTTCAGTGATACTCGTTATCCGTTTCCTGTCTCCCTTCATTGGGTCACTCAGAGTACAGGCCACTGTGCAAATGAGTAACTGATGCGTCAGCAACATTTGCCTCCACACACCTTAAATGTCTGGGGGGAGGGCAGCCAGAGCACACCAAAGGGCAGGGTGAATAAGGCGGGTGACAGGCGTTGCTATCTGCGCCTGTGTCCCTTAGTTTTTCACCTGCTGCTGTTTCGTTATGCGTTGATGAGTTTTCCGGTATTCTGAAATGGCTGTCTTTCAGGACTCGGGGCAGGAGAGTTCAGCCACTTCTTGAGAGGACCAGAAGAGAAAATAGAATTGCCAAGTGAAAGTGCAGGGCGTCCAGGCATGTAGCGTTTTAAAGTCCCTGTGACTGGCGGAGCTCCAGTTCAGGGTGAAATGCTTTCTGGCAGAGAGTGCCTTGAGATCCTAAGTGACCATGAAGTCAGGCCCGCAGCGCTGGGCGTCTCCTTTCAAGTTCAAGGTGTTGAGAGCACATTTGGTTGTTATCCTGGAGGTTTTCAGCCTGTAACTCTGTTTTTTGTGACCCCACGAGATTGCAGCTTAAGATAAAAAGCCACGGATCAGACGGTTTCCCAAAGTCTTTATATTGCCACAAATTGTATTAGTAGGTAATTTTAGGAGCGGGCAAGTAAAAGCTGGATCATTAACTTCCAGTTCACAATTTGCTGTGTGGGGCTGAGATTAGGGGCGTTTATTGATAATTTGTAAAGAATATGCTTGCCAAATGTTTAATGGTAATTAATAATACATTTAATTAGCCTTAATCCAGTTGCATGGAGTATTTTGTTTTTATCAGTGTCCTTGTCACCTGTCTGGAATTAGAAGATGGAGAAAGATGACTTTAGTTCTTTTTGACTGTTCCCATAGTGTTCGGTGTGAATGCAACAATACTTTGAAGTAGGACAGTCCTTTTCTGAGACTTTGAGTTTTGGTCTATATTATTTCATTAACTGCAATTTGATGACTATTTCCTGCAAATACCCATCAGAAAAATAGTGCAATATCGCAGTTGTAGTCTTAGGATTTTAGAGCCCTGAAGACTCAGAAACCGAAGCCCCCAGCGGTGAGTTGATGAGGATTGCCGTCAGTCAAGTGGTGGCAGCGCGAGGACCACCTTTGGTGTCTTCCCTGAGTTCAGTTTTCATCGCACTGTAGTTATGGAACTCGCATGGGGTCCTCCTGAAGGTGTGTGCTTAACAGTGGAGTCTCAGAAGGAAAATTGGAATTGGTGAAAGCGTTCACTTTGTACACTATAGATTTTAAGTCAGCATTTTACTTGTTTTTTTTTAAAGATTTCTTAAAGTAGCCCTTAACATGCTTTTTCAAACATCGAAATAAAGTATGTATTCCAGGAATATTCCGAGTTTTGTCATTTTCGATAATTTGACCTATTAGCTGTAATCCATTTAGGAAGGTACAGACAGGTCTTTCAGTTCGTCTCATGTGCTTAGTTAGACTGCAGTTTGCACGTTTTCTTTGAGAAGCAGGCTAGGGGAAGTTCGTACAGAGTTAGCAGTTTTCTTCCCGAAGCATTCTGGTGTAGACCTTTGTAGCCACGCCGCTGGCGTAGGGCTCCGTGTTCAGGCCCAGGCAACACTAGCACTTCTGTCCATACCTGTCACTTCTCTGTAGAGGGAGAAGTGACTTGCCGTGAGCACTGTGCCACCTCTCTCGCCCTCAGCTCCCCTTCCTCAACGGCTGTTGCTCGCTCCCCGCTGATTTCGATTTAAGATTTAAGAGCTTGCAGCTCTGTTGCAGAATTAGGAATGAATGCAGAGCCAACAGTGTCCACCCAAACAGTGTATTTGGCTTCTAACGTGGAGGGCCCGTAACCCTTGCCCCTCCCCCCATTTGTTCTTCAGAACACCTGTTTCATTATTTGGGAAACGGAGGCCTGGAGACAGTTTGCTTGACATCACAAAACGAGGGAAGAGCAGAGAATGAGATCTGCGCAGCTCCTCGCTTCCAGACCGGTTGCATGTCACACCGTTGGAAAGCACAGGTGTCCTGGGTAGCATCTCGGGTCCAAGGCACCGGTAGGGGTGAGGGCTCGCCACACAGCATCGCCTCGCATCACAACAGCTTTCATGCTGATGATTGTCGAGGTCAGGGTATCCGGCATCGCAAGGCCGAACAGTCATTCAGCATTATTGGAGCTTGGAACTTTGGTTTGCTTGGAACGTTTAAGGTGATGCTCTTAGGTTCGTCATCTGTTCATCTGTAACCCTAGTTGGCGTAGCTGTTCTGACCCAGTTGTTTGTACAGTGGAGATGTGTCATGCCTTTGGAATATCACGCAGATTATCCAAAGTCACATACGTTTGAATTCATGACTGTAGAACTTAAATTCTCTTATTAAATGCAGTATCACTTTTGTACGGAACTCTTCATGTTCAGGGGGTATTCATCACATTTTTTATTGTATTTTTACAAATACAATAAAATTCACTATATTTTTGCTTTATAGTACAGAGTAACTGCCTTGTACTACAGCAACACTGTCGCCTTGGAAAAGTCGAGTGTGTCCCGCTGTCACAGGTAACGTCTGACGGGGGTTAGTTAGACTGTGCGTGGATGCAGGGGCTGGCATTTTCCGAGTGCGTGGTGGCAGTCTGTCGCTGCCCAGGTCTGGCCTCTGTGTCTGGAAGCAGTGCCGGCTGCGGGTTTTACAGCCTGTGCTCTGGCTGCACACGCCCTAACCTTGCTCACAGCACGGAAAATGGGGGTGCCCAGCGTCACCACCTGGAGAGCAGAGGCCTGGGTTAACTTCCTGCCCTGACTCCCGGCCTGTTGTTCACGGACTGGGGGTGGGAGGCGGCTGTCCTTGAACTTCTGCATCTGTGTTTAACTTCGCTAGTGTGTGTCTGTTTTTCCAGTGACGGGCTCCTGGCTTTCAACAGAGTTCAAAAGGGTCTTTGACCTCTCCCTTCAGTACAAAGGAGAGTTTCAGCCTGTGTTTGCCACTTAGGAACTTCTTCAGTGATTTGTTATTTTGATAATTAAGTAGAATTTTTAATGTACCTTTACTTCGTATGTAACCGTTCTGTATGTTTAGATCCCAGAAGCACTTAGATATGCGCATGTGCTTACAAACACAGAATCTGGAGAAAAATATAATATGAGAACGAACGCACCGTGATTTTACCCTAACCTAGAAGCACCGCCTCCCCACTAACGCAGCTTTTGGAACGTGTCCCAACAGGAGCTCGTTCTTGAATTGGTCTCGTTTTCGGAGCTTTATGTTTCAGATATTGGTAGTCTCTCTCCACGTGTTTATTGCACGAAAGACCAAGTGACGAAACGTGTGTTGGCCGGGGTTCTGCTCCTTCAGGAGCTGCGTCGGGCATGGCCGTCGAGGCGGGGGGTGTAGGCCTGCCCTCGCAGTGCTGGGACGATGGGACTCGTTCGGCACGCTGTGTCGCTGGGTATGGAGCTCTGTGCAGAGGACAGGAGTGACATGTCGGCTGGCCTGGTTGCTGTCACGGTGTCCCCGGAGCAGGCCCTCAGGGGTGTGCGCTGCGGTGCGGGCAGCCTCCTGTTTCAGGAGCAGTGGGTGGGTTGGGGCCCTCGGAGGCCGGGGCAGTCATTCTGGCCGTTTGGGTAGTGCGGACAGGGGGACGCGGGCCCGTCTGGGGTGGAAGGGGCTCGGGCGCAGGTTCTGGTTTGGCCAGGTGGGTGGATGCTACTCGTCTTTCCTGGAGATGGATCGATTGTCAGTTTTTGCTTGTTTGTTTGTTTTAAATGAGAAGTGGGGGTTGGGAATGAATTCGAGGAGTCTGTAGATTAAAAAACCTTTGCCTGAAATTTGCTTGGCTGCCCCGAAATTCAGCGTCTGGTGTTAGCTGAAGCCATTCAGAGCCGGGGTGGAAGGGCAGCGCTGAGGGTCCAGAGGAGGAAGGTGGGGCCCCAGGCGTGCTCCCCTGGGGAATGCGGGGGCCCGGGCCACGGCCTGCTTTGTCTCTCCCACCGGTCCGTTGCGCTTACAAAGGCTGGGTCAGCATGTGCCACACTCGTTGAGGGCAACAGTGTGCTTATTATTATTAGTGAGTGCACTTGAGATCCAACTGAAACGAGCTGACAGAGGTGCTGGACGACTGTCATAAGAGTTCACAGGCTCAGTGTCTCCATAACAAGGGACTCACCAGGAAACCACTAGTGAGTCTGTACCCGGGTGAGGCAGCCAGACACAGCTGGGCAGTGAGGGAGGCGGGGCGAGCGCCAGGGAAGGCAGGTGGAAGGCTGCAGGCCGCGCAGACAGCCCACTGTGGCTGGTGAAGTGGCTGCAGAAGGGGCAGCTCCCTGAACGGTGCCCCGTGTGACTGCAGCAGAACGGAGCGGGCGAGCTCTTGCTGCTGGGACTGCTCTGCCTACAGGGGAGACTGCGCAGTGCCTGGGCCGTGCTCGCAGACAGGCGTGTGACCTCGTCCAGCCGAGTGCACCTGTGCCCATCCTCCTGAGGTGGCCGTCAGCCCTTCCTGAGGCTCCCTCTGGTGAAGTGTGGCTGCCCAGGGACGCTCTTCTTTGGAAAAGGAAGGCCTCTGAGAGGGCAGGGAGTTACCTTTGGGCGGGCAGGAAGGCTGGAACTCCCGACCTCAACTTTGTTTTACAAAATAACCATTACAACCACAGGCAAAGTAAGAGAGGATGTTTCCTCTTCATGTTGCTTCACTTGTTTCAAATAACGTTTTTTTCGGCTTCTTTGTAACCACGCATTGGAGTGGTTGTTGCGACTTTGTCAGATTTAACAGATGACACACTTCTAGCCAGAGGGTTAATGAGACTGTCTAAGCTCTTTGTTTTATTTTGTGTTTTTATAAGAATCCTAGCTTAAAAGGTCTTCCAAATAATCGTCCTCTCCAAAGCAAGATACTGTGTCCTCAACCAGTTACAAGGCGGCCTGAAGCTGGAGAGGACCTGAGGAGGACCTGGGGAGGACCTGGGGAGGACCTGGGGAGGACCTGGGGAGGACCTGGGGAGGACCTGGGGAGGACCTGGGGAGGACCTGAGGAGGAACTCTTCCAGTGAACTCACGTGTCACGTTCGACACTGTTTACCCAAGTGGCTGTGCCGCTCTGCCTTCCCGCCAGCGACACGGCAAGGTTCTGATTCCGCCACATCCTTGTCAGCACTGGTCTTCTCTTTGGTTGTGGCCGTCCCAGTGAGTGTGAGGTGGCATCTTGTGTTTTCACTTGTGTTTCCCAAATGACTAATAATGTTGAGCGTCTTTTTATGTGCTTATTGGCCGTTTGTATTTCTTCTTTGCAGAAATGTCAATCCAGACTCTGCCCATTTTTAAATTGCCTTATGACTGAGATTTGGGAATTCTTTTTTTCCACGTAGATGTTCCTTATCACACGTATGGTTTGCAAAATTTTTCTCCCATTCTGTGCGTTATCTTTTTACTTTGTCGATGGTGCGCTTCGAAGCCCAGAAGTTTTTAATTTTGATGAAGACCAGTTTATTTTTTCTTTTGTTGCCCGTGCCTTTGGTGTCCGATCTAGGAAGGATTGTCTGATTCAAGCTGCCGAAGATCTACTCCAGTGTTTTCTTCTGAGTTTTGCAGTTTTAGTTTTTACACTCAGGTGTTTGATGTACTTTGAGTTTTATAAAGAGAGTGAGATAGGGGCCCAGCTTCATTCTTCTGCATGTGGCTACCCAGTTGTCTCGGTACCGCTTGTTAAAAAGACCATTCTTTCCGTATTGAATGGTCTTGGCAGCTTTTGAAAATTAATTGACCATAAGGGTAAGGGTTTATTTCTGGATCCTCAGTTCTGTTCCATTGATCTGTATGTCTGTGCCAGCACGGCACTGTATTGATCGCTCTAGTTTTGTGGGAAGTGTTGAAATCGGGGAGCGAGACTCTTCCATCTTGGTTCTTTTCAAGATGGTTTTGGCCAATCGGGGTCCCTTGCATTTCCGTGGGAATTTGGGATCAGTTTCCATCGATTGCTGCAAAAAGAGCCTGTGAGATCTTGCTAGGCCTTGCCTTGACTCTCCCGATGGATTTGGGGAGCGTAGCCTTCGTAAGAGTGGCATGCCCGCCACTTGTGAACACGGACTGTCCCTATCCAAGATGCCAGGTGTCTGTCCTTGGGGACTCGTTTTGCTTTACGTCAGTGGTTCTCAGACATTTTGATCTCAGGGCCTCTTTATACTTGCAAACACCGAAGATCTCTGAGCTTTTGTTTATGTGGCTTACCTCTAAAAATTAATTCTAGAAATTAAGGCTCAGAAATTAATTTTTTTAATAACAGACCTATTACATGTAATATAAATAACATTGCTTATGAAAAGATAATAATCTTAAACAAATAATTTAATTGGGAGAGTGGCATTGTTTTATATTTTTGGAACTCCCCTCAATATCTGATTTAATAGAATCTCAGCTGGATTCTCATCTGCTTCTGCATTTGTTATTTTGGTCGAAGTATGAGGAGAAAATTGGGCACCACACAAATGCATAGTTGGAAACGTGAGGAGTATTTTAAGTGTCTTTTCATATAACTTTACATGCTCTTTTTTGATAGTACACCAAAACTCCACTGCACTGTCGTGGGGAGAGAATGAGTGAAAAAGGCAAACGCCACCGCGGCATTGCTACGAAAACCATCTTGTCCTCCTGGGAGAGGGTCTCTGGGCCCCCTGACAGAGCCCAGACCACACTCGCAGACTCCGTCTTAGAGAACGAGATGAGTAGTGTAGTTTCACAGGAGAAGGACTTGATGACCAAATGACGGGCACTTTGAGCATCTGTACTGACAACCAGGCGGGAAGGGAAGTAGACGCTTTTCCTGCCGGGTCAGTGCTCATTCTTCTCCAGGAAAGACAGCGCGGCCTGCGGGGGGGGGCTGCTTGCTAGATGTGGGTCCGCAAGCCCCATACTTGTCACTCAGGAAACTGAGACCGCGGCCATGGAACAGAGTGGCACGCTGTCCTTGAGCTTGGCGTTTTGATTTTTAGTCATCTGGCGTATTTCCTTCTAGTGTCGTTAGCTTTTAAATATTCACGAAGTTACGTGACTTTTTAAAACATAACTAATTATATTGTCTAAGTTTACATCCTGCTTTTTTACCTTATGCAATTTTTGTGACTATTTTAAATAATAGTAATGAATTCCATTAGCTTCTGCTTTTCGTACTTAAATATATATGTATTTTTTATCTTCTAAAGCTGCCATGAGCATTGTCCATCAAACGGTTTACATAGTTTCGATAGAAGAAAATACGTGGTTTTAGGTGTCTGTATCCTAGTTCGAGTTCCCTTTTTCCTTTTATCGTGGAAGAAAGTAGAGGGGCCAGGACAGCCCTCCTCAATGAACCATCGTTTCCGCTCGCGTCGACTAGCTGCATTCTTGTATTTTGGTTTCTTTCCTTTCCTTACACTTAAAAAAAAAAAAATCAGCACATTTAAAGCAAATTCCAAATGTATAGTTTTATCCGTACTCTTTTAGTTTGTCTTACTCTTAAGACCTTTAAAAATAAATGGCCACAGCACCTTGATTGCACGCAACAAAATTAATACTCATTCGATAATATCTTTTATTACCTAGGTAACATTTAGTTTTTCCTGTCAGAACTGTCATTTTAAAATTTAAGTCATGTGAATTTGGATGCAGACACAGTTCTCACGTTACATAAAGTTATTTTGGTTAAAGCCTTTGAATTTCGTAGAACTACAATCCCCCCATTTTCCCAGGTCTCAGATGTTTACTATAGAAATGAGGTCATCTGTCTTACAGAGTGTCCCACGTTTTAGATTTAGCTGATGGCTTTGTGTTGGTATCATATAACATGGGTTGTCCCCGAATTTCCTTTAAATTGGGAGTCCGATCTGGAGGTTTGATTCAATGAGGTTTTTTTTGGGGAGAATATTTCATAGGTGGTGCCCTTTCGTCACATCGAGAAGAATGTAGGACCTCGTTCCACTGCTAGTGATAAGATCGCACAGTGGCTTCAGCCGTCACCGTCACCGGTCTGAGCCAGCTGTTCCGGAGTTCCCTGTCAGTGACTCACGTAACTTAGCAGGTGTCCGTCATCGCTGCCTTCGCTGTTTACTTAGATGTCGCGGTGTTTTGATTTTCCAGCTCTGTCGTGCATTCACTGTCCACTCACTGGCCGTGGTTCCTGAGTGGGGAGCAGCCTGCCCTGACCAGCGTTTGTCTGTTTGGGGGCTCACCGTGTCGAACCCCGGTGTTCTTCAGAAAGGTGGCCGGCGTGGTGGTGTGTTGAGCTGTCGTGGATTTTTCGTGTTTGTGTCCATTCGGCCTCTCTGATCCTCATAGTGTCCTTTTGACACTGCGAGTCCATCTCCTTCACTGCTGCGGCTGTGACTCGACCAGAGGAGTCTTTGACGGCTTCCTTGCTTTCGTGACAAGGTGTCCCAGGGGTTCGTCTCAAATTGAGCAACATTAGCAGAATGACTAAGCAGATGAAAGCTGAGGGAAGACTGAGGAGCTGTCCCAGTCTGGAGGAGACGAAAGGGAAGTGACACAAAGTGCAGTGTGGGAGCCTAGGTGGGATCCTGCAGTAGAAAGAGGACTTAGTAGAAAACCGGTGAGAGCCAAAGGAAATCTACAGCTTAGTTTAAAAAGTTCGTAGTCTGTTTAAAAAAACCAGATAATGCATTTTACTTAGCTTATTTGACTTTAATTTGTATTTTCTTTTATGCTGAAAATCTGAGTACCTAACCTTAATCCAGTTCTTACTTTGTCCTGTTACAGTGTGTATAACACATAAAAGTTTCAAACAATACTAGCATTGACCTCAAAGAACAAGCCTACTGAGTACATTTTTTAAGATTTCTCGGTGATTTTTAGGCTCTTATATGCAAATGCTGTCTTAAAATCTCTTAGAATAATTCTCTGAATAGTTATGCCACCAACTTGATATGCAGTTAAGTCTGAGATTGATTTATATTTTTAAGGATTGCTTTGAGTGTTTAATAAGACTTTAATAATTATGAAAGACGTTTCTGATCGAAGGAATGGTTTAGAAACAGCTAAGAGAGCTGTACTCTCCAGGATTTATGAAGATGGATGAACCTTTTTAAGCGTAGCTGTGATAGTGAGATGAGACACGTCCTGTGGGCTTCAGGGCCACTGCACGAGAGGCCCTCTCTTGTGTCACCTCTCTTCGTCAGATCAGGGACCGCAGTGCTCGCAGCTCACGAGGGCTGCGTGGAGGCAGCCTCTGACTCCCCCAGGGCCCTCCCCACTGCTAGGCCTTGGCTGGGAAGCGCTTTGCTGGTCTTTGTCTTGTTGTGAGGCGCGTGGCAAACTGAGACCCGGATGTGCGGGGATCCCTGGTTAACCAGTCCTGGCTCACTTCTGGCAGCTGCTGTCCCGGAGCAAAGTGAGATCGATGAGGCTGGTCACAAACTGCACACGCGCGTGTATCGGGATTCAGATTCCGAGTCGGCGTTCTGTCCGTGTGATGACATGATGAGTTCCGGGCGCGCTCGCGTTTGTGTTAGCTCGTGGGCTCCGAGCCTTAGCCACCCTCACAGTTGCCAAGTGATAGAAGAACCTTTTCAAAAACGAGGCATTTCTTGGGTGAGCGAGGTTTAAAGTATGGGCCGATTTCTCTACATGACTTAGAGGGCTAGACGCAGGGCCTGGAGAACCTGGGGATTTCCGGACTTCTTGTGATTTTATTCTAAGAATCAAATTGCGCTCTGTGCTTTGAGTTACCCGTTTGCCGTCTTTGTCTTTACAGCATCCTACGGTCGACGCTGAACTTCTCCCGGAGGAGCCACAGAGTAAACAGCTCATGACTTCTGATCAGGACGCTAAGGTTGTGGCTGAACCGCAGGGCCAGAGAGTCCAGGAAGGGAAGGACGGCGCGCATCTGGTGAGTGTGCCGCGTGCGCCCCGCTCGCTCGGCCCGCACGCCCCGCCGCGCCCCGTCCAGGCTCTGCGCTGCGGTGCCCTCAGCGCCTCGGTGGGGACAGGCACAGCGGCGTCTCCCGTGTTATATTCTGTGTAAATCTGTGGCAGGTTAGAGGAAACTGAAGTCCGAGGTGGTAGAGAAAACAAATGGCAGTGACAGCACCGGGTGATTAAAGCTTTGGATTTACATCACCAAGAAGGCAGTGGCTTATCCTTTCGTAATGTTGTAGCCATTGCAGCGGTGTGTAGTTCGAGAACTAATTTGGATTACCATATAAAATTTTTATTTTGACTGCTTTCCTTTATTGTAAGATTTTAGCATGTTAAGCAATAATATTTAAAGTTTCTAAATATTAGAGACTTTCTAAAGTTTCTAAGTTTCTAAAGTTTCTCACTTTTCCCTATTGAAACTACAAGGAATTTTATGTATGGTATTCAGCCAGAATATCAAAATATTTTAAGTTTCAAGGCTTCTGCATTGCTGAATATCTCCCTGAATTGCCTTTGTCATGTAAAAGTGTGCTTTTCTCAGTGGGTTTTGTTTTGCTCAGTTACTGTGCTTTAAAATACATTTCTTTACCTTGTAGTGATGGGGTGTTTGGTGTTTTCAATCTTGCAGATGAATGGTCCCATATCTCAGACCACTTCTCAGACAAGCTCCATCCCCGCTTTGAGTCAGGTAATTCGGTTCTGAGATAAATCACAGTAGAGGCTCACGTATTTCCTTATAACAGATGTTTATTGTAAAATAATTAGCAAATGTTGATGTTTTCAAAAAAGAGATTTGGGGAGGGTCCAGCCAGGTGCATTGGGTGTCTGTACGCTCTCTTCTGGGGGCTCCAGCTGCAAACGGGGCGTCAGTGCTGTATGTCCTCTCCTGGGGGCTCCAGCCGGGTACAGGGGCGTCTGGGCCGTACGCCCTCTTCTGGCTTCTGCATGTGTGATGTGTATAGTTCTGCAGGTGGCAGTGTGCCTTGATGTCAGCCGTTCATCACAGTGTTTTTAGTGGGTCATTGGTAATCTATTGTATGTATAGGATTAGCTTTACATATTGGTATCTGTGTTTTTTAAAGCACACAAGTCATTGTAAGCTGTAAGAAAATTGGTTTCACATTTTAGCTGTGATTAGGGAAAGAATAAGGACATGGAGGTCCGTTGGTTTTTCAGTCTTTTACACCGTTTGCGTCTGCATATCAGGTGTACTTGGAGCCACTCCAGATTTATCGTGGTGGTCCTGTAAGCGATCTTATAAATCCTGTTCCAAATTTAAAAACAAACTTTTTTTTAAAGCAAAAGTAAGGTTTTCAAAGTCATATCACAAAATTTATAGTAAACCTTCTCTGTTCCTCCAAATTACAAGTAGTTCATTTAGAAATTAAAGGAGGGGATTGGATTATTTATCTTCTTTTAATAAGGAGGAACTTAAAAAATGAAAGATCTCTCCAAACTATTATATTTCATTGTTGTTATTCTCTTATGTATGTAGGAATTTTTGCGTATTATATTTTAAAAAAATTTTTATAATATTTTAAGTAATTTAAAATAAAAATATAAGACCTTTAGTAGTCTAAGAGGGAAATGGTACAGAAATCATTGAGGGAGTTTTAAAATGTATTTTTAAGAACAAATCTCCCTCCTCTCCATGGTCGTTTTGCAGTCTAAAATAATACCTATTGTTGGGCATAAACCTAGATTTTGGATTCTGTGGGGTTTTTTTTTTTTTTTTGCTTGTTTTTTCAATTACTTTGTGGGTGACAATCGAGATAAGACCTATGTAGAAAAGGGAAACACTTGACAGAATTCAATATTTCATTTCTGTGGAGAAATAATTTCCAACTCGTCCTACCTACACGTTTTCTTTGTTATTTTTAAGAGTCGACGTCCTATAGCAGTGTCATGTGGCGAGTTCTTTGTGTCCCCTGTTAACGCAACGCCCCGTGCCCCTTGGGTGGCCACAGCTCTGACACCCGGTGGTGTAAGTCGGGGTTGTGCTTTTCACCCGTGTGACAGGTGTTGCACACTTTAGGTTTCCCGAGGACCCTTGAGTGGGACGGTACCATACGAGACCATCTCAGCTCCAACGTGTGTATCACTTAAAACTTTGTTTATAACAAATTTAAGCATCTTTACAGAAGAGAAAAATCTTGTTAAAGACTACAAACATATTACGTTGTAATCAGTATATATGTATTTCATTTCATTTTCCCACAAAGCATGATTTCATCTATATGTCCTCTTGTACTTGTCCTGCAGTATTTTCTCTCTCTGTCTCTCTTTTTTTTAAACACTACAGCACCTGGTCTTCCTAGGTGGTCTCCCATCCAAGCACTAACCAGGCCTGACCCTGCTTAGCTTCCGAGATCAGACGAGATTGGGTGCGTTCAGGGTGGTGTAGCCGTAATCCCTGTAGTGTTTTCTTTATGTTGCTAATACATCATTTTTTCAGCCATTTGGTTTTTGGAAACATCTAAACTGTCTGTTTTTTTCCTGCTGTTGTCGGTGGTGTTGCTCTGAACATTTTTCTCACTGGCTTTGTGTCTGGCACCCCTGAGAGTGTGGATGACTTCCCTGGCGCCGCAGTTCTCCAGTGCGGGTGCTCGGCAGGCTGCAGTTGCGATGGGCAGGGAGTGTGCTTGCAGTCTGATGACTTAGGAATCAGGCTCTTTAAAGGTTAGTTTTTCCGCCAGGGTTGAATGCTGCGTGAGTCAGAGGGGAATCTCCATAGTGATGGCCAGATAAATATCTGAGTAATTCAGAAGCGGGCTTGCACTTACCAGTGGTGAAATCAATCACTTTTATTATACAGCCGCCCCCCCCCCCCCCCCCAATTTGAGTTCTAGTTATTTACAAGCCTAGCCGATCCATGAGCACCAAAAGTGACCCTAACTGGGGAACTGAGCCCTGGAGAGCCTGGAATGATTTTCTGCGATGAGTCAACTAGAATGTGGCAGAACCAGGATTTAAACCCAGGCAACCTGGCTGCAGAGTCCAAACTCATTGAGATACTTCCTCTTTGGTGTCTGTTATTTAAAAGGAGAAAGAACAAATAGAAAATAATACCAAAAACAAAACCCAACTCTTGTCAGCCGTTTGGTAACTATTTGCATCATCTGAGTGATTGAAATTGATTTAACTATTAAAACTACAGTTGTATATATGAGGGCACACAATGAAAAAGGAATAAAGTCAACTCCAGTACCTTTTTTCTTTCTGCTTATCCTGAAGGTTTTTGCAGCCTTCACGGGCATTCTTGGCTATAACCGTTTATTAAAATTTATTTGGGAAATTACTTTCCATTTGACTTGACTAAATGTTTTAAAGAGTAAGTTTTATCCTGGGAGGAGTCTTAAGGCCCGTAAGGGTAGAACCTGTGTAATGTAGCAGGATGGCTGCTCACCCCGTGTGAGAAAGGGCTTCAGGAGCCTCCAAGGGACCCTGGTATTGGACCCTTATTCTTAACTATTTTTGGACATCTGTAGATGAGAAGAAAATGAACCCACTGTGTGGTGCCTATCACGAACTTGATGTTACTTCTCATGTTTTGCTACTATGTTTCATTTTTTCCTGCCCGCTACATATGCACTTCAAAAAATGTTATGATGTATCTACTTTTTAAAATAAAGCAAATCCCAAAGTACCATTCACCCCAGAAGCATTTCCTCATGGATTTCTAATAGACACACAGTGGGTGTGCACCCACACCCACTGATGTTATTTCCCAAAGGCAGAAAATCAGATACAACTATAAGTACTTACACTTCTATTTTCATTTTTCTTCGTGGACTATACAAATTAACTTCTTTGGTTGCCATCATCCCATGAAATATAATTCAGAGAATGCCAAAACCCTATAGAAAAAGCAGAAGTCTGAAATTCCTTTTTCTGGCTGGAATGATAATTTAGTCTTTTTTAAAAATTAATCAGCCTATGAGAATAAAGAATATGAAAGTTGGTGTTGCCGTTCTGAGTCTTTGGGTTCGGTGTGCTGTTTGGGCTTCAGTGTGTGGAGTAAGATGGTGTCGGGCAGAGGCTGTGTATTTAGGATTTTGGATTTGAGTGGCGGGGACATGTGACTGCTGTGCAAGGGGCTATTTTTGGTGTCTGGGTGTCGGCTTCTCGTTGGAGACAGTAGAGAGTTAGTGTGAGGTGCACTTGTGGAGCTCCGAACGCGGCCGGCATTGTTATGTGAGTGTCCCAACTTTTGAACATGGGTTGTTGCTTCAGCAAAGAATTAAGTGGTGACAAAGACAGTGAGAAAACTGGCCTGTTACAGAAGTCTGTGGAGGAGAAGGAACCGGAGAGCAAGATAAGTACAGCTTTAGCTGCATTATTCGATACCCTGCGGGGCGAGGAGCGTCGCAGCAGCGGCCACCGCGGAGCCAGCAGGTCAGCAGCTGCCGGAGCGAACGCGGGGACGCGGGCGTCCGTGGGGGCTGGGCCCGGAGAGGCCCGCAGAGCAGGGCCGCCCTTCAGCTCCCTCTCCTCGTCAGTGTGCGCGTTCCTAGCTGGGTATGAAGATTTGGACGAGACTGGCAGGAATGCAGACGCTGTGGCTCCCCAGCAGGCTGGTGGCCGTCTCTGCGCGCCGCCCGGTGTGGGCATTGGCCGGACTCCGGCTTTCTCTGCAGGCGTCTGCTCTGACGGGGATGAGTGTCTTTCATACGTCCCGGGGCCTTGTGACCAGGACGTTCAGGAAGGAGGCCCCGTAAATAGAGCAGTGTGCCATCACCCCATCACCGGTAAAGACTCCGAAACAGAGAAGGAGATAGAGGTCGGCGTTCCGGGCCACCGCGGCCGTGGGCGTGACGCTCTGGCTGTGTCTGGGGGGGAGATGACGGGGGGCGACCCCGCGATGGGGCACGGACGCCCCAGGAATTCCAGCGAGAGCCAATTTTACAGCATTTGCGTCGTGGACCCCGATGGCCTGGACGATGACGATGAGCCGTTTGCTCGTGAGCACGGAGCAGCTGCAGCAGAAGGTGGTCACTCAGCTGTCATTGCTGAGGGGGCTCGTGGAGGGGTCTGGCTGCCACAGAGCGCTGATCAGGGGCCGGGGGCGTTAGGGGCACCGCGGGAACTGCTGTCCCCACACAGCCTGCCGGGTCCGCGTGAAGTGAAGGACGTCTCTAGCGGGAGAGCTAAGCCCCCTTCTGAACTTCTGATGGACAGCGACCCAGCCTGCCAGGGAAGCGCTGGTGACATGCAGGCTGAGTCTTTAAGGGCACACACCCACGCCAGGCTCCCTAAGGGTCACGCGGGACGGAGGGCGCCGCCCCACGTTGGCAGAGCACCTGACCCCAAGGCCAGCGCGGACCCTGGCTCACCGGGACGCGTGCGGGCCGTGCCGGGAGGAGGACGGGGCCGTGGCTCAGCGCCGGTGTGTGCGGCAGGCGGCCCCCGGGGTGGCCGGCTGCGCGACGTGCCCCGTGCTGGGCGGGACGGAGAGTCCCGGGCTGCAGAAATGAGTGGCGGGCCGCGTCCAGACTCGGAAGAGGAAGGAGGAAAGACCTCTGTAAGGCCACGGAGAGACAGAAGCGGTCCCAGTGTGGAGGGCGGCGGCTCAGACAGGGCTCTCCCCTCCCGGAGTCGAGCCACAGTTAACTCAAGCTCAAAAGGACGGGCCACTTCAGGGGGCCTTGGAAATGAGTGTCTTCCCCTTCCCACTAATTCTAACCGGCGGGATGCCCCCGGACCCGAACGCTTGGGGCCAGCGACGACGGGGGGCCCACTTGGTGGTGACCGCAGACTGGGAACCGGGAACACCCAGCTCGGGAGCACCCAGCTCACGAGCCAAGGAGAGGTGCCTTTGCGACCTGAGGACCGTTTGTCTTACCGACACGAGGATGGAATGGGCTCCGCCGAAGATGAGGGGCGCAGTCACGGGGCCTTTGCAGCGGGGTCTTCGAGCCAAGTAGGACAGTGTGCGGGTCCGGGGGCCGGCCAGGCCCTGGCCCGGGGCTGCGATTCAATCTCCGAGGCTGAGGGTCAGCCAGCAGACTCCGAGGGCCCCGGAGCTCCGCGGGCAGTGCCCCGGAGTGGCGCGTCTCGTGATGGCCCCGGGTGTGGTCAGAGCGACTGTGTGTCCTCTGCCTTCGTGTTTGCCTGCGCCGAGGAAGAGAGCGACACAGGCCCGCGCCACAAAACAGGAGGCGAACCGTGTGCGAAGGGTTCGGGGTGCGACCCCCGCGGGTTAGAGCACGCCGGGAGAGAATCGCTGTGGACTAAGCACAGAGAGACGCGTGAAAATGGCATCGAGGGTGTCAGGTTAGACCCTGAAACAACCGTGGACCTGGAGCCAAATCCCGTAAAACGCAAGGTGGGGCCCGATCAGGATCTTCTGGATTGTGTTAGTTCCGGTCTAACAAAAATACCCAGTTTTGAAACAAATCAAATAGAGGAACGTGATGAACCCCACGGAGCGAATGGCCGCGGATGCGAAGAGCCCCGCGCTCCCCGACAGCGGGGCGGTTCAGGCGCCCTGGTGCCGGGGGTGGAGGGGGTGCGAGCGCTCGCTGGCGCTGGAGGTGCGGCTGCGTCAGCGGGGCATGGCCCCGAGCTGAGAAGGGGCAAGGGGACAGGGGGCCTGGACTGCGAGAAAGACAGCAGCGAGTCCGGTGGCGGCCCCAGAGGGCCGCGGGGGACAAGCAGGCGTGGACACCTCTTCAGACAAGGAGGTGCCGCGGCCACAGCCGAGGTGCCTCCGCTCCCCAGTGAGGTGGGCTTCGTGGGACGTTCAGGGGTGACATGTAGGGAAATGGGGCTGTGTGACACTCTCCCAGGATGCCCCTGCCAGGCTGGTGCCGACTGTGCCCAAGTGGACGAGCACAACACAGCTGCCCCTCAGGGTGTGCTCTTGGCAGTTCCTGTCACCCCAGGTGACAGCAGAGAAACAGCAGTGACAGGCAGCGAGGACCATGTTTTGTCACTCTCAGAAGACACTGTCGGTAGATCCGAGCGCGCCTCGGAGAGGAGCTCGCAGGGCTCCCCAGAGGCACTGCGCCCCCACTGTGTGCACGCGCTGCCCTGTTGCCCGGGGGCAGCGTTGGCAAGTGAGGCGTTTTCCGAAGGACTGGTGGCTGGTGGCGGGTGCCCCGGGGGCTGGCCGTGGACTAGCACGGTCCTGGGGGACGCACCGGAAGACGAGCAGGTCCTGGGCGGGGCCCTGCACAGCCAGCCACGGGACCTCGCGTTTGCTCCGTTCTGGATGGAGAAGCTGCCGTATCAGCTGCCCGTGGCCGAGGATGGTGTCATTTGGGGATGGCATGACGGAGGTGCACAGTTAGTAAGTACGGTTTACCAGTTTTTGGTACGTGCTGGGATATACTGATCTTTCTTTGATTGCCTTTAACTTAAAATGAACAAAGGTTTATTCTAGACTATGGGCAGCCGTTTGAATCTTTTTATAAAGCTGCGAGTTACTGTCGCATCCGTTCAGCCATTTCCAGATTGGAGACTCTGGATTGAATTCACTAGGTGAGTTTAAGGCAGAGCTGTGTCCCCTCAGGCCAGCCCTAAACCCCGTGGTGCTGGCGGTGAGACGCAGCTTCGTTCGCCCGTCTTGGGTCTGTGGCCTTGCGTGCGCATGTTCGCGGGCTGCTCTGCTCGGTCCCATCCTTCCCACCACCAGCCCCTTGCTGGGGTGGAACAAGATGACACAGAGTGTCCGTGAGTGAGCTCTGTCTCCCGCTGCTTTGTAGGGCCACGGCCTGCGGCAGGTGAGACCTGTTACATGGAAGTAAACAAGTAGACGTTAAGTCCTGTAATTTAGGGAATTATTCATTACCTTCTCTTTTTTCTTTTCCATGCCCACATTTGGGTGTTTTGCCAGTTATGTTCGAGCTAATCAGTTTTGTTCCTTAAATAGTTGTGGAGGCGAACACTACAGAATGAGGCCTTTGAATCGTATGTACATGATCATTTATGAAAGTGGGCATGGCCAAGAGTCGGCTGCTAGTTCCAGTCCTTAGTTCCTTTAAGTGTGCGGGCCCATCATGCGGCACACCCACACACACTCCTCTGACACACTCCGTTTAAGGGGAGTGCTTTGCTTTTCAAAACTCCAGTTTTCAAAGTGCTTGGACGGACATCTTTTTAGTAGTGATCTTATGGAGCAGCCGTTACTCCATTTTACAGACCAGGAACGGAGGGGCAGAGGCGCGATGACTCTGAAGCCAGGGGGTTGCTCTGAATTAGTGAGTTTACTTAGTGGCACATCTGGGATCAGTTCCTGCTAACTTTGAAATAAAACGTGCAAGTGTTTCTCTTCTCACACTCTCTCTCCTATTTTATCTTCTCCACCCGCCCTTCTCCTTCCTCTGCTGGTTGCTCTGGTTCCTACTCAGTAACCTGTCGGTGGGCCCGTTCCGTCTCCTGTTGAGAAAACACATTTCTGAATTGCTAGGTTGTGAATATTTTTGCAGTGGAGCATTGTGTTGGGGCAGGAGAGTTTCTTGAGAGTGTCAGGATTTGTGGCTGCTGCACTCTAAAAAGTGTGACATGGGTCCTTTTTACAAAGTCTCTTCAGAATGTTGCTATTAAGGTCACCTCACTTCTGGTTCTAACAGCCATTGCTCAGGCGTGAGTTTTCAGTGGCCGAGCAAGTGAGCTGTGCGTTGTTGGTAGAGTTCTGTATGACTGTCGGCGAAGGACCACGTTTCGAAGAAATAAGTGTAATAAAAGTTACGTGGATTACAAGAAGTGAATGAATTCTTAGTGTTTTGGTTTTTATTGCTGCTACAGCACTGTTTTCTAATTGCCATCATTTTCTGGGGCAAGTTACTTAACTCGTCTCTGCCTCTTTTCCTTATTTGTGAAACGGCAGTGAGTATTACCACCCGATTACATACAGATAAGCGCAGGGACCACCCTGACACGCGGCACACTCTCCAGAGCTGGCTGTCGTGTTGCTACTCTTGTTTGTAAGTCTCCCTTCTTTCACCTTCTGTCACGTCTCAGTATCTCTTGAATACTGGTTAGTGAACTGCTTAAAGTTGTGACGTCTCCAATACTTGATTTGATCCGAGTACTGATTAAGAAGTAGTAAATCAGACAGAGTAAAGCACATAACGATGCTTTCCGTTCACTGGCGCTAACAGTGGAAGGGACCAGCGTCAAGGGAATGTGCCCCGAGCCCGAGGTCGGGAGTCGGTTCCCGGGCGGGCAGCGCTGCGTGGGAAGGCGTGGCGGGTGCCATTGCGTGGTCGAAGGGCCAGTTCTCAGAGGCAGCCGTCACACCAGTGCTAGGAAAGGAAGGACACGGAGACACGGGCCAAAAACAGGCGCAGGGAAGAGGCGCGAGTGTGAGGAAGGCGTGGAGCCCATCGGGCTGGAGCGCCGTCTGCGTGGCCCTCTGCCAGGATGGCAGGGTCGCGTCTGCTTGTCCCGGCCCGGCGGCGTGGCGCTGTGCCTGGCGCTGAGCGAGCGTTTAGGAAGCGTTTGCTGGAGATGTGGTGGGTGACAGCGCCGAACAGAGACACTGCGCAGAGGCCGAGGCCACGATGAACTGGGGTCAGGTGTCACGCGAGAAGGGAGGGTCGGTTAATCCGGCGCCTCTGGCGTGTGGTGTTCTGAAGGAGAAGGGGCCCTCCTCTCTACTTCACGGGCACCTGCCGAGGCACAAGGCATCCAGGTGGGCGCTCCCCAAGGTGCCTGGTGGCGCGGGTGCAGTGTTTGTTATTCTTGCCTCCTCGGTGCGAACAAAGTAAACGCCCTCGTCTTAACCGCACCAGCCTCTGCTCTGTTGTTTCACAGATCGTTGTTTTTCGTTGCCTGATTTAATCGTTTCAGCCAGAGTGAATTTGTTCTGTCTTGTTAAGATCGCCAGTTCACACGTGGTTTCCTTGATGGCCTGGGCCCTGCGCACGTGGCAGGCAGCGTCGGGAGGTCCCTGCCTCTGCCCGATGGCTCCTGGCACCAGGACCTTGTCCTTCCCTTTGGAAGCTCTGACCCCCACACAGCAGGGTCAAGGCTTGTTCCTGGGAAAAGGCAAATCCTTTGGCCGGGTTGCTGAGCGATGCGGTAGCCGGACGGAAGTCGGTTTTGGGAACAGCTGCCCCTGGGACATGGACTTCCCTTTAGATTTGCGGAGGAGAGGGAAAGTGGAGGTGGTCGCGTGTGTGATGAGGTGCACTGGGAAAGGCCTCCCCGGTCCCAAAGGAGATCAAGGTGGGAGCCCCGTGAGTACCTGGAGAGGGTCCGGGCAGACGGAGCAGGAGTAGAAGTGCCAGGTTCGTCCGGACGGCAGGAGGCCCGTAGTCCCGGCGTGAGCGTGGTCGCAGAGGCCCTCCCCGCATCCCCCGCCGCCAACAGACCTGTCAGAAGACCTCGGCTCTGTCATTTTCTATGTCCTTGCATACACGAGTGTTTGAGCTTTATTTTCAGGTTGTACCCATTCGTTCATTTCGGATTTGCAAGTCCGCGCGTTGTGTCGGGCAGCCCGGAGCAGAGACGGCGCTCGGATCCGCAGTTGCCTGTCAATGACGATGACCGGAGAGCTTTGTCCTTAGTAGGGCCCTGGGGTCTAACGGAGGATGAAGTTGGGTTCTGAGTGTGGCAGCTTTTGTTACTGCTGCCCCTGCTTTCATCCCCCAAATACATGTAGATTGGCTCATCCTTTTATAGCATAAATTCTCTTATATAAATGTATTTTAACACTGAATTGATAAGTAAAATGGCATTTCTTTGGAATTTGTATACAAATGTATGTATCACATTTTTTCTCAGGTACCAACAGCCAAGGTTTCGGAGCTAAACCCCAATGCAAAAGTATGGGGGTCGCCTGTGTTACACCTGGAGGCAGGTAGTGCCACGGACGGCGGTGTGAGCGCAGCCTGGGACCACGTGCCCGGCCGTCGCCCAGACTGCGGCCAGGAGGGTGAGTGGTGAGCCCAGTGCGACGAGGGGCCGTTTGTGCCCCAGGCTTTACCCTTACTTCCTTTCCATCCATCTTTAAGAAGTTGTTCATGAAAACTTGTGTCCTAGTTTGTGACAGTATGTAAGAGCTGGGGGATCTTTCACCGTCGAGTTATTTAAAATTGCAGTAAATGCAAGTATAAGCTTTTGTTTTGTTTTAAGAGAAAGTTACTCTTCTAACCCTGCCTTTTGGGGTGAAATTTATAATTACAGAGTTGGATGCCAATGGTGACAGTGACAGAAGTCATGAGAATGCAGCACTGTCAGAGTTACAGGAGTCGGACCCGACAGCCATGAGCACGTTGGCTCTGGACCACACAGAGTACGAATGTCCGCCTGAGAACAGCGACACGGGTAAAGCCACTTTACTGGTCCCTCTTCATGGAGAGCAGGGCTCGTGGATGCCGCTTCTCAAATTCCGCTTGTTGGCCCTGTCCCTGAACCACATGCCTGTCCTTGCTGCCTTCGGTTCCGCTTTCGTTCACTGGTGTGGACAGGGACGGGGCGCGTGGTCGGGGAGGGCGACGCTGGGGCAGATGTGAGCGCGCGGGCAGGCCCTGACGTGGACAGGGGACGTGAGCCCTTCTCCACGGGGGCAGATGTGGGAACGCCTGTGGGTTCTGGGACTGCCTCCCCCCCGGGGGTAATGATGTTAGTTTTACCTGGACGGCCTTTGTCAGGCTAACAAAGTGCTTTCTGTTAGGATTTGGGAGTTTCACGCAGAAGAGTTCTAGGAATTTGTTTTGCTTTTACTCCATCTTGGTGATGGTCCTGTATTTTTTCTGTCTTGGATTTTCTATATTGATTGATTTTTCAAATTTTAACCAAGCTTCTATTCCTGGGTTAAGCCTCACTGGGTCATGATGTCATATTCTCTTGATATATTGTTGGGTTAGATTGTTCCAAACATTGCTTAGAGTATTGAAACCTGTGTTCGTGAGGATCATTGAGGAACATTGATCTGCAGTTTTCTTTTCGATGTATTCCCTCCTGTTCAGTTTTTTAAAATGAGTTTATTATTTTTTTTCCTAAATTAAGAAGTGAAGCCACATGGGCCTAGAGTTTTGTTTGTGGAAAAGTTTTCAGTTGCAGTTTGTCTTTATGTAGAGCGACTCAGGTTGTCTATTCCTTCTTGAGGGAGCTGTGGTGGTTTGTATCTTCCAAAGATCCGGTCCGGTCCATCTAAATAGAGTTATTGCATAGAGCTGCCCTGGGTAGTCTGTTCATCCTTGTAATCTGTAGAGTCTTCACAGCACTCATTTTTGTCCTTGGCAATTCGTGTATTCTCTTTTTTTTCCTCCTAATCAATTTTATTGATCTTCTCAAAGGACTGGTATTTAGTTTCATTGATTTTTCTCAATTTTTTCCTTCCTGTTTCATTGTTTTTTTTCCTAATCTTTATAATATACTTTTTTTCTGGTTCCTTTGGATTTAATTTGTTCATTTTCCAGTGTCATATAATACAGAAGCTGAGGGCATTGATATGTGAGGCATTTCTTCTTTTCTAATATAGCCATTTATAGCCTATAAATTCCTTCCTAAGTCCTGTGTTAGCACAGTCTCACAAATTGTGATGTCTTTTTTAAAACTCAGTCGAAAATTGTAATTTTATTCTTAATTATTTTTTTGTAATCTGTGGGTAGTTTAGAAATATGTTATTTAGTTTTCAAATATTTGGGGGATTTTCCGGGAAACTTTCTTTTATTGATTTCTAGTTCAATCTCATTGCGGTTAAGAGACATACTTTGTATGACTCGAATTCCTTTGGGTTTAAGACATACTATTTTGGGCCATCTCAGTGAGTGTTCCCTTTGCGCTGAGGGAGAATGCGTGTTTGCTGCTGTCGTGGGGTGTTCTGTACCTGTCAGTCAGGTCTAGTTAGGGGAGAGTGTTGTTCAGGCCTGCTGTACGTCTGGTATGTCTGGATTCCACTTCTTGTCTTGTCAGGTATTAAGAGAGATATTCTTTTTAATTTTTGGATTTGTCTGCCTTTTGGTTCTCTCAATTTTTGCTTCACGTATTTGGGAGCTCTGCGTGAGGGCGGCTGTGGCCTCTTGCTGAAGTGACTCCTCTGTCATTAAGAAATCTCCCTGGAGATTTTCTCTGCTCTGAATTTACTGTACAACATTGATAGAGTCACCTCAGCTTTCTTTTGACAAGTGTTGGCATGGTATATACCTTTTTCCATCCTTTTACTTTTAACCTAGTTGGATACTTACGTTTAATAAAGTTTGTTTTTTATATATCACATAACAGTCGAGTGTTGCTTCCTTTTTCAGTCAAATCTCGTGGCCCGTGCCTTTAATTCGGGTGTCGAGAACCTAGCGGTGCTGCGGTGACTGACAGTTACGTGGAGTCTCGTGCTGTGTGTTTCGGAGCAGTGTTAGGCTGACAGGGAAATTGAGAAGATGGAGTAGAGTTCGCGTGGACCAGGCAACCGGTTTCTTCTGTTCTTTCCGCCTTGCTTTAGTCCGATACGTGTGCCACAAGCACTGAGCCAGTCTTGGTGCATTTTACCCGTCCCTGGACACCACATTACACTTAGTTGTCACGTCGTAGGCTCCTCTTGGCTATGACACTTTTTCAGATTTTATTTACTTGTCTCTGATGACCGTGATGGTCTTGAGGAGTGCGGGACAGTTACCTTGTGTGGAACTCCTCGGTTGGAATTTGGTGTTTTTCTCGTGTTGATACTGGTGTTAACGGGTTCGGGGGCAGGAAGCTCACAGAGGGAAGCGACATTTTCATCCTTGCTTGTTAAGGGTGTATCGTATCAGCGTGATTTATCACTGTCGATGCTGATTTGACCTTGACCACCTGGCTGAAGTAGGTTTATTCCGTTTCTCAACTGTAAGTTCCCTCTGGAGGACCTGTTTTCGGTGTTCTCAGTAACTCCACACTGAACCTGGCTCCTGGGCCCCACACGCTCAGCTGCGAGGGTGGGGCCTTCGGCCGTTCATTCATTGTGACTCCACAATTTCTTACTTGTGACTTTGACTACCTGGCACTTTCACAGCCCACTTTTTAAGACTGTATGTAGTATAGAAACTAAACTGTGTAGTCTTTACGGCCTGTGTGTTTGTAATCCCCAGCCTTGATTTTTTGGCCTGTGTTTATCTTTTTCTTAGTTTGAGTCATTATTTTTATTATTGCTTTAGTATCTTTATTCTTGTCAGCTACCTGACAATCTGTTTTAGAATTGAGACAGCGTTAAATGAGCTCATACTTACTATGCGATAAAAAGCACCTGCCTCGTACACTAGATGAATTAATAATGTATATTGGAAACAGTAGAATTGCTGTTTGGTGAATTTCAAGCCATTTTTTTCTGAGTTAATTATTACTTTTATGTAGGAGGAAATGAGTCTCAACCAGAAAGTCAGGAAGACCCCCGAGAAGTACTTAAAAAAACATTGGAATTCTGCTTATCCAGGTAAGGACGGTGGTGGGTTTTCTGGTTTCTAATACCTGTGGTGGTGTGTCGTGGTTATCACACACACGTGACATTTGACGTGGAAGGGGTGTCTGTCGTTGTCTGCGTCCGTGTGTATCGTGTGTATCTGTTAATAGACGACCGAGAACACCGACCAGCCCTTGACGCGACCCTGCAGGCTGGCCCCGTAGTCGCCCACACGTTCATCCTGCCGATCGTTGCCTGGCTCCCAGCCCCACAGACTCAGCCGCGAGCGTGGGGCCTGAGGCCGTTCATTCACAGAGACCGTGTCAGCACACTAAAGTTTGAGAACAGATTTCCTATACTAATTCTCGAAGTTTGCCAAACACTGCAGTAGCAGGTGGTTTCTTTACATAGCACTCCTATATTCTTAGGTGTCGTTCCCCACCCCACCCCACCACGGCCGAATAACACCTTTTACATTGAAAAACAGAGTAAAACCTTTAAAGTTGAAATAGAGGAACTGGCATACGAGAAGATGGGGTTGGCTTAAATGTGTTTGTTTTTTTTTTTAATAAGATAACTGATTGGCGTGTGTAAAGTTTTCTATCGTTAATGATGTTTATCCAGGTTTTTCTTGGCAGCTGCCTTACCACCTGGAAATATGCCTTATAGGCCAAAACTCCAGGAGGTCTCTCCTCTTCCCCAAACTGCTGGTTATCTGTGGCTTACCTGGCGACCCCGTGGGTCGCGTTCTGATCAGGTTTCCTCCTCTTTGATTCTGGCCGCTAGCAGGTGGGGCTGGATCTGAGCTTCTCCGGCAGGCGGCCCAGAGTGGACAGCACCCTGGGCACCAGCCCTTCCTGGCCTTTTGGTGTTTTTCTTACTTCCTTGTTCTTTTCTTACTTTCTTGTTCTTTCAGCTGGATTTCCTTACGTTAAAAACTGTGCTTGTGTTTTAATAAGCTAGTCACAACAAAGATAAGCTATAAATACATTCTTTGAAGATTCAGTTGCTCTTTCTTTTTGATGGTATGAAGTGCAATATTCTTTTACTTAGCGCTCTCTGTCTCCCCAGTCGTCTTTGAAACGCGTTTGAGGTCAGAGAGGTGGCACTGACAGGTGGGGTGGGCATGCGGACGTAGCCCTGGAGCGTTCTCCCGCCCTTTAGCCCTCACGAGGTTTCAAGAGAGGTTGTCTTCTCTCTGCAGGGAGAACCTTGCTAGTGACATGTACCTCATGTCGCAGATGGACAGCGATCAGTACGTGCCCGTCACCACGGTGGCCAACCTGGAGCACGTCAAGAAGCTGTGCACCGACCTGGACTTGATCGTGCAGGTGCTGAGATGTAAGTGCGCGGTGGCCGTGCCGCGGTGGGCCTGGCCCGACGCGGCTGCGACCGTTAGGTCCACAGCCACTCCGTGCGAGGCCCCTGACGGCAGCTGGGGTCTTTCCTGTGTGCCGGGCCTGTCTGGCCAGCCCTGTGTCTGGTGACGTGCCCGTGGCACTCGGCGCTGGCTGAAACGCTCCCCAACAGATTGTAGGTCAAGGAAGTAGGAAAAAACACGAAAGAAGCTGTGAGATGTACAAAAATAAATAATGGTATTTCGAGTAAAGTAGCATCTATTTTAATTAGCGTTCTAGCCATTAAAGAGTTCCTTGTAAATTTCACATTCCTGCCGAAGTTTTGGTGAAGTCACATTTCTCTTTAGAGGACTTTGTGAATGAGGCTGTCTCTGGAACATTCGGCAGCATCGGGAAGGTTTGAACGGTTGTCAGAGGCCTGTGGCGGTTCGGGAGATGCGGTGTCTGAAGCCCGCATGCGCTGTGCCGCAGTGTCGTTTGCTGGTGCCCTGCTCTGCTCTGCCGATTGAGGCACCTGTTATAATAAGGCTTAAGTACCAGCTGAGTTATTTCTGTAGTGTCCCTCCTCAGGACGGCTCTGCCGAGCTGCTCCCACAGTGTCCTTCACAAAGACTTTGGTGTCGCATGTGCCCCGCCCACCTAAACATTTCCGAATGGTGGGACGCGGCCCCGCCTTGCCCGAAGTCAGTGCTGACTGCATCACTGACTCTTGGGCAGAGGTGTGTGCGTATCGGCCGGCTCGGCTAGACCGCTGACAGCCAGTGAAGCTGGTGTTTGGTGTGTATTTGCTTTACGGAAATGGAAGAAGATGATCCTCTGACCTCAACAATGTTGTTGGGTTTCCATTCACAAATTAAAGTCCTCTATCTTCTGTTCCTAGGCCGCTGTCGTAAGGTCATCAACTTATTGAAGCAGTTAATGAAGACAGTTGGCAGGCATAGCCCATGAAGTTTGAATTTGGAAAACTACCACTGTTTTTTGAGACAGTGTTATCTTTCCAGCGTGGCTTCATTTTGGGGGGTCCGTGTAGAACAGAAACCTGTTTGGTTCTACCTGACTCACTTATAAAGGCCAATGGCTTTCTTAATGTAAAAACACTTCTGTGATAAAAAGTCAAGATTAGACAGAAAGTTGTTTTATTTTAAGGACTCGTAGAGAGGAAAAGCCATTGGACTGACTTGTAATCGTCAGTTATTTGAACTGTTTAAAACCTTTGTTTCATAGTGTCACATTTATTAAAGCTCTTATAGGACGTTCAGAATTCTCATGTTCCTTCGTTTTGGGAACTATAACATGCAAGCCTAGCTTAAAAATAGTTGACTTCTTGTATATCTGTTATTATAAATGTGTTTAGTTACATAGGTAACATCTCCGAGTATCTGTGTTATATGATAGAATTAAATGATTGATGTTTTAATATTTATGTTTTACCACTCAATTTTCTTCTCGTTATAGCTTTACCTTTAGTCCAAGTGGATGAGAAGGGAGAAAAAGTCAGGCCAAATCAAAACCGCTGCATAGTGATACTGCGTGAGGTCTCGGAGTCCACCCCCGTGGAAGTAAGTCACCCCTCAGAAGGCCACGGGCACAGCCTCTCTTTTTATGGAATTGAGGTCTGGAGATTATAATTTGAGAACTACTCGCTTGGGCACAGTAGTTGATAGTGGAGAATTGCTACGCACTCTGCGACTTGTCCAGGTGCTTCGGCCGGGTCGCGGAGTGTGTCGCTGAGGGGGGGCCCTGAGAGCGTGAAGCGGAGTCTTCCCCCAGGGCACGACCGAGTCTGTGTGTCCGCGGGGCTCCAAGAACCTGGACGCCGGGTTCCTCTGTCTCAGGTCTGACGTGAGTCAAGCCTTTAAGGGACTCAGGCTGTATTTTTAAATACCTTCCTTGGAGGGAGCAGGTGAGTGTGTGTGCGGGTTCGTTCCATCCTGCTCTTGGTGGAGTGTAACGAAGGTGGACTCGTGGCACCTCAGATATACTAGATTACAGTGCTCTCGAGTGTGGCTTTGTTCTAGAAGGATTTACTTTCTGTTCAACTTAGGCTGTTTTTACACATTCTCTGTTACAGTATATAAAGAAAAAGAAATTAGAATTGAAAGTTTTTTTCTTCTAATTACAGTTCTGAATATGAAGGGTCAGCATACTTCTCGTATTAATCCGGATGCCTATAAACTCTCATTAATATTGGAAACATGGGTCCTAAGTGTCAAGACTTGAGACATTTGTAAAGACCACAACCAAGAACCAGTGCCCACTTTTAGCTGCCGACGTGGGTCTTGGTATCTTTTTGTTACTCCGGACAGCATTCCCTCTGTCTGTTGTAGGGCTTGGACGGTGGGAGGCTCTAGAGGGTTAGAGGAACTTCTGCGGTGACGTTAAAGCTGGAAAACGGAGGCAGGGAGGGTGGTCCCCCTTGCGTGAGTCAAGGACAGTGATCTGCTGAACCGCTGTGTGGCAGAGACAGACGCTCCTCTGAGGCCCGGGGCCAGGCGCCTCCAGGTGTCAGTGATGAGGGAAACTTAATTGCAGTTGATTTGGTTGATAGTTCCTTGGTACTTACGAGCTGGCCCGGTGTCTGGGGACCCACTTCGTTTGGCGTTAACATAGCCACGCGCTTTCCTGTCACGTTAGCACCGTGTGTCTTTTGCTTTTGACCCATTTGTGTCTTTGTGTTTACACCGGTCAGTGGTTAGAGTTGGGTCTTGCTTTTCTTATCCAGAAGACATCTTCACTGAGCGCAGAATTCTGGATTCACAGGATTTTTTTCTTTCTGTATTTTAAAGAGATTCTGCTCTGTGCTGGCGTGCGCTGTTTCTGAGGATCGGCCTGCCATTTTTATCTTCATTCCTCTGTACGTCATGAGTCTTCCCCGTCTCTTGCTGCTCTGAGTTTCCATCATTGGTTTTAGGATATTTCTGGGTCTAATTGATTGATTGGTCTTTCTCATTATAGGTCATGTTTTTCTGTTTTTTCCCCCCCTCTTTTTTTTTTTTTTTTCTATCTGGTGAACTTTGAAGGGATGGATGCCAGGCATTTGGGACTTGATTGGGTGCTGGTTTGTTTTTTCTATGGATTTTCTCGAGCTGTGTTCTGAGGGCCCAGTGACTGACTTGGAATCGGTGTGGCCCTTCGGGGTGTTGGTCAGGTGGGAACAGAGCCCCCTCTTTCTAGAGCTGGTTCCTGTGCCACCTGGGGCACTGGCATGTGTGCTCTGCCCGCTGCCCCGTGCTTTGGGAGCATTTTGTACCCCGGGTGGTGGGAAGGCACACTGCCATTCCGGTGAGCGCTGGGGAGACTGAGGGCCCTGGAGTGGGGGGCTGGGCTCGCCTTCCGGGCCCTGCAGCATTCTCAAGTTCACCTGCGCTGCATAGCCCGGGCTCACTGTCTGAAACTGTGATCTTGTGTATTTTGTCTTCTATTTTGAATTGTTTCATGTGGAAGGATAGATCTGGTTCACCTTGGCTGGAAGCAAAAGTGCAGCGAATTTATAAGTTTTTAAAATTGCTCCCCCACCCCTAGCCTACTGGTAAAGTAAACTGATATTTTCACAGTAATTTAGCTTGTCGGTATCATGGGAGCAGACAAAGCTGTCAGTTAAGCTGTGGACTTATTTTCCTGTGGCAGTGGGACCCAGTTGTGGAAGCCACACTGAACCCCTCAGCCGTTTTGAGGGAGAGATTTACTGGATACCAGTATGTTGGACTCTGTCTAGGGATCCGTCCTGAAGTGCGTGCATCGTTTTTATTGGGTGAGGACAAAAGCTGGCATGGTTCAGAATTAATTTCTAACCTTTCCTTTTCCTGTAGGAAGTGGAAGCACTATTTAAAGGAGATAACTTACCAAAATTTATAAACTGTGAATTTGCCTATAACGATAATTGGTTTATTACATTTGAAACGGAAGCGGATGCTCAGCAGGTAAGCTCCTCCCTCCCCAGGACGTAAGAGCTCAGCAGTACTTGACAGTACAGAGTGGCACTAAAAGTAGATGTGTTTGCGTGGACAGCCCCGCAGCCACATGGGAAGTGCGTGGTGCTGTTCTCTAAGGGCACGTAAGACGAGCTTCCCCGGAAAATGAATGCTGTTTTTGCATCTGGGCAGAGAGAGGTTTTACTTTTGGGCAAGTGTTTGGAGAAATTTAAACCTGTCCTTACCTTTCCCTCGGCATCGCACGTGTTGCCAGGTGCTCAAATGGGCTCCAGAGAGAGGCCTGGAGGACACACAGGCAGACAGGAGCACGCCTGTTGTTGAGAGAGAGAGACGGGACTCTGAAAGACGGGCTTTAGTTGGCGGAGGTGCAGGGTGGGACAGGAATAAGGGCTGTGATTCTAGTCTTTCTTTCCCGAACTGGTTTTAAGTAGGGGTCGTTACTAGGACCTCCTAGGTCAGGAGTCTTAGCCTGTGGTCCCCGGGGAGCTGTGATGTGTCGGTCACACCCACAGAAGGAACACAGATGTTCGCTGTGGGAATTTCGGGTAGAGGTTCCATAGCTCTTAGCAGGTTTTTTCGAGGAATTTGTGGCCCAAAGATTAAGAATCGCTGTGCTATGTCTTGTCCACTGCATTTTAAGAATATAACAGTCATCTCAGTTAGAAGATTAACGCAGTGGTATTTTGGATGATTTTTCCCTCAGGCTTACAAATATCTGCGAGAAGAAGTCAAGACTTTTCAAGGAAAACCAATTAAGGTAAGCAAGACCATCGGTTATACTTGTTTGCAAATCGGTAACCTAAAGTATTTTAACAGACACGCGCTGCTACGTATTTTCCAACAGGCACGGATAAAAGCAAAGGCAATAGCTATAAACACGTTTTTGCCAAAGAACGGCTTCAGGCCCCTGGACATGAGCATCTACACGCAGCACCGCTACACGGCGTCCTTCTACTTGCCCCCGGTCTACAGCCCCCAGCAGCACTTCCCCCTCTACAGCCTGGTCGCCCCCCACACGTGGTCGGCGACGCATGGCTATCTCGACCCGCCCTTGGTGAGTCCCGGCTCGTCTTTCCGCTGAAGCACAGTCGCGTCGTGACGCCGTTAGGTGCTTTGTCTGATAGGCGACGCAGACACGTCTGTAGGAAAACAGGCCTCCGGGTTCTGTGGGGGGCTTTACGTTTAATTGGGAGATACATGTGGAGCCACGTGTATTAAAAACCCTTCACACACTTCAGTCTCAAGTTCCCGCCCAGTCCGTCTGCCCTCCTGCCTCGCATCTCCCTTCCAGGGCGACGCAAGGCGTGGGGTGGCGGGGAGCTGTGTGCTCAGAGGGGAGGGGGGCCCGTGAGGGGCACCGTGTCTTAAATGATCGAGGACAAGTGAAGACAGACTGTCTCATGAGCTTCATTGTCACGTCGGCCCTTGGTTGGTAGGCGTGACGCACTTGTTACGGTTTTGGCTGGCGTTAAGGCCTGCGAATTCACAGATTTATAATGGATTCAGTCATTTTTCTCCAGCTCTGCTGCTGCAGATTCTAGAAGGATTGGGTGAGCCCCCAGCAGGAGCTTGGAGGAGTGCATGTGAGGCGCGGCGGATCTGGGGTGGGAGACGAAGTGGTCGTGGGGCTCCCCCAGGCAGGTTGGGGTGGGTGGCTGGACGGAGGCGGGTTAGCCGGGCCTGTGGTGGGTCGTGGACGTGGCTGCGGAGCGCATTGGGGAACGTTGGCATGGCCCCTTGGCTGTGTGGGAGCCGCCTGAGGCTCTTGGTAACCGAGGAGGGGGAGCCTGAGAGAGGCGTGGTGACACCGTGGGTGGTAGGTGCGTGTCACGTACGAGAAGAGCATGAAAGAGCAGTCTAGAAAAGACAGGTGTGTCGTGTGGGTGACGTCGCAGGAATGGGACCCAGACAGAATGCTGAGACTTCAGTGGTGGGGTATGTCGGATGTCCTGTCACCATCTGAGTGGCGTGTGAGCAGCAGAGCTGGAAGGGACGGTGGCTGTGTGAGGGCGAGCGGCATGTGCGCGGGCCCTGGGGTGGTCGTGGCGTGCGCGCTTCCAAGCCAGGGCCTCGCTGAGGGGGCCCTGGCAGACGAGGGGGCCAGCTCTGCTGAACAGTGTCTTAACTGCGTCCTCTGGGCGCTGACGTGCACCTGTGGCTCATGGCCGTGAGCAGAGCCGGTGGGGAGAGACGCCCAGGAAACGGTGGCGCAGGGCCGAGCCCCCAGCAGTCCTGAGCTGCTGGTGGAAGGGCTGGGCAGACGCGCTCGTGGCCGGAGCATCTGTCTCTCGAGCGAATCCTCGTGGCTGGAGAACATGCCGCCTTTCGGAAGCGTGCGTTGCGTTCCGTGACAGCGCGCTGATGGCCGCATAGGGAACGTGGGAGCGCCGTGCAGGGACAGAGTCAGTCGGCTCTCGTGACTGCTGTCTGCAGAGGTGGCTGCCTGCCATGCTTGCGCTGCTTGTCTGAGTTTCTGATCACACCTGTCCCTTCCGGAGTGGGGTCCTGTGGGACCGTGGGCCACTCGTCTGACCGTTTGGACGGTTCCGGGCTTTGCTGTAAAACACACTGCATCATTTAGAGCAGAAGTGAGGAGTTGGTGCCTTTTTATTCTCAGGACGTTAAGTTATTGTTAGCAACAAATTTATTTTTAAACTCGAGCGAAATTACTCAAATCGCGGAGTTGTATATGTAAAGTATGCATGTGAAACGATTCGTCTTGATCGGTCTTACCCTGATAAACAGTCATCAAGTCTTGTTCCGGTACGAGTGACATATTTCTCAGTATTCTGACTCCTTCAGACTGCGGTGTCTGAGCAAAGCGTCGGGCATTAACTAAGTGTTAAGTGTGTCTCTCCCGCAGCATTCCGAGATTTCACTCGCGACATGGGGGTGAGGGGTTGCTGACCTCGCCTGTCGGAGGTGGGTGGTGGTCCCGGGGGTTGAGCATCGGAGGCCGAGACGAGCGTGTGCGGTCTTAGCAGGCGCTCCCTCTCCTGGTCGTTGCCATGCGTGTCCCCGGCTGCCTTGTGGGCTTGTCATCAGGGTCGCCTGAGACGGACCACCACAGCGTCTTACAGCCCGACTCTTAGCTGTTAGCAACAGTCCCACCCTGTTTTAAGTATGAACCGTCGAGAAAAGACCGGGTTGCCGTAGGAGACGGCGGTAACCGGCTCGCGTTCTGCATGCGGCTTGCTGACTCGTCTGTTTCTCACGATTATAGGTAACTCCGTTTCCCAGTACTGGATTTATAAATGGCTTCACGTCTCCAACTTTCAAACCTGCGACATCTCCGCTGACATCACTGAGACAGTACCCTCCGAGAAGCAGGCAAGTCCCACGAGTGACAAAACGCTGCTTTTCCACCGTTTGTCATGAGGGTCGTTGTCCCTTCACATCCCTTAAAAGCAAAACAAAGTGTGTTAGACCATGGTCCTTGCCGTGTGTGAGTCCTGTTTCCTGAGTACAGGCAGAGGCTGCGACGACCGCCAGTGGTGACACTCACCAGAGGGGGAACCGCTGCGCCTGCAGAAGGCGGCTCCCTTCCCACGGGCTCCTGGGCGGCCTGCAGCTCTGCCCGCTGGCCCTTCCCTGATACACTTGCACGGTCCGCACCGTCAGACGTTCCCCGTGTTGGCCGTTCTTGCCGTTTTTTATATTTTTTCTAAGAAGATCGCAAAGCACATTTTCGCTTAGATGTTGCTTTAGCACGGTCGTTTCGTGATGCTGTGATCATTTCATAACGTTTTATTTGCAGGAACCCCAGTAAATCCCATCTGCGCCATGCCATCCCCAGTGCAGAGAGAGGACCTGGGCTGCTAGACAGTCCTTCGATATTTAACTTCACTGCGGATCGGTTAATTAACGGGGTGCGGAGCCCACAAGCCAGGCAGACAGGCCAGCCCAGGACCCGTGCACAGAACCCTTCAGCCTTTGCCAAGAGAGACACTGGGCCCGGGCGGGCAGAGCTGAGCAGCCTCGAGCCCTCTCTTGGTTTAGGTAGAGGCCGGTGAGTTACTTGGAGCTTTTGTTGAATGGGGCTTATGTACCTGTACATACTCACTACTCCCAAATCCTATTTAGATATGCGTTATCACCATTTTCAAATGCGGGGGCCAGGGGAGACCCGTACTCCAGCCAGTTCCGCGTCCAGACACAGCGCACGTGGTCCTGAAGTGCCCCTCTGGGAGGGTCCCCTCGCATGCTGGCCTTGGGGGTGCTCCTGATACGGGAGTGATGCCGAGGCATTCGGCACGCCGGGCGGCCATCGCTAGTCTAGGTCCGACTCTCCCCAGGTCCCTGTCCTGGGCACTGCCCCACCAAGCCCTAGGAGTGGGTCAGGAGCACCGAGGTGCTGCTCTGGGCTGCGGGGCCCTGGCTCAGGCGTGCTGCTAACGCTGGTGGCGGCCACTCAGGTCTGGGCCCATCTCCGTGGCTTAGCGTCCACTCGTGATGGGCAGCTCAGGTCCATGGTCGCTGCTGTCCATAGTCAGGCATTCAGTCTCCACTAGAGCCGACTCTGGAGCTGACTGTATAGCGAGCACATGACCTTGCTCCGGAGTCCATGCGGTCAGCACTCTGCTTCTCCTGGATGGGCGGGCCGGGGGCTCCATGCACGTCCTTGGTGTTAGCCAAGGGCGCGAAGCTCCTCATTCTGATTAGTGAGGCCATCTTGGGCAAGCGTGCTTATAGGTTTTCTATCAAATAATTTGTCAAAATGGCCTCTAAATTTCTTTCCCGAGGGTGTCTTCCCGTTCAGGTGGAGTGACAAAGGGATGAGTAAATGGAAATGAAATTATAACTTGGAGTAATGATGGGCATGGTTAGGCAAGGTAGCCCATCCAGGGTGGCGGAAGTGTCTTAGCACCCTCAGGCCCTGCCGCGGCCACTGCGTTTCTGCACCACAGTATGTGGCCCAGCGCTGAGCCACAGCGGTCTAGATGCCACACCTGCAGCCAGCAGCGGGGCAGAGACGGGGCACGAGGTTTGGAAACGCACGTGTGTTCAGTGGCCAAGTGCGGGCTGTTGACTCGGACAGTCCAAGGGCCGGGCGGCGGGGAGGCGGCAAGAGCCAACCATCTGCGGGGGTCTCCGCGTTGGGAATGATGCACCGGGCACACTTCGTTGCTGTTCTTTAGCAGTTCACGTGCGTAGTTCAATGTCAGATTTTACACACCATGTCTCAGCTGAACGGATGTTCAAGTATCAATAACATAACAAACATTTAAATAGTCCCTAGGAGAATTCTTTCAAGAAATGCAGGTTTCTTTTTTCGATTTTTTATTCACCTATCCGTACATCAGTTTTGGTCCTTTACTATAAAAGTTTTGTTTTGCTTATACTTTTTAAGTTGGGATTTTAGAATCAAACGTCATCTCTGAAATCTTTATGAGGTCATAAAGATTGAATGTGTGTGCTCTAATCTTACATGTGCTCAATGAAAAATCTTGTGAGTGGGGAAAAGTTAACACTCTTGCTTTTCTCTCCTCCAGGAAAAATTCCTTCGGCTACCGGAAGAAAAGGGAGGAGAAGTTTACAGTGAGTACATCAGATTTGTGTCCTTTTTAGAAGACATTTAAATCAAATTTACATTGCGCAAACACGAGAGAGCATTGAGGGATGGCTGGAATTTTGGCCTCTCTAAGAGGGAGAAGGCGGTGGCTGGTTTCCTATCACGTGGAGCACGTAGGTGCATGTGCTTGCTGTGCGGTAGGTCCCTCCGAGAACATACTCTGCACGTGCAGTAGTTGACCAGGTGTCTGCATGAGCCCTTTCTCTGTGGGTCAGCATGCAGGGTGATTTACAGCAGCCGGACTCATCGGGTCGAGAGGCAGAAAAAAGCCCTCCCAGGCAGGAAGGAGTTCATCAGTGCGTTTCCTTCAGAACGTGCCCGCCGTGCGAGAGCCCGCTGCCTCTGCCGTAACGCGTGGCGGTGCGGCTGTGAGAGCCCCGGGGGCGAGGGCGTGCCTCCTGTGCGTGCGTTCCACCCACATGCACACCCCTTCTCTTCTGCGCCTCGCTGCCTTCAGCCTAGGGACGGGACCCCTGCAACGTCACTTCCGTTTTACTTACGCGGGCTGATCACAGCACCACCTTTCTCCTGAGATCTCGGGCTCACAGTCACACTCAGATTACTCCTTGAGCTCACTTTCCTGATGTTGGAGAATGTGGCAGTTTCTGAGGTCACGTCTTTACACAGTGATTTAAAAACGTAAAGTGCTTCTAGAAATTAATTTTCAGGTTACTGAAGTCCCCTCCTGTTTTGTTAAACCATTTTTGAAATGGAAACCTTTGTAAATTTTCTGGTAGAGGTTGTAGTGAGTTCAAAGAGTGGAGTGGACTTTGTGGTTTTTCTGTTACAAGCTCCTTTATGACTGAGGTCACAGACTGTCCTATAATAAATAGCATGAACCTTGAGAGGAATAGGTGAGCGTCTGGAGCTGGGCTGCTCAGATTGCTGATGGTAGGGTCCGGCTCTGCAGCATCTCCCTTGTCTGCAGCTGTCGCTTGCTACTCCAGCTGCGCACCTATGTCCTGCGCGTTCTGTGTCGGCCGGCTGGCCAGGAACCAGGGGGTCCTGGTGGTCGCAAACAAGCAGCCCTGCGTGGCATGCGGCCGTGCCCGGCACAGCCCTGAGTGCTCAGCTTCACCGTGCTGCTCTCAATAGTGAGAACTGCCTGCCCAGTGACCTCGGAGCAGGGGGCAGCGTGTTGCTATGGTCAGATTGTCTGTTCGTTTTCTTCAGATAGATGCAGAAATCAGAAGATTAGAGAGCGGGTTATTGCCTTAGTTTTCTGTAGTGTTTCTCAGTGCCGTGCTGTCGACACTCGTACGACCTTGCCGTGTTGTCCTCTTTCAGAGGAGTCAGACTCAGTCTCCGACGCCACCAAAGCCTCCGTCCCCGAGCTTCGAATTGGGGCTGTCCAACTTCCCTCCGCTGCCTGGGGCGGCAGGCCACCTGAAGACTGAGGACCTGTTTGAAAACCGGCTGTCCAGCTTGCTACTGGGATCATCAAAAGAAAAGGTGAGACACACGTCACAAGTCCAGAGGTCATGGATGTTGGCCGGGCTCCGACTTCCGCCCAGGCGCCAGGCTGAGCTCCTTACGTGCAGACAAGGTGCAGAGAGGAGAGGGTGAGGGGTCTGCAGAGGCCACACGGACTTGGCGTGGTTGGGTTGGAGCCGAACCCAGGACCGGAGCCTTTCCGTTCCGTCTGCCAAGGTGAAGAAGAACAGAGAAAAATATGAATTGTTCCTGGAGTAATGGGATTTTTTAGTAATCTCTGTGAATAACAGGCCTGGAGTGACTTTTCTGTGATGTTAGTGGCTGGGGACTCCGTTGGCTGCCAGACGGGCTGCTTGCTTTCATTCCTCTTTGTGGTGACAGCCCCAGGAACCCACTTGAGCTCCGGAGTCTCGGGGGCCGATTCCCAGTGCTCGCTCCTCTGTCCCTCCCTCCCGGGGCCCGCTGTGGCTGATGAGGTGCGGAGGGCTTTGTGCTGCTGCCAGCAGGGGTCCCATGTCTTCAGTGGAGGTTCATCCTCACACACCCGATGTCAGGAGCTGGAACCCCAGCCTCGGAGTCGGAGAAGGCCACACCCGGGCTCTAGACCTCATGCTCAAGGCCACTGTGACGGCCCCTCGTCCCCAGGCAGGGTTCACGGTGGGGTTTAAAAGCCTGCGTTGAGGCCTTTTTACACTGGTGTGTGCTTAATGCTCCCGCTTTTAACCTGAGGTCAGAACAATGATCACTTACTAAGCTTGGCGTGGCCCGTGCGTTGTTCTGAAGCTCGGAAGCGTACTTCCTGAGTTGGTTCCCGCCTCACAGAACGAGCGGGAGAAGCAGGGCATCTTAGAGGTCAGGAATTCCAGTTTCCAGGCCGACTTCCCCCCCCCCAGAGGGGGGCAGAGCGGGCTGGCCTCCGTCCCTTCGAAGACGGCAAGTACTGGTTTTTGCAGTTTTAGTTTCTGTGCAAAATTTCTTTCGAAGAAAGAATTGCTGCTTTTAAAAAGCCAGAGCCTGACTCATGGCCAGGTGGGTGCCTCTGTCTAGGACAGCAGTGACTCAGAGCTGGCGGGTAGGGCCCCATGCAGGCCTCGGAGGTGCCAGGGGCGGTCCCCGACTGCTCACCTGCCGGCACATCAGGCCCAGCAGCCCCCGAGTCGACCGAGCTTTCCAGAGCGGAGGCATTTCCCACCCCACAGCCTGCCACCGCAGGCGCCAGGCCGTCCAGCGACGGTGCTCGGGCCGCGTGTCCCTGGCGTGCCGTGTGGCCGGGGTGGGGATGGCGCCGTTCCGCCCACCTCCACCACTTGTCTGCTTCGAAAAGTAGACGTGTAAGACGGTGTCGCCTTTTTGTACTTAATCTTGCTTCCGCTTATGCATTTGCTGTCCTGCCACTTTTGTGAGTTTCCCGTCGTGAAGGTGACCGTGTGTGTCAGCTGTCACTGCACGGGGCCGGTGGCTGGAGCCAGCGCATCTGGTGTTGGGGCTTTGCCTCGTGGCGGTGGGCATTTAACGACCGTCCTGCGCTCAGGCTCTCCCCTGTTAAGTTGGGGCGCTGACACATCCCTTCCAGAGGTGTTTGTGAGTTCCGGGAGGAACAGCAGTCAGCACCTGCCACGCGCCTTAAAACACTGAGTCGTGTGGGTGTGGAGGGCGGGTGTGTGTTTTCGGCGGTTCCCTTGAAGTGTTCTTCGTGTCCCAGGTTGTGCTTGGCGTTGGGGTGTCAGCTGGGTGAGAGGGTTTTGACATTTGTTCGGTTGGGGGACAAGCTTGCAGGCAGCAAGAGGGCCCAGACGGAGGTTTGTGGGAGGACAGGCTTGGGCACTGTCTCTTCTCCCCCTGCTGTTGGCTCCAACTGCCACTCGGTGCCACGGCACCCTCCATGCCCTGGGACAGCGGGCAGCCGTCGGCTCCATCGGGCGGCCCCCTTGTTGGCCTGATAGATCACTGACACATGCGACGCACGCCCCTCTGCCCGCCTGTGAACTGATTCCCCTGGTTTGCAGGGCCTTGGCACGGACGCAGCCGCGAGCACTCTTCCCGCAGCGGCCCCCAGAGAGCCCCCGGGGCCAGCCCCCTGCACCCTGTCCGCAGCCCGGGAGCGTGCCCCGTCCCCTGCCTGCCTGCCCGAGTAAGTACCCGGTCCGTCGCCGCCTCCCACCCCCTGGGACTGCTGTCGGGTGGGACACTCACGTGTTGGGTGGCCTTTTCACAGGGACCCCAAGATGGTAGAGAAGCCGAGGGAAGCCCCGAGTGCAGACAGACTTCCTTCCGCCCCGACTGCGAGCAAATCGGTGCAGGTGAACGGTGCCGCCACGGTAGGTGCGGGGCGCTGGGTGGTGGGGTGGGGGAGCAGCCCCCGCGCGGTGCCCCTGCTCTCCTGGCGCAGGCCCCGCGGCTCCGTGCACGCCTTCCCGCCCACTGCCCGCGGCGCTGCTTGTCACGCAGCCACGGCGCTGAGTCTCCGTGTCTGTCGAGTGACGTCCTGCGCAATAGTCACGAGTCGCAGGCTCTGGCCCCGTAGGCTCGGTGCTCAGGCGAGCACAGACTATTGCTCACGGGCGTGAGGTGGCGGAGGCGCCCCTGTCCTGCGCGGGTCCGGCCTGTTTGAGTCCCATGTGCGCTGTCCTCAGTCTGATCTCGGGTCAGCTTTGTTGTTTGGACTGAGGAGGGAAACTCCTACCGCCCACTAGGTTGAGTCTTTAAAGAAAATTTTTTGGGTTAACATTATTTTTAAGTTAAATCATTGACGGAGGTGGAATAGTTTTGACTGATTCCTCTCTGTCACTTAGCCTCATGCTTCCGCTTACCTGAAAACCCCATTTACTTTTTTTTAAGTTTCAACTCTTTGCTGAACGCACCCCACCAGCCCTCTGTAGTGTGATGTGAGCGCGGATGTTTTTAAAGGCGGTGTTGAGGTTCAGTCAGTGACGACTGTGCAGCCCTGTGCGGTGGTGCGTGCAGGGAGCGGGGCAGAGGCAGCGGCTCCCCGCCTCCCCGCTCTCCGCACGCTTCCCTCGGGCCTCCACGTTCTCCCACGTGGCTGGAGAACGCTTCAAGCCAAGGGGTGCCAGCCAGCCGTGTGCGTCCGCGGCCCTTCTTGGCCTTCCCGTACTTACAAGGGCGCGTCTCCCGGGAGCGGGTGCTGCGGGGGAAGCCGCACGGCTGACGTCTGCAGAGATGCTTCTGACTGTGAAATTCGGCCGTAGTTGAGAACGTCTTTGCCTTTACCTCGAGAGAAGGGTGTTTGTTTGGCCTGTTGCCCCTGGAGCCGGCGCGTTTCGCAGGTAAGCCCAGAGCTGTGTCTTTCCCCAGGAGCTGCGGAAACCCAGCTACGCGGAGATCTGCCAGAGGACAAATAGAGAGCCTCCGTCCTCCCCGCTGCAGCCCCCGAAAGAGCAGAAGCCAAACGCTGTCAGCTGTGGGAAGGAGGAGAAGAAGCTGGCAGAGAGAGAGCCCCCCACCCCCAAGTCCAACCCGGGACCACCCAGAGACCAGAAGAGGCCGCTAGGCCGCCGGCCCTCGCCCCCGGCCGTGGGGCGACGTCCGCACAGAGAACAGAGCACCCCTCCCCGGTCCCCTCAGTGAGCGCCCAGGTCTGGGAGGGCTGTGAGGAGCTGAGGTCGCACGACTAAGCACTGTCCTACTCGGTACCGAGAATGAGCCGCTGGTTAGGAGCTTGCAGTGTAGACAAGGCCCGTGAAATGCCTGCAAGTTATTTTTCTTCTATGAGTCAGATTTTCCCCCTCTTGAAAAAAAAAATCTATTTTTCAGGATTTAATTAATATAAACCTTATTTTAGGTTGGTGCTTAACTGGAGGTGATGCATAAGTCTGATTTTTTTCAGGATAGAAAATGCATTTATCCTAACAAATTGATATTTTTTATTAAGCCTCCACGTGGCTATGAATGCAAGCTATAAATAGTGAGTTTTTCTAAATTAAGTGGAACTGTGCTACTTCATTTTTTAAAATAACTGGTTAGCAAGTGCATATCTCTGAGGATGTCCAGAGCGGTGGGTGAGGCTGGGGACATGGGTCGAGGGCACGAGGCGATGCTGTGGGTGCGCCTGGAGGAGGGACAGGGCGGACCAGGCGCACACTGGCCCGCGCGTGCCCTCATTCAGAATCCCAGCAAGCGCGTCGATCTTTTTAGAAAAAGCGCAGCCCCGTTTTTGACCTCCTGGGCGAACAAGCCGCGGAGAGCCCCCGAGAGCCTGCAGCCTGGCGTTGTGGCGCACTGCAAGCGAGTAACCAGCTCCTCAGCCCAGTCCCAGTGGCTGTCATGTAAGATACATTCAAAGCACATTGTGAATAGAACTCAATGGAAACGTGAACTCTGTTGCCCACTGACGTGTCACCGCAGAATCGTGCCCTGGTGTTGTCTTGCTCCCACGAGCTGGCGGAAGGGCCCGCGTCTCCCCCACGGTAGCCGGCTCCCACGGGCGCCTCCCCGACCCTCCGCATCGGCGCGGGCCAGACGTTACTTGATCTTGGGAGCGTGTTGGCGCCCCGTGGTGGCGGAGGGGGAGAATTCCCGCTCGTTACCTCCGAGACGGGCCTGCTGGCCCCTCTAAAAGTGCTGCACTCTGAACGCGCATGCACTCAGCTAGTGGTCTCTGATGCAGTTACATATAAATTATTTTCTTTTAAAATGCCTAAATTTTTCCTTTAAGTATTCCAGGCAGCAGACGTTAAAATAAGAATATTTCCTGCTAAATGTAACCATACAGTTTATTCTGCAAAATGTTATTTAACAAGACTGAGGATTTTTTTAAAAAAGTTATTTCCATCCAATATTTAAAGACTTGAATTTTATTTAAACTTGAAAATGACTTTGCCTTAACTTTTGTATAAGACAGCGTAGAGTTCCTGGAGGTGGCCCCCGGGGTGGCGTGCGAGGCGGGTCTCCGCCGAGGCCGCGTGCGGAGGGCCCGGGCTCGCGGGCGTGTCCGCAGCACACCTGGGAGATCTCACACAGCCGACCTGTTCCGACTGTCGAAGAGTCCTGTCAATGCAGACAGTCGATGCTGTATGACTGTGTGCACTTGGGAGTGTGTGCTTCGCTTGTACAGTTGTAAATAATCAGAACATATTAAAAAGGTACCCTAAAGAGAAAAATCTGATAAAAATTATTGATATATTATAAATGTTGCTATTGAGCTGAATGTAGATAAACTAAATGTTGTGGTTTGAGTATTATTTTAATTTGTTGAGGTTTTTCCCCTTGAACTGGTGTGTGGAACTGATTCTCCTCCTCGCTGCTGCAGAGGGAAGTGGACAGGTCCGTGAAAGCCTTCGCACGCGTTCGTGCCCTGCCCGGCAGTGCGCACACGCGCTCGGCCAGCTGGCGTGGAGGGCTTGCGGAGCGTGCTGGAGAAAGCAGAGGCCGGCAGGACCTCCGGGGGAAGGGAAGCGTGTCTGCCTGCTAGAGTCACAAGCAGCAGCCGGCGTGGCTCGCCCTGCCGGGGCCTCCGCAGCCCGCGTCGGTCGCACACCTAGCCGTGCACACCGTGCTAATGCCGTGCAGATGCCAGTGAGAGGAAGATGGGGATGCGTTTCTTTGTGGTTGAGAGATCGCTGGCAGAAGGCGGCAACGATTGGCCTCGTAGACCCAGGCAAGCGAGGACGGGAGAGACTTGGACAGGCAGCCCCGACCGAGGAGCCACCGAGCGCTGCGGCCATTGTCGTCCCCGAGTCACTCAGGACAAAGCTGTCTTTCCCTTACGCGGGTGCGGGCTGGTGGCTGGAGCTCACCGCTGCAGCTGCGGACAGGACGATGGTGACCGCTGTGACAGCAGGCCAGCCAGTCGGCGTGGCGAGGCACACGTGCCCAGCAGGGCGTGCTGCACGGCTCCCGCAGCCGGTCCGTGGCATCCAGAGTTGCACCTTGCTCTGACGGGATTTTTATAGCACCCTTTCTCATTAAACAAAGGTGATATGCCAAATAGCTGTCTGATGTCCCAAAAACCACCTTTCTGATACTACTTTGAGGTTCTCCACTCACAGGAAAGCATGGGAGTTGGCACAGCAGGAAGCTGTGATGCGGATGGCAGCTCTGTCACACGCAGCCAATAATGTGGCGCTTGTACATTTAAAAAAACGTACCTTTCCTTTCCCCCAGCAGTATTTCGAGGTGTAGAATCAGAAACAGCAGTCACAAATGACCTTTTAACTTGTACAGTCGTGTGATGATACTTACGATGGGAAATCTAAGAATCCGGCCTGCTTCTCCAGACATGAATTTCAAGCAGCGTAGTTGCTTTTAGGAGTCAGTGTCGGGACGTTTCCGATCCGGCCCTCCCGGAGGCCCCGAGGGCAGCCGCCACGGCAGGTGCCCGCCGTGGGTGGGGTCACACAGAAAGCAGCAGACAATCGGAGATGGAGGGAGAGCCACCAGCTGCCAGGTCACGAGATGGGGGGTGATGTGGAAGCTTCCTTGAGGGCTTTCGTTTTTCTGTTCTGAATTTTCATTAAGACTGGAATCAAGCTTATGTGTAAACTATTGGTAATTTAAGTTTCCTTTGTGTCATTCAGTGTAAAACTGTCTAATTTGAAAAAAAAATGTAGGTTATGAAAAATAAAGATTTAGGCACTGTTCAATTTTTCTTTCGATTTTTTTAAATTAAAAATTTCTTTAAGAACGCATCTTCTTAAAAATAATTTTTTGTCTGTTCCGTCAGCGTACGTGAGAATGAAGCACGAGTCCCCTCCAGCTCGTGTCTGGGTTACAAAGGCGTTTGTCTTGGCACACGCGTGAGCTGTCCACGAGGCCTCTCTCAGTCGGCTTCTCACTTTGGGGTGCTCAAAGCGAGCACTAAAATCAAGCATTCATGAGACTGCTCGTCACACCCAAGGTTTACTGCAAAAGCAGACGTCCCTTTGTTAGCGTCTTCTGTTTCTCGTGTTCAAGGGCCATGTCTCATGTCTCCGTAAAGTCACTTGGCGTTGATGTCGGGGATGTGGTTTTCAGACTGTTAAGTGAGCCTCAGAAACAAAGAAAGGGCCTTATCCCTAAGTAACGGTGATGCCAACACCAGTAAATGGGCATGGAGGAGACCTGTTAGAGTATCATTCACTCGGGACAGATGGGCTGATTAGATGTCATTAATGGGCTGTTTGGGGTGCTGTTTGTAGAATTCAGCACTAGCTGCGTGTGCTCCACGGCAGCACGAACGAAGCCCGTCCAGATCACACTGTATCCCGTGTTCTTTGCACACCGTTGGTGACAGTAGACACTCAATAAATACTTGTGAGATTAGTGAAATATTTATTACATATTTTCCACATGCAGCACCGGCCTAGGACATCTGGGGAGAAATGGGGTGATGTGTTAATTGCTATTTCCGCATAACCACCCAAATCTCAGTGGCTTAAAATAACAAACGGGCACTGGCTGAGTGAGGTAGGCTTGGCCAGGCTGCCCTTGTGTGCGTCAACGGGTATGGACCTATTTTTGGAGTGGGGGACAGGCCACAGCTTGTCACCAGGTGCGTCTCATCTTTGGGCCAGCGGGCTGGCCAAGACGTGCCCTCCCATCCCATCTGCACTCCCTCACGGCCGGTGTCCCGCAGGTCCCTAACCCCACCCTGTGTGGAAATACCAGCAACCCCGCAGCATCAGCAATAGGGAGAGCGCCTCAGGGTCAGCTCCGTCCCCTGCTGGCGCAGGGTCCCGCGGGCAGCTGTGTTAATGTGGGGCAAGGGCCTTGCCTGGCTTTTGGTGACTGTGCTAGGTCCCTAGCTCATTCACATCTTGTTGGCCAGAGTGAGGACCCGTGGCAGGACTTAGGAGAGGGGAGGTGGCCACCTGCCCCTACATGGCGGCCCCTCACTCCAGGCTCATACACGACTGCCCACGTGACTTGGCCACCTGAGTTGGGTTGGTGTCTGAGACTGACCGCTAAGTATATCTCATTTCATCCTCAAGACACCCCCTCAGTCGGTGCCACCACCCGCCCACAGCTGATCCCCACTTCCTCCAGGTCTCCTGTCACCTCCGCCTTCATAAGGCACCCAGTCCCTGTCACCCTGCTTGGCCACAGCCACCTCTTACGAGCACTTCCCTGTCCTGCAGTCCTCCACACCCTCGTCCTCACACCGGCTGAGGGCTCCTGTGGCTGTTTCCCGGCCAGCCCTGCGGTGACCCTGGAGCCTCTGTCTACACTGCTTCCGCCTACCTCTCACCCTGCTGCCACCTCCACGTTTCGGCGGCTTGACTGCTCTCCCTGCTCCTGCACCCAGCTCTCAGCTGTCACGGAGCCTGTCCCTCCCTGAGCCACCTGTCACCTCGGCCTCATTTCTTGTCTCGCGTTATTTGTACTTTAACGTGTTTACTTTTGGCCTTGTCTGTATGCGTGCCTCTCTCCCCAGTGCCTGGAGGGCGGCCCAGTCCAGGATGAGCGTCTTAAACCCATTCAGAATGTCCCAAACACTCACAGGCTGAAGTCCACCAAAGTCCCATTGGCCCCAGACTTTCCTCAAACCGTTGGCTCGCCGTACTCTGCCTTGCCAACCTGCTCCTTCCAGGTGGCGACAGCTCATCGGGCCACTCCTCGGGCCCCAAACCTGGGACTCCCCTCAACTGCTTCCTCTCTCCCATGCTGTCGGCAATGTCCTTCTCTGTCTCCTCTGGGTCAGTGCGGTAAATGCTTTTATGCTCAGCTCTCCCGTGCTTTCTCACACAGCTGCCCTGGTAGGCCTGTGGCCTCAGCCTTGTTCAGAGCCACCCAGGCGCCCACCCCCGAAGTGACCTGGGTGACCTGCCCAGTCCTCAGACTCAGTGGGGCCCGTGCCCTCTCTCTGTTTTCTGACCACCTGTGTGATGACAGGCTCACTCCCTCCAGCCTCTCGGCCACCCTGATTGCCGCCTACCCACCCGCCTCTCCCTGTGTCTCCCTTGGTCCCCATCACCACCTCTAAGAACACTTCCGCTTCCTGTTTGCTGGCCTCCCATGATGCACGCCTCTTTAGGGCAGGAGGGGCTCTTTTTGCTGGGGATGGAGAGGGGGGTACGCTTTGTTTGTGCTGTTTCCCCAGTGCCTGGACTTTGAAAAAGTCCTTAAAAATATTCTTTAAATAAATGTTGAACCGAGTGATTTATGTTTTGAGAAGGCCATTTCTGCAGGCTTTTGTGAAGAAGGTGGAGGGGAGAGGTCAGGAAGCCCAGGGTTGGTCAGAGCGTGTCTCTGGACGATGGATGGATGGCGTAGGGAAGGGAGGAGGGAAGTCACCAAAGGTGAATTCAGTTTGTCACGTAAGATCCCAAACCAGTAGAGAAGTTTTCTGAGTTTATTTGAGCCAAAATGACCACAATTACAGGGAAACAAAATCTCAACAGAATGAGAAAATGCTCCGGGGAATGGCCATTTTGCAGTTCCTTCCATGCATTTAGAATCAAGGGAGGAACGTAGGGAAGGTGCACGGCACCCATAGGGGCTGATTGAAGGGGTGGGAGAGAGAAGGGCGGGAAATGTCTCAGATCAGACAGGAAAAACGGAGACTTCTGTCACCTGGGTGGGAGCCAGGTAGGAATGACTGACATTTGCAGCACGGAGATAATGGTCTTCAGGGACAAGATAACAACGAGAAGGTCTGCGTCTCCGCCCTTGTGCCTCTGAGGGGTCAGGAGATAAGATGACTGACATTTCAGAGTTATGTGGTCCCAGACGCATGAGAAGACAGACAGGCTCACTTAAGGCAAAGACTGACCTTTGCCGAGGAGGTCAGGCCTGGGGCAGGACAAGCCACCATGGCCCGCCCAGTGAGGAGTTTGTGTGAGACCATCTGTGGCCGCTGAGGTCGCTCGTTGCATAGTCCTTGCCCGTCCACAGGGCCCCAGCTCGAGCATGTTGGAGCACAGGTGGTGACGCATCACTCAGATGAGGGAACGGCGTGGGGACAGGGGACACAAGAGTTCTGTTTTGGACATAGCCTTGCGAGGCCCCCGCAGCCACAGGGGGGACTGTGGTGTCCGAGAGGCAGCACCTCGGCCCAGAGGTCCAGTGGGGTGGAGTGCAGGCAGAGGAAAGACCCAGAGGCCGATGACCAGGCTGGTGGGGGAGCAGGAGGGAGTGCGTGAGGGGACTCTTTGAGGGACCGAGAAGCTGGGGTAGTACATGTCCCTGGAGTGTCATGGTGTCCTTGAAAAGATCAGTTCTCAATATGCCCAGGGCTCCCTCCTGGAGGGTCATCGGGGTGGGGAGGGGCAGATGCTCGGTTCTGGGCCATGGCTCTGTCTCCCGAGACCTGGCTCCAGCCCTGGTGTGGAGAGCCGGCCTGTGTCGTCATGTCCAGGCACCACAGACGGGCCTTTCTGTGGCCTCCTCACTGCCCAGGACGCTGCTCTGACCCCTCTGTCCTTTTTAAACTCAGGTATAGCCAGTGTCCTTTGGGAAGGAACAGCAGCTGAAGACAGCCCCCCTCACCCCCGCCACCTCCATCTCTCGTCCCCGACTGCACTGGCTGGGGTAGTGGCTGTGTTTTCCTCTCAATTCCTGCCTCTCCAGGGTGGCATCTCACAGTCACAACTCAAGGCTGGGGCATGGTCAATGCCACAACTCATGCTGTCATTCACATGAACCCAGGACAGCAACTAGCCAAGAACTGAAGGCTTCCTGGTGGAGGAGGTCTGCAGCCAGCCCCCTGGGCGGCTCTGCTGTCCCCCGGGCCCCTGTGCCTGGCTGCTCTCAGACTGGTTTACAAGCTGCTTGCGTGTATTTTCGCTGCAGGACCGCTGCTCTAAAAAATAGTACCTCGGCATCTTCTAGTCTCTCCCTCCTTTAGTGATAATCTTACTCGTTTCACCCCCAAAGCTTTCTGTTGTTCTCGACATGGAACAACTCAACCCGCTTATTCAGAGAGGTGGGTAGGCTCATTTGGAAATGACCCCGGGCCTCTCCCGTGAGGTCTGGTGGCGAACGTCATGGTTGAGAAGATCTAAGGCCACTAAAGCCTCATATCAGGCCATCAGCCTCATTCCTACGTCCTTTCCCTCAGTGACTTTTGCAGAGTGATTATAGCTCCAGCCTCCCCCTCCAGCTCACACACGTCCACATGCTCATGTCCCGGTCACCACCTACCTATACACCATCACTTTGAGTTGTTAAACCATCTGAAACGGACATTTTTGGAGGTAAAAGATGATCAAATATCAGCGATCTTACATGGCTCACTTAATATTAGACAGCCCAACTCCCTGAGGCCCCAGCAGGCCTTGGATCCATTGTCCCAGGGTCCCCTGCCTGCTGGGGGTAAGCCAGGTGGTTCTAGTGTCTTCACCGAGTCTCCTGACCCTTTACTGAATCTTAATTTCCCTCAGTGGTATTTTGTAGCTTCAATGCACAGGCCCTGCACAACTTTTGTTCAATTTGTTCCTAAACATTTTGTACTTCTGTTGCCAGTGCTATTGCCAGTGGCATTTCTTTGGTTTCTTACCGTTTACTGCTGGCATGTGGAAACACCATCCACTGGCTTGTGTCTGTTGAACTTATTTTCCTTCAGCCATCATCGCTGGTTCAAATCCCAGCCCTGCCACGTTGCTGACGGACACCTGGAACAAGTCTAACACGGCTGGGTCTTTGTGAATTTGTCTTCAAACTGAACATGGCAGCTACCCCTGCCCGTTTTACAGGATCAGATAAGCCTGTTGAAAAATGAAAAAGCTCCCTACATACGGATACAATAAATTGGCCATATGGTCAGCTGGTGACACCACGTGCTCTGAGAAGCCCAGGCCACGCTCCTCTCCCGGGGTTTTCTACGCCTTTTCTCTCTCGGAGGCATCCTTCGCAGCTTTGAATATTGAAAATATTCAAAATCACATTTTAAAGTGTGAAAACTGGCTTCTGCTGTCCTTCCCCATCTCCCCGCCCCCGCCCCAACTCACTCACTTTAAGGGAATGAAACTGTGGAGAGCCAGTGGGCCCAGCAGAAACACTGGATTTTAGCTCAATTTCTAAACGTCTTGGCACACCGTTTCTCTCTTGGTTTCCAGCCCCATCTCACTCCATTTATGGGTTTCTCTGGAGGGTTTCGGTCCGCCCGAAATCCACGGCGACATCGGCTGTCATCACGCTGTCATCACGTGGGGGCCCTCACTTAACTCGACACTGCCACCTGGAGTTGGGTCTTTGGAGACCCCTTCAACAACGACCATGAGACAGAGAGGTTTTAAACTTTTAAATTTAATTTTTAAATATTGAGAACACACTTCTGTTTTTAGTACTCATGCCACTGGGTGGGCCACACGTCGAAGCGGCCTTCCAGGCGACTCCCCGAGGGCGGCAAGACGGGTACGTGGAACGGGTGACGGCAGGTGAGGAGCCCAAGCCTGCCCAAGACGGCTGCGGCGCCTGCGCGCGCACGTGCGAGTACGCGCGCGCGCACGTGCACACACGTGCACGCAGGCGCACGCACGCGCACGGGATTCCCGCGCCTCGCGGCGGCCTCGCCTCAGGCGGCGCGGACCCTGAGGCGAAGCCGCCTCGGCCAGGCTGCACGCGCCCTCTCCTCGCTCCGCGTGTGACGCGTCGCCTGTCGCTCGTCGCACGTGGCGGCCAGGCCTGCAGCCTCGCACCGTCGACGACGCGAGCGGCCGCCCGCGGACGGACGGACGAACCGGCGGACGGCGGCCGCCTCCCTCAGGAACGGCCGCGGGCCGGATGACAAGCGCGTCCGTCGCAGCCGTGGCGGACGGCCTCGCGGCAGGTGAGGACCGGCCGGAGCCCCGGGCACGGCGCGTCCCTCAGGGCAGGGGCGGCCCGACGGGAGGCGACGCGGGGACGCGCGCGGAGGGGCCGGGCCCGCGGGGCCTTGTCCCGCCGCGCGAGGCGGGAGTCGCCGAGGCGCGCGAGGCTGTCACCGCGGCAGCTGGCGGCTGCTCGCCTGAGCTGCCGCGGGGCCGTGAGCGACGCCGCCATGTCCCCGTCGTCGGTGCCGGTGCCGCCAAGAACCAGGTCGCTCTGCAGCGCGGCGCGGGCGGGGGCGTCTGCGTGCGGTTCCCGGGAGCACGTGCCCCTGAGGGGAGCGGCGCGGCGGCCCATCCCGGGGTGCGTGCGGGGGCCGTGCAGTGGCCGGGCGTCGCGATCGGCCTCGTGCCGTCATCTCGCTTCAGTGTGCGTGTCGCCGGCGCGCGTCGCCGTGGTCGCGGTGGCGGGTCGGGTCTTTCCTCGGGAGTCTGGGGACACCGCCGTGCCCAGACGGGGCCCGCGGGGCCCGCCTCCCGGCGGCGTGGGCGGCCTCGCGGGCCCGCCTGCCGCCCACCCCCCCGGGGCCCGCCGCGTCTGGGACCCGCGCGGCGGCGTCGTGGCGCTCGTGCTCGCGTCGCCCCGCTCCTCCGAACGGTGACGCCTGAGAGGAGTGATGCTGGCTTTGGGACACGCGGGCGGGCGCCCTGAAACGCTCTGTGCGTGCAGCGTGCGCGTGGGAAACGCGGGATGCGTGCGGGCCGCGCGGCCCGCGGTTTCGGCTGCGTTTGGGTCTGGGTAGGGGGTCCCCCGCGGACGCGGGCGGCTGCTGTGCAGTGTCAAGGACAGCCGCCGGGTGGCGCCTTCGGGCCCAGGACTTGTTTTATTTTGACGACTTTCCCCGTTTTGTCCGCCCCCCACCGCCTGCCCCTGGCAACCACCAGTCTGTTCTCTCTTTCTGTGGGTTGGGGTCTTCTTTTTTAGATTCCACACGTAAGTGAGATCATGGGGGAACTTGTCTGACTTCTTTCACGCTGCAGAAGGCCTTTCAAGTCCGTCTATGTTGTCGCAAATGGCAGGGTTTCCTTCTCTTCAGGGCTGAGTACTATTCCATGGTGCCTTCATCCATTCACCCATCTACAGACACGGAGGCTGCGTCCATGCCGTGGCTGTTGTAAGTAATGCTGCCGTGAACACAGGGTTCAGGGATCTTTTCAAGTTAGTACTTTTGTTTCCTTCATGTAAGTACCTTGGAAGTGGCATTCCTGGCTCATCGGGTAGTTCTATTTTTAACTTTTTGAGGAACTTCCATATTGTCTTCTGTAGTGGGGGCACTACTTTACATTCCTATCAGCAGTGCATGGGGGTTGGTTCCCCTTTCTCCACATTCTTGGAAAACCTATTTCTTGTGTTTTTGATGATAGCTATTCTAACAGGTGTGAGGTGATGTCTTATTGTGGTTTTAATTTGCATTTTCCTCATGACTGTGATGTTGAGCAACTTTATGTACCTGTTGGTATTCTATATGTTCTCTCTGGAAAATATTCAGTTCCTCTGCCCATTTTTAAATTGGATTGTTTGTTGTTTTGCTGTGGAGTGAGTTGTATGAGTTCTTTATATATTTTAGATGTTAACCCCTTATCAGATGTACAATTTGCAAATATTTTCTCACATTCCATGGGGCGCCTTTTCATTTTGTTGATGGTTTTCTTTGCTGTTCAGAAGCGTTTTAGCTTGATGTGGTCCCACTTGTTTATTTTGAGTTTTGCTGCCTTTGTTATCAGTGTCAAATTCAAAGACATGATGTGAATGAACCTCCTGTTCATGTTTTCTTCTAGGAGTTTTATCATTTCAGGTCTTACTTTCAAGTTCTCAATCCATTTTGAGTTAATTTTTGTGTATGGTGTAAGATAGTGGTTCAGTTTCCTTCTTGTACACTTGGCTGTCCAGTTTCTCAACACCATTTATTGAGATTACTGTCCTTTCCCCATTGTATAGACTTGGCTCCTTTGTCATAAATTAATCAACTATATATGTGTGGGTTTATTTCTGGGGTCTCTATTCTGTTCTATTGATTTGCGTGTCTGTTTTATGCCAATAGCATGCTGTTTTGATTATTGTTGTCTTTAGTATAGTTTGAAGTTAGGGAGTGTGATGCCTCCAGCCTCCTTTTGGCTATTCAGAGCCTTGTGGTACCATACAAATTTTAGGATCGTCTGTTCTATTTCTAATTCTGTGAAGAATTCCATTGAAATTTTGATAGAGATTGCATTAAATCTTATATTGTTGGGGTAGTATGGACATTTTAACAATATTACTTTTTCCAGTCAGTGAGCATGAAATAGCTTTCCATTTGCCGGTGTCCTCTGTTTCTTTCTTCAGTGTCATATTATTTTCACTGTACAGATCTTTGAACTGATTTGTTAAATTTATTCCTAGGTAGCTTTTTTTTTTTTTTTGGTGCAATTGTAAATGAATGTTTTCTTAATTTCTGATAGCTTGCTTTAGTGTAGGAAAACAAAACTGGTATTTGTATATTGATTGTGTACAACTTTCTGAATTATTTGTTCTAATGCAACTTTTATTTGTTCTAATAGTGCAACTTTCTGAATTCTTTTATTTGTTCATGTGTGTGTGTGTGTGTGTGTGTGTGTGTGTGTATGTGATGTCATCTGTAAATAGTGACAGTTTTACTTCTTCTTCCTTTCCAATTTGGATGCCTTTTAGTTCCTTTTCTCTTCTGATTGCTATGGCTAGGGCTTCTGATACTATGTTTTCATAAAAGTGGTGAAAGTGAACAGCGTCATCTTGTTCTTGATTTTAGAGAAAAAAACTTTTAACTTTTCACCGTTGAGTATGATGTTAGTTGTGGGTTTGTCATGTATGGCCTTTATTATGTTGAGATATGTTCCCTCTATCCCACTCTGTCGAGAGTTTTTATCGGGAATGGATGTTGAATTTTGTCAAATGCTTCTTCTGCATCTGTCAGAACGGTCGTATGATTTTTATCCTTCATTTTGTGCATGTGATGAATCACATTGATTGATTTACGTGTGTAGAACCCTCCTTGCATCCCTGAAATAAATCCCAGTAGGTCATGTTGTGTGATTCTTTTAATGCATCGCTGAATTTGGTTTGTGACATTTTGTTGAGAGGATTTTTGCATCTATGGTCATCAGGAATATTGGTCTATAATTTTTTTCTTATGGTGCCCTCGTCTGGTTTGGTTATCAGGGTAGTACTGACTTCATAAAATGAGTTTTAAGTGCTCCTTCCTCTTCTGTTTTTGGGAGCAGTTTGAAAAAGATTGTTTTTTTTTTCTTTTCTTTAAATTAAGAAAAATGTAAGTATAGTTGTCATACAAAACTTTAACTGTTTGGTAACATTCACCAATGAAGCATCTGGCCTTGGACTTCTTGCTTGTTGGGAGGGGTGTGATTACTGCTTCAGTCTCCCTACTACTAACTGGTCTGTTTGGATTTCTGTTTATTCATGATCCAGACTTCTGAATGATGTTTAAGGCATATGCGCACTGACAATCTAAGATTATTTGGAGTTTTCAAAGCCAGGGCCTTTAACTGTTCTGTGGGCTCTGAGTTGGGTCCCTCTGGCTGTTGGAAGGAGGTTGGAAGCTAGTGCAGTGATCTCCCCCTGAGGACTGAGCAGCGTGCTGGAGAGAGGGATCCGAGAACAAGGCCAGGGCGGCAGGCAGCCCTGATGTAGCTTCTGTGAAGTGAAGGGGTACCTCAGATGCAAGGGCAATCCCGTGAAAGGAGCCGGTAGGACTTACCAACCCCATGGTGGTTTATCTGCTTGGGCACCTTCTGGACCTAAACAGTCCATGACTTTAGACTCAAAGCGACATTCGTCCCCGGGACATGGACTGATCAGCACTTGCCCCTGTGCTGGCCTGGATGAAGGAATGCACCCATACTTCTCCCAGGATTGGTCCCTTGTACCCTACCCCTCATGATACCACTTGCTGGACCCAGCCAAGCAGCCAGTCTTCACTCCATAAAAGGGAATGTTTGTCCCCCGTTGGCACCCCAGTTTTGTCACCAGAGGGCGGCAGACAGACTCGGAAGGCTGCAGCCAAGGCCTGTTCCCAAGGAGACGAAATCACGACTTAGCTTTGTCCTTATGGAACCTAGATTGGGCTCTGGCAGTGCCAGGTCTCTGTGCCGACTGCCCCTCATTGCTTCTGTGCTCTGGGCTGGGGGCTGGTTGGGCAGCTCCCTGTCTCGTTTCGAGGCCAACTTCTGGGATGTACGTGGCTTCTAACCACGACTGGTCAGGCTCTCAGGTCTTGAAGTGGTCCTAGAGGAGCAGCTGTGGCAGCGCTGGGTCTGAGGACATCCAGGAGGGCCAGATTCTTCTGGTCTCCTCAGCTCGCCAAACCAGCAGTGTTTGCCTGGAAATGTGGGTTTTTGTCTAAAGCTTTACTCCTACATTTTCCTCTCCTAAAATGGAAGCTTCTTTCCTATAACTACAAGGGGTTAGACCAGCCCAGACTGCAGCCGGCCTCCTCGTCCCATTGTCTCCCTCAGAGCAGACTTGGATTTTTCCTCCCCAAGCCCCGTGGCTCAGTCTCTGGGTCTTCCACCCTCAGCATTGTGGGCAAGGAGGCCGTGTGCTGGCTCTGGGCCTGCAGCTTGGGGAGGTGGGTGGAGTCACACATGGGAATGGACACGACCTTGGGAAGGATGGGCCCAGGCACTTGGAGACTGCCCCAGAGCAGGACATGCCAGCTGCATTAGCAGAGCCACCTCCCTTCCTTGTCCCTTTCCCCCCTCTTGGTGCCCGCCGACAGGAAAGCCACGTCAGCATACTGAGGTCCAGGCTGCCCACTCTCTCTGCCAGCCACGTTTTGTGTCTCGTTGGTTAAGATTTCGAAGATTATCCATAAATCCAAATGCATGGGTCAGGGGTGGGGGGTAGGGTGTCATTATCAGCTGGGTCACCTGTGCCCATCGTCATTAGCCTCAGCAGAGCAGGACAGCAGGGCACAGGCTCATTTTATGTGGGGAGGAGGGAAAGCTTAAGCATAACAGGCCTATCTCTGCAGCACACGGTGGCTTTTGCATCGAGGCATCTCGGAGAACTACCTGGACCCTCTGGCCTTCTTAAGAGGAGAGCTCACTTAGAAATGATGCTTGTGGTGGGGGAGAGGCAGGCGACGGGGCATGGAAATGACAGCAGTCTGCTTCCCAATAGGAAGCATGCTGGGGCGGGCTATGAAAGCGGAAGCGAATTTTGCTCTTGAGAGCTTTATGGAAACAGAGTTCAGATGGGCCCCTACGGACACTTTCATTGGCAAAATGATGGTCCTGACAGGTGCTACAGTGATGGGAGCAAATGCACGCCTTACTCTATGGCAGCTTCCTTGCGGATTTCTATAATTGGAAGAAAGCAGGAGCTGATAGGAAACACTACCCTTAGAATGACGGGTGTGCACATTCCATCCAGTGCTCAGAGCGTCAGGTCGGTTTCCTGGCTGTGTGCCACCTGAATGCAATGGTTTTCAAGCACGAACAGTATCTTTTTTCCTATAATTGGGATGCAGATTCTTCTAATGTTTGCCAGTTACTCTCTTAGTGCTCAAAGCTAATTAGCTGAGTGAATAATGTAAAAAGAGAGAACACCCTTTTGGTGTTACATAGAATCGAGTTGTTCTTCTCTCATCACACCCCAGTGTGAGCTCAGGAAGAAGAAAACACCCTCCCTCCATAAGTGAAACAGTTGCAAACCTGAAGATTCAGGACTGATTTACAAAAGATTAAAAGAAACACTGTATAGGGCGGTGTGCGGGGTGAGCAGAGACGTTGAAGCCAGGGCACAAATGCCATTGATTTCACCCCTGCCCCGCAGCGGTGACCGGCAAGTGAAACGCAGGCACGCACCCTCGTGGTTCCGGAAGCTGGGCGCTGGGCCACGGCCCCGCACACAGGAAGGGGCGTCCGCGAGCTCACACGGGGCTGGGCAGGGCCGAGGGCCGCCTTCTCCCGTGCGCAGCGCAGGTGCAGGTGCTCTGACACTGCGGCTGCTTCCGGCTTCCTTGTGCTCCAGCCGGTTCTCTGCAATGTGGGCTGCGGGGGTGGGTGACTAAGGTTGGGGAGCGACACTGAGCCGCGGGAGTCGGCAGGGAGCCGGGTGATTCAGCTCCTTCCGTTCTGCGTCGGGCCTGGGAGGCGGTTTGCTGCGGGATGCGCGTCCTTGCTGTGACACACCTGTGCACACAGGGCTCTAATCGGCCCCCGGTGTGGGAGGAGACGTCTTGGGTCGGCTCTCATCGTGGTGAGAGCAGCAGCGGCGTCTCCTGGCTCGCTCAGGGGCCTCTGCCAGCCTGCTTCTGCGTAAAGGGGGGTGGGACCCACTGGCCTCCTTCCAGCGTCTGGCGCTCTGAGGTTCCTTCCAGCGTCAACAGTAATTCCGTGAGTCTAGTCTGAGAACAGGGGGATGACTGCACCCCCACCCGGCCGTGGAGAGTGTTAAGGGCAGTGGATTGCTGCCGTTGTGGATCTGGGTAGAGCACAGGCTTGGGGGGCCAGAAAGGGTGGGAGCTCCTTTCCTGCACACCCCCTTGGCCATCGTCGCCCTCTGGTCAGCATCCTGGCCCTGTGTGGAAAGAGGAGTGGATTTTATTTCTCAAACTCTCAACCAGCGCTGTCTGGTAGAAATGTAACGCAAGGCACTGATGTAATTTCCAATTTTCGAGTGGCCACATTTTTTAAAAAGTAAAAAGAAACAGGCTACATTGATTTTAATATTTTATTTACACAATACATCCATAATATTGTTCCTTCAACAGGTAATGAATATAAAATTTATTGATGAATTTGTTGTTTTTTTTCCACACTCATCTTAGCCAGTGTGTTTCACACCTACAGTGCCTCTTTTCTCAAGAGCCTGTAGCCCAGGGCCAGAAGCCCTCCCTCCCCAGCATAAGTCTTGACTGGGCCTGTGTTACATGGGTTGCTCTCAATGGCCCTAAGATTGTCTTAAAGCACAGGCCCACAGCTAATGGAGGAGCCCGCTACCTAAGCTAAGTGTGCCTCTGCTGAGAGCAAGTGAGAGACGGCTGAGGCATGGTGGGGTGGGAGAGGGGTCCAGGCTTGCTCCCCCGAGGCCCCAGGCAGGGCAGCCTGTGCAGGAATGCCCACGTAGAAACGGAGAACAGCCCTGAGATGTTAAGGGGCAGTTTGTGGGCAGACATAACTTTCTCTGTAGTGAAAGCAGTGTGCCTACAGGTGTGCGTACACACATGTGCATGCTTGTGTCCATGTGTGCGACTGCATTTGTATACTGCACACACATGTGCATACATGTTTCTGTGTGTTCCTGTACATGCAGGTGTATGTTTGTGTGTGTACTGCACATGTTTGCATCTGTGTGCATGTGTAAGTGCATGCATGTGGACGTGTGCACGTGTTTGTATATGAGTGCATGTTTGTGTGTGTGCATCTGTGTGGACGTGTGAGAGAGACCATGAAATGTGAAGGGACCCAGGTTTACAGTACTTTCTATTGATTTCTCCAGTTAAACATCTTTGAGAACAGGTGTTGTGGTGAGTGGGGGCGTGCAGGAACAAGCACCCAGTTCTGGGTACTTGCACTTATGCTTGAGGGGCCCGGCGCTCCGTCTGGGCAGCGAGGCTACTTTGTGCTCTGTGGTTAGGGCCAGACCACCATGATGCGTAGACCTGGGGCACTCGGGAGAAGGGGGCAGCCTCTCGCAGGACACCTGGTGGGGCTTCCCAGTGCTCCCTGAGTGGGGAGCAGAGCTCACGGATACCCGGGTTGAGCAGCACCAGCCCTGCCTCATGAAGTGGGGAAGCCTTGGACGGTGGCCTGGAGTTGGGGGCCTGTGGAGGCAAGGGGACACTCCCAGGGTCTGAGTTCTGCTCTGCCTTCTGATAGCTGTGTGAGCTTGGGCCTGTCCCCTGTGCCCCTGACAAATGGGGGAAATAGAACCTCCCCACTGGTTTTTGGAAATGACTGAAGGAAATCATACTTGAATATACTGAGACCAGGACCTAAAGGACTTGACCCATTTGCCCCTCCCCCTGTGTGTGTATGTGGGGGCAACAAGGCCCCCTCACCTCAGCATGGGGAGCTCAGCACCACAAGGGCCTGGCCTTCCCCTCAGGACCACCAGCCCAGGTACAGACACTCCTCTTGCCCTGTGTCCCATTCGCCTCAGCCCACCCGACCCACTCAGGGAGTGATTCGCTAAGAGGCTGATGCTGTTGGTCCACTAAACATTCCCTACTCGTCTCTGAGCATTGTCCCCCATTCCCACATCTCAGGCTGCACCAAAGTGGACACGTCTGATTATGTGTCAGCCAAAGCAGAGAGAGACAGACTTGTGCAGACTCTTCATGCAGACCTGGTCCTGCCCCTGCAGACCCCTTGGACTGGGTCACTTGCAGGCCGCAGGCCCTGACCCCTCTTGCAGGGGACCGGGCTACAGGCCTGTGTGGCGGCCTCATCCCATCGTGTGTCTCCTGCCCTTCCTTTCTACCTCCAAGGAAGCAGAGCTTCTGCAAATTCACTTCAGTACAGAATTTCCGATTCACTGGCACTGAGCCCTCGGCGAGGCTCTAAAAATGGCATTTCTGGGCACTGAGTCAGTGGTTAGGAGGCATTTGGTAGGTTCGTTCCTGCCGAGGAGGAAGGAGTGACTCATCCTCCTGCACTGGGGATGGAGTGAACTCGGGAGTCTGATGCCACGTAGCGCTGTTTCTGACCAGGGACCTGGGGGAGGAAATCCTACTGGCCACTGGAGTGGAGGACTTGGAGTGGAGGACGGTGTCTTGCCTCCCAGGAGGGAGAGTTTGCTCACCTTTCCCTAGGTCCACAGGAGCAGGCCCTCCCCATTAGCCCCCCACCTGTGCAGCCTGCCTGCTCTTCCCTGCCCCTCGTCGGGAGCAGCCTGTCTCTGGACGTTGCAGAGAGGGCGCCGTGTGCACCACAGAGATGGGGCAAATCCTGGGCTCTTGAAGTAACCCGCTTCTGCTGGGAGCCTGCGGGAGACATGACGTGGGCTGAGGCTTCCCCCAAGAAGAGCTGAGGTCGGCGCTGGGTGCAAGTAGTTAATCTGGGAGATGGTTCCAGAAGAGCTGGTCAGTGAGGGGACAGGAACAGGGACAACAAACCCCAGGAGCCTTGTCCAGTACTGGACAGCATGGGCAGGTCCAGGGGTTTCCTGGAACAGGAATCTGGGATACTACCCACAACTCCATGCAGGGGCACCCCCTGCAGTTCCAGGCCAGGTCTCAGGGACTAGATGGGGATGCCGACGCAGGTGGGACCCAGGCAGCCACGGGTGTCTACTCTGTGCCATTGAGCCATCTGCATAGCCTCAGGTCAGACCAGAGTCCTTTCCCTACTGGGGCCACAGTAAGGGGTAAGCACCGCAAGGGTCTGACCTTCAGAGCACACCGAGGTGGCGGTGGTTCTCGGGAAGTGTGTGGGGCCGGTTACTGAGAGAAAGTAAAAGAGCCATGCATCAGAGGGACAGTGAATGGGAGACGGAGTGTGTGAGGGGAGCTGTCCCTGTGCCACGGGTCTGCACACAGGTTCCACAGGACACGCAGCACCCAGCCTGATGGCCGCCTTCCACCACGAGAAAGAGCTATGTGGCTTCCGCCCTCCTGGGCAGCCCTGGCAGTGGACGGAATGGCTCTGAGTGCTCCCCTGGCTGCCCGCCAGGCTGCGAGAGCAGCTGCTGATGGAGGAGAGGGGTCGGCCTGCACCCAAGTCATCAATAAGGCAGGCAGTGAACTGTCCCTCCTGGGTGGGGCCTGCCAGGGTTCTGGCCCAGGGACTTGGACAAGCTCAGCCGGGTGTGTGAGCTTAGGTTTCTCAGAAAAGAGGGTGAACTCTTATGAACCTTTCCAGCTGCAGGACACCTGGGTGGGGGGTGGTCTGTGTCTGGAATTGACAGCTGCTGCTGTCAGAAGGCAGAACGCTGAGTCCAGGCCAGGCCTTTCTAACAGAGCCTGGGAGTTCCCTGGAGAGCTCATGAAGCGCAGGTCCCCAGGCTGCCTCCAGAAGACCCATCCCTGCAGGATGAGCAACAGCCCAGGGCACCTGAAGACAGGATCACAGGCCATTCTCTCAGAAGCCAAGTTTGAATGGCACCTTTAAACCAGATGAGCTGCATTGGGAGGAACCAAGAATCAAAGACAGAGCTCACGTTCGAAGTTAGAGCTCCTGGTCAGAGCTGAGAAGGTGCACCCTATGCCTGGCCGTGTTCTTGGGGTGGCCTCACAGCTGGACCTTGGGGACCCCCCTACCAGCACTGTACCTGCAGTGTTGCCACACCTTCCACAGGCTTTTGAAAACTGACAATGAGTTTACCTACCTCATGGTGCTCAACTACAAACGCCCACAGGGTTAACCAGAGGGTTTCCGCCATGACTTGGCCACCCCTTTAACTGGGTCAGGGAGGCCTGGGGAGGGGAGGGGCCTCACAGAACAGCATGGGCACTAACTACCCTGGCCATGCCAGACACTGGTTCCAGCCCTTTCTGTGGTTCCTTCCTGTACTCCCACCCTCCTGATGTCACAATTCCTCTGGTTTCAACCACCAACCCTTACATAGGACAGAGGCTCCTGCTTGAGCAGAGAGGGCACGGCGGCACGCTGCTCCTCAGAAGGTTATGGGGCAAAGGGTCTTCCTTGTGTCCTGGCACCGCTCACTATGTAATATGCTCTGGGCACCCTGAGGGGCAGGGGTGGCACTGGTGAAGACCGGGGTTGAGCCCACCTGCTGCTCTGCAAACCTTGCCATCTGTTCTTTGGGTAGGGGTGATGGGGGAGTGGGGAGGGGTCCCATTCGTAGCTGTCACAACACTCAGGCTGACAGTAAGCCCTTGCCTTCTGGGGGCTGAGGGACCAGGCATCTCTTAAGTGGCAGAGTCAGTGGAGAGGGGTGTCTTCTCAAAGCTCTTGGCTTTCTCATTTATATATGTGCTTCTTTACAACGAGTCAACCGCAGGCCCAGGGAGACATCTGGGTGCAGGTGAAATGTGTCCAGGGCTCTGTGTCCCGCCGTTGGCCCTGCAGGCCCAGGAGCGTGCTCTGTGTGGTTTTGCATCTCAGTTGCTCGTCTTGAGAAGCCCCACTGAGCTGCTAAGATCTGACCCTGGTGTGCCAGGAGTGCCTTTCCAAACCCGACGTGTCTCCTCCCTGTACAGTGCTCCCTAACAGCCTCCCTGGGTTCTCAGGATAAGCTGAAAGCCTTTCCTCTGTCCCCACACTCCTGTGCTCTCTGACCCCAGGGCATTTGCACCTGATGTTCCCTCCTCTTGCAGCCCTGTCTGCTGGTTTCAGATTTAATATCACATATCACTTCTTTCAGGAAGCCTTCCCTGACTTCTCTGACTAGGGAAATCTCTGGTTTTGAGCCCATATACTACCTTCTGCTCTTTCACATAACTGGCACAAACACCACCTTACATTTGCTTGTGTGACTAGTTACTTCTTCACGTCTACCACCAGACTTGCTTTGGCATCTATTACTGCGTAACATTTACCTGCAAAAGTGAATGGCATAAAATGCAATAGTGGTATTTATGCCTGTGATTTTATAGGTCAGGAATTTGGGCAGAGCCATCTCGGCTGGGGCAGCTTAGACTCCAGGGCTGGCTGGGATGGCTCCACTGGGGCCAGGTTCCCTCACCTCCTCCATGTCACCTCCACTGGGGAAGGAATGTGCAGGATGGCATCTCCCCCACCAGCTGGGCTGGCCAGAGCACGGGGTGGGTGGCACTCTCTTTCTCCACACTGCCTCCCAACATAGCTAGCTTGGGCTTCCTCTTAGCATGGCAGTCTTGGGGTGGTCAGACCTGATGTTTGGGAGCTGCCTTCACCAGAGCAGAACCCCAAGAGAGCAAAATGGCATCTGTAGGACTTCTAACACTTCTGGAAGTTTCCATCACGTTGCGCTGGTGTCACAGAGCCAGCCCCAATTCAGGGGGAGGGACCACATGAGAGTACACACACCAAGCAAGTTCCTTAGGGGACACCTCTGGAGACCAGCCACTCCATGACTGAGGCCAGGCAGAGAAAGGGCTGGGTCTGTTTCACATAGCAGTGTCTACCCAGTGCCTCAGCCAGCATGTGCCACATTGAAGGCACTCAGGATGCTGGCTGAATGAATGAGTAAACAAATTACGCGTGAGACTGAGCTTTGGGAGATTGCCAAGATGATAAATTCCAAGAGGAAGGAAGAGCAATGTTTACCTGGAGCACCCTCACAGCACATGCATTCTTCCCAACGCACCCTGACTTTGCTGCAAGTTCCCTGTGGGATCTGACATCTCACCCAGGCCCCGTTAGCCAGTGCGGAGATCATTGAGTTTAGAGGATAATTTAGAAATTAGGACCTTGCCGCCGACTCTCACTCACTCATTGCAGAAGTATCTAGAAATTCTTAAAGCACAAAAAGGGGTTTCTTTGTTGTGCTTTTCAACATGTCCCGTCATAATCTCTTTCTTGACAATATACTTCCAGCTAAACCTGTTGGGGGAGTCTTTCACTATGATTTTGAAATGCAAGTCGATTGGGAAGTACGGTATACACAGGTATTTTAAGGGTACTTACTGGAGAACAGATGTTTTCTGATGGGATGAGAGCCACCACAGGTGCTAGGGCCTCATGGAAGGTGGTGCTCCATGGCGTGGCGAGCCGGAGAGGCAGGGCCTGCAGGCCTCACCCGACTGCAAGGCTGCTCTGAGGCGGGCGAAGCTCAGGACTGGATTTCTATCAGTTCTTTGCAAATGAAAATCAAAAGGTCAGTAGATGAAGTGGCTTACTATGTGTGAATCAGATTTCTTCTTCATTTAAATAGACAGAATTGTTCCTGCCTATGGATTCGTCTCAGGGATGTGGGAAAGCCACACGATGATGGAGGTGGCACCGTGCCCTCACACGCAATGAACTTTTTAGGGTGGAGTGGGCACAGTGCCACCTCATCCCTCCTTGGTCCACTCCTTCCATCCTTCTAGGCAGTAGTGCAGGGTTAAATTCGGGGCCTCTAGGCCAACGTTTCAGAAAGAGCTTTGGTGCTAGTGGACTCCACTGGCACCTCCTATGGAGCCAGAGCGGGGTTCCATGCCTGGGGGCCACCCAAGGGCACCGGAGCTTCTGGAGGGAAACCATCATCATCATCTTAAAAGATCCTGCAGAATTCCCAGCCACTGCGCCGTTCGCCGTTGTGCATGGCAGCTCTCCTGGCTCCTGTCAAACCCCCTCTAGCAGCCGGAGGACAGAGTTGGGCTAGGGCCTTACTGCTCAGAGTGTGACCACTCTGCAGGGTCCTTATCACCTGCAAGTTGTGAGGAATGCAGACTCTCTGGTGACCAGGTAAGAAGCTGCAGTGTGCCAGTGATGCCCAAGCACAGTGAGGTTGGGGGCGCTGGTGGGTGGAGCTGAGCTGGCTCTCCTTCCCTTGCCTGTCCTCTTTCTTCTGATGCCACCTCCCCTCCCCCAAACTCAGATACATATCCTGCAGGATTTGAGATGCCTGGGGCTCTGCCTTCTCTTTTTGGCAAAAGAGCCCACATCCTGTGACAACTCTCCTCATGCACTGGCCTAGCCTTCTGCACCAGTGACTATGGGAGCACTTTCTCTTCCATTTCTGGGGACAGCTCCATTCATTTTGTTTTTCTTCATTCTCTATACTTGGTCATTTTAAACACTGACACCATTGGGCAATCTCTGTTCTACTTTCAAAAAATGAATAATTTGGCCCTGGAGGAAAAGCAATCTTCTGAAATTAAGGAATGGCAGATGACCTTGTCTACTGAAGAAACCCTCCCAAATCATAGACAGCTAGAAGCCATAGGTGCTCCCTGCCTTTGTGGCCACTGGCAAAGGGAGTGAAGGTCATGAGCGAAAGTCACTGCATGGCCTCTGTTGCTTCTGTGAACTGCCTCTCTTCCTCCTGGACGCGCCCTGCAGACTCCCCAGCCAGTGCCCAGCTCGGACTCCTGTGGAGGTCCCAATCAGCCAGTTTGCAGACGTGCGTCTCGGCCCCCAGGGGCAGGACCAGCCTTGCTTTGTCTATCCTGCCATGATGGAAGTCACTCCTCTGATCTGCAGTGAGGGGCTGGGGCAGGATGGGGACTTTGATCCCTAGAGCTCCCAATATCTTCCACTGCCCGGAAGCCACTCAGGTCCCTGGACTTTAGATGACCCAGCCCTATTGCTGGTGCCTGAGTGTAGGCAGCACTGTGGCTGGGATGGACTCACTCTGGGGTGAAGTCACTCACCAAAAGAGAGGTTATCTGGACCTGGGCAGGTCCCTGAAAAGGGAACAGAGCTTCCTGCAGTCGTGGAGTGTGAGGGCTGCAGGGCCGGCTTGTCACGCTGCGGTAGATGGCCAACACATTTATTCATGCAGGCCCCTTCCCCAAAACACTGACTTTTAGGGTTAGGAGGGGGGTCACATAATAAGAACCCTTACATTTGTGCAGTCCTGTGGGCTCAGGGAAGCTTACCTGCGTCTCTAAGTTAAATCTTGGCAGAGTCAGTCTCTTTGGCTTGTCAGGAGCTTTTCGGAGATTGTGTCAGCCTGAACCCTCTGACCGCCTCAGTTTCTGCCCTGAGGGGTTCCAGGGTATTCTCTGGTAACCTGTCAGACACTTGCTCAGGCCCAGGTGACAGCAGCCTTTAATCAGCCGTCAGCCTGCCACCAGGCTGTGTCCCTTCCATCCTGGTGCATGGATGTAGACAGAACATGCTCTTAAGGTCATTTTCGATTTCCTTGTGGCCATATTTAGAGAGTGAGAAGAAACAGGTAAAGTTAACTATAATAAAATATTTTATTTAAACACCGCAACGTGGAATCGATATGAAAATTATTAACAAGATAGTTCCGGTTGTTTCGCCCAGTCTTGGAAACCTGGAGTCTCCCACTGACAGCTGTCTCACTCTGGATCACCATGTTTCATGTGTTCCAGGCCTGTGCACGTTCAGCCCACACCTGCCATCTTAGTCATGACTCTTCAGCCCTGACATTCTTCCATGTCTGGTCCCAGAGTCTGTTACCCATGTGTTCTCTCCCACCCCCACCTCTGCCATCACTCCCAGAGTGTCTGCCAGCTGGCCTTGCTCATCCCACCTGTGTGTGTGTGGACAGGTGAGGTGAGGACTGCCAGAGCCTGTGAGTGGGGTGCTTAGCTGGCTGTGCCTGCCCCTGAGAGGTGAGGTCTGATATGGACCTGGCCTGATGGGTCAGTGGAGTGATGGTGAGTGCCCTTTGTCAGTCCTCTTGCGAGCAGCCCAGTCCAGGGGCTACTGGTCACCTGGGCAGAACATGGGCAAGGGTTCATGGAGCTGCCAGGAGCTCGGGTCCCAGGTGCGCAGCAAGCCATAGGAGGGGTGGCCAAGCAGCCTCCACCTCCACTCCTTCCCTTTGCAGCTGACAAGCCTTTCAGTACCCCGGCCAGCTGCCAGTGACTGTTAGAAACGCACAGGCATGTTGCATGTGATGCCGCCACGCCCAGGGTTTCCAAACCCATCAAATCACCCGGAGACATGCCGACAGTGTGCAGGGCTCCAGGTTCCCCTCCTGCCCTCCTGTAGGTGACAACATGGTATTGTGCCTTTAAGTCTGTTGAGGCTAGATCTCATAATAAGCATCCTTACCACAACAGAATTTTTTTAAAATTAAAGAATTGCCCACATTCTAGGAAAAGGAAGGGAGGTACAAAAATCTTAGATAAAATTGCAACTTTAAACTTTTACATGGTTGTAAAGTGGCTCCTAATTCTTTTTATTCCCTCTCTGTGCACATTCTCACTGCTAGTACATTTTTAGGGTTGAAAATGTATCTTTAAAAAGTTGTAGGAAAGAATTACATGGAGGCCTTTTAAGGATAAACCCTTATGTATGAAAGTTATGTTTCAAAAAGATTGGGAAGTTTTATGCAAAATCTTAGTTACATACAGTTTTTGGATTTTTTTTGGTTCAAAAATTACACTTTTTTTCTAAATTTTACCTAGCTAATACATTCTCTTAACATTCATATTAATTTGAAGATCTTTCCCCTTATTTATTCAGCTATTTGGAAGTTCTTAATCATTTCTTTCTACATAAAATCAACTACTTTCACAATCATGATTAATTATTGCACAATTTTATTTCTGAAATAATACAGTTTTTCTATAACCAACACTTCAACCTGCAAAGAACTTAAAATTTTTCCTCCAAGTTGCATGTCGAATGTGTACCTATATTTGCAAATATTTAGATATTAGCAACAAACTCTAGTCACATGCTTTGCTTGTATTACTAATGGTAACAGACACAATTATTTGATCGTACACAGGTTCAGGAATACAAAAAATGATATTAACGTAGGCATTCGACCTTTTCACATATAACACAAAGCCAAACAGCAGATTTGGCCAAAATATAGAGGTTAAAGATTAATGTCAGTGCTAGGAGCTAGATAATTTTTTCTTAATTGCTATTATAAATGGCATTTTAAATAAATTACATTTTCTACATATTGTTAGTACATAGAAATGCAGTTGAGTTTTGCATGTTGATTTTATATCTAGCAGGTTTGCCAAAATTTCTCTCTAATTTTAATACTGTGTCTATGTATTTTAGGGGCCATTTTGTAAACCATAACAGTTGTGACTAATGACGACTTGTCTTTCTTTTACAATGATTTTCTCTGTATTGCTTTTCATTTAGTGTGAGGCCTCAACAACGCTAGATAGAAGCAGAGCTAGCAGTCATCAGTCTTGTTTTTGATTTTTAAATAGAATGCGATTACCAATTTTGTGGAAACAAAATTGTAAACCCCATATGTTTGGATTCAACAAGTCCCATGTTCAACAAGTCCCATATACTTAGCTTCAGCTTGGCTCAAAAATACCAAGTGTGTGCCAGGGACTGGGAGCCTCTTTTAAGCATTGTTAGCAGGGACCTATTGACTCAGTAGGAGAAGAAATCACTGAAAGGTTTGCAAATATTTATGAGGCATTTGAAGATGCCAAGAATGTAAATCTTTATATTTTATCTTTTTTAAAATAGTGGTGAACTATAACACATAGTTTATCACATTCAAGAAACCATTGCAAAATCCAGGATCATGAACCTTTTTCTCTGTTTTCTTCTAAGAGTTTTATAGTTTTAACTCTTCCACTTAGGTTTTGACCCATTTTGAGTATTTTTTATATATGATACATGTTAGGGTCCTACTTTATTCTATCGTTTGTGGGATATCCAGTTGTCCCAGCACCATTTGTTGAAAAGACTGTCCTTTCCCTATGGAATGATCTTGGCACTCTCGTTAAAATCATTTGACCATATATACAAGGGTATATTTTTGGGCTCTCTATTCTATTCCATTGTTTTATCTGTCTTTTGCCAGTGCCGTACTGTTTTGATTACTGTAGGTTTAAATAAATTTTGAAATCAGGAAGCATGAGACCCTCAACTTTTTGTTTTGTTTCGTTTTATCAAGGTTGTGATGGCTATTCTGAGTTTCTTGACATTCTATATAAATTTTAGGGTGGACTTTTCTATTTCTGCAAAAAGCGTCATTGAGAATTTGACACTCATTAAATCTGTAAGAGAATGTAAATCTTAACTCAATATACCTGTTCTAGATTTTATACTAGTGACTTGGAGTATTTATTCTCTACACATTCCTATTTGTGTCATCTGGATTTCAGATTCTTAATTTCAGTTACTTAATCTCCTGTGGAATATAATAACCTTGGTGCTATGTACACTCTTTGGAGAAACTGTATTTCCTATATTCTCGCTTGTCTTTGAGGAGATTTTTAGCCTTAAGGTAGTGAGAAAGTTTCAAGACCTTTGCCTGGTTTTCTCATTTCAAGCTTGGTTGTAGTAATCAATAATTTGTATAGATTCAGTTCTTAGAAGCACATGGAACAGATTTCTAATTATATATCATGTAAGGGAAGCTCTTACCTATTTCGAGTTTGTTGAGTGTTTCTTTTTTTTTTGTCATAAACTGGTTTTGAGTTTTATCAAAAATTTTTTTGCATTTATTGAGATAATTATATAAATTTTCTTATTTAACTTTAAAGACAGTGAATTACATTAATTGATTTTCTGTGCAAAACCAGTTTGCAATCTTAGGCTTAATCTAACTTGTTTGCGATAGATTGCCTTCTCTTTACAGTGCTGGGTTCTATTGCTACAGTTTTGTCCAAGATTTTGCCTCTGTCTTCATAGTGGTGACGTGGCTGGTCTTCAAAGACAAACTGTCCCAAAATTTGCAGCTTTGTGTGAGATGTTCCTTTTCAAATCTGGATGGGTCCCGCAACTCAGCTCAGACACTGGGATGTAGCAGAATTAGTGCTGTGCTGCTCCTGGGCACGCATCTTAGAAAGGCCTGGTAGGTTTAGTGTTCTTGCTTTTGAGAGTTCTCAGACACATGTAGCAAGTCCTGCTGACTTGCCGGAGGAAGCACATAGAGAGGCCACAAAGTCCGGCAGAAGTTCTGAGACCATGTGCATGTAGAGAGAGGCCAGCGCATCCTTGCTGAGTGCTCCCTTTCAGCTGTCACTACCCTGACACCACATCTAAGGTGAATCCATCTGGGTCATGCCAACCCACCTGAGCCCCATAACCTCACATGTAGTAGAAGGGCCCACCTACATGAGTCCTGTTGACCGTAGATGAATGGGAGAGAATGAAGGTTTGATTTGTATGCATCAGTATATAATCTGAATTCTGTTTCTATTTTTTTGGTATTAAAATTAAATCAGCTTCGTAAAATAAGTTGGGAATATTCCTCTTTTTTCCATTTCCTGGAAGAGTTTATGTGAAGTTGGAATGAACTGTTCCATGTATGTTTAGTAGAATCTGTTGATAAAACTTTGTGCCTCTGATGTTTATTTTGCGAGAGAATTTTTTAACAGTTGGTTCTGTTTGTTTATTGATTAAATACGTGGTTCTCAAGGCTCCTTGGTGTGCTTTGGTAAAGTCATAGGATGTGGCAATAATTTTCCATTTTAGAAGGAAATACATTGAGACCTGACATCTGTTGGGCACTGCACAGACTTTGAACTTGAGGTAGTTCATGGTTTCATCAGGTCACACTATATCCCTATCGACATATCTTTATTAAGCTGGTTTGAAGGCAGAGGTTCTGATAGAAAGCATGTAGAAATCAACATGGAGCACGACGTGGGGGTCGTAAGGTTCAATCAGATTCCATGGCTGAGAAGCTGTGTAGTGCCCAGCGGGCCCTGCATCCCAGTAGTAAGTAATTGTGTTTATCGTAGAAGACAAACTATTGCTTTTTTCTTTCAGCGCATGAATTTTTTTCAAATGATAAATAAGATATTAGGACATAATATGTGCTTTCTCATTGTTATCTTTATCCATCTGCTAGAAGTTTATGACTTTTATTGATTGTTTCAAAGGACCTGCTTTGATTTTACTGATATTCCATGGCGACTTTCTATTTGCAATGTCACCAATTTCTGCTCTTATTTTTTATTTTCTTCTACTTCCTTCGGGTTATTTTTGCTCTTTTTTTTTTCTCCTCTCATTTCTTAAGGTGTAAGCTTTGATTATTCATTTGAGAATATTTTTTTCTAATGTGAGTATTTAATGCATTTCTCTTGGTACCTTCAAGTCTGGTCTTCTTTTGGGCTTTTGGAAGGTTGACCTTGGTGTTTGCCTTCATTGTATCCATCCAGTTCAGCATTTATTGAGCATTGTGAATCTGTCAAATTTTATCTTTCATAGGGTAGAAAATTTCAACCGTTATTTCTTCAAACACTCTTACTGTCCCATCCTTTTTCCTCCCTTTCTTGTTGTTACATATACATAACAATCGTTTGATGTTACCCTCTAGGTCCCCTGGGATTTGATCTTTTCTTATCCTTATGTTTCTGAACTTCTCATGATGTCACTTCTGTTTGTTTCAGATATTTTTTTAGGTTTTAGCCATTTTTCTTTTGGATCTTTTTCTTGGTTCTTTCCATTTCTCTGTGAGCGTATATATATTTCACTGAGGATAGTTAAAACCACCACTTTAAAATCTTTACCTGTTACTTCTGACATCTGGGTCATCTCAGGCTGTGCTGTTGGTTTTAGAGCAGAACATTAGACACTTTCACCTAAGAGATGAGGAGACAGATGAGTGTCATAGGGTCAGGAGGTCTGTGAGTGCAGGGCTTTGTCTTCTTCATTTGAACGTCCCCAGGGCTGAGCACAGTGGCATCTAACAGTAGATGCTCAATCAACGTTAGCTGAACATGCAAATGAATTCATGAAAATGAACACACAAACACTGGGCGGGGAAGTCCAAGCGTGATTCCAGCTTCTGCTCTGTTACATGTAATGGTCTGGCGGCACGATCTTTGCTTCAAGGCCGTGTGTGTCCCCCGACATACTGCACGTGTGCATACATGTTACGTAATACGGATCCAGCTCATACTCTCATCCCTAGAGGTATGTGCACGCGCCCATCTCCTTACCGCCCGTCTCTCACCACTAGAAGGTTGCTCTGTGGGGGAAGCAACTTTGTCTTGTGCACGGCTGAATCACCTGGCACTTGGTGGGTACCCCATAGTATTTGTTGAATGAACAAAATGAATGAATCTTGTCATGTCCCCTCATTTCTTTTTGCCTTAGTTGTCATGTTTGTACCTATCTTTTAGATGGCTGTTGTGAGGCTGAAAAAAAATCTATATCAATAACAATGTCCTGAATTAAAGATAGTAGAGTATAAAGAAAGAAAGAAATAGACAATAGAAATGAGCATTTCAGATACTAGTAAATAAACATAAGAGATAATCTCAGTCTACATTGTCATTCTGATCCCATTTTCTATGAGTCCCTTGTATAAATGGTCACTTAGGTTAAATTGGTCAAACCACTGTTTTTCTCACCTCCTCCTCTGTGTGCAGAGGTGACTGTGGCCTGGAGTTTGCTGTCCTTGCTGCTCAGTCTTTAGTCTTTTGTTTCCTGTGGCAGGTAGGCCTCTTAGGGAACCATACATATCCACACACAGACCTAATAGGGTGGGGAAAGGGACGTCCCATGGTTTCTGGGGGCATGTGCTGTAGCCCTTGCCACCTACAACATCACTGTACCTGTGTCACTGTCCCTGCAGACCTCACTGTGTCTGGGTTGAGTGATCGGTTCAGACCAAGTCAAAGCATTTGAGAAGGACCAGGACATTGATGGGGAAGTGCTGAGGGCAGAGTCCCTTTCCTGTTGGATTAGAGTGAAGTTCAGCCAGCAAATGGGGAGATTCAAAACGGAGATAAACCAAGGTTTGGTGGTGTCTTTAAAATCCTCGGCCGCACATCCCCAGAAGCTCACAGTACTCCTAGGCTTTCTCATTTCCAGAACTCTGTTTTCAGAAAATAATCAGAAATAGGCAAAAAGTATGGTGTATAAGGATGTTCATCTTGGGTTTATTTATAACAGCAAAAAAGTTGAATCATATGAAAGTGAATTACTATACAACCGTTAAAAATCATGTGTTGCAACATCACAACCACAGTGTTATCCCCACATACCTGTTAGAACATCTGTCATCAAAAACATAAGGTAACCTGTGCACGTTTATGGGGTTGCAAATTGGTGGCCCTGTGAGAAACAGTATGTAGGTTCCTCAAAAAAGTGAAAATAGAACTGCTACGTGATCCAGCAATTTCACTTCTAGGTATTTATCCAAAGAAAACAAAAATGAACTCAAAAAGGCATGTGCACCCCCATGTTCACTGTGCCCTTGTTTACAATAGCCAAAATACGGAAATAACCTAAATGTCTGTGGATGGATGAATGGATGAAGAACATGTGGCACATACATTCGATGGAATATTACTCAGCCATGAGAAAGAAGGAAGTTCTGCTGCTTGTGACAATACGGATGGATTTTGAGGACATTATGCTGAGTGAGATAAGACAGAGAAGAGCAAGTGCTGCATGCTGTCACTTACATTGGAACCTAAAAAAAAGTCAAATCATAGAAACAGGAAAGTGGTTGCCAGGACCTGGGGGTGGGAAATGGGGAGAGAGAGGTAAAAGGACACAAACTTTTCGTCTATAGGTGAATCAGGTCTGACGATCTAGTGTATAACATGGATCTACAGTTGAGAACTGTGTGGTATAGTTGCAATTTGCTAAGAGAGTAGAACTTAAATGTTCTCATGTGCGTACACACAAAAAGACACACGTGAGGTGAAGTATGTGTTAATTAACTCAATGGGGGAAATCCTTTCATAATGTACACATATATCAAATCACCATGAGGCACACTCTAGATACTTTACAATTTTATATGTCAGTTATACCTAAGTAGAGCTGAAACTTTTTAAAGAAATCATGTGTTGTACAAAACTAGGTAATAATGTCAACAAATAATCATAATATATAATTTTGGCTTTATTAGGTTTTGGCATGTACAAAACATTGGTATTTGCTCAGAAAAGTAAGCTTGCTTTCCCCTCAAAATAGAAATATCTTTATATTTTATTATGAAATTAGTGCATTGTTATACAATTTTTAAGTAATTTGTAAAATAATGTCAATTTGAAAGTGGAATTTTACCATAATGCCTGCCTGACCCTACTGCCACCTGGCAGCTGGAATGTGGGGCTGGAGATATGGTTCATCAAGTGGGGCTGAGGGGATGATCACTTTTAAAATGTTTAGATAAAATCGCTTCTTGAATTTTATTTTGGAAAATATGAGGTAGCAGTCAGAAATAGGAACGTTGTATGTTTCATTGTATATTTGAATATTTAAAGATACTAAACTATCACATTAGGAAGGAGATAATGGAAATGTTCAATGTCTGAGACACACTTTAAAAATCATTTGGGGAAACATGAGTTTTCTCTCTGTTGTATTTGTTGTCTAAGCTAGAATGGACAAAAATAGTTCTCCTTTGATCATACTCCCTCAAGCGCCAGTGCTGCCCGGGCAGTGTGGGTGGACGTGCCACAGCCACCTTGTCCTGGGTCCCTTACCTCCCAGTCTGCGGCTGTGTCATGCAGAGTCGTGTAAAGCAGCAGCCTTAATGGCTCTAGTGTTCTTGGTATTTTTAGCTCTATTTCTTTTTATTTACATGAAATGCCATCTTACCACTTTAATGGTACTGAGAATAACATTCTTAAATTGATTTCTGACCACACTAAAAAGGCTTTTCACCTTTTTTTTGGTATTAAGATGATTATGATCCTTACGGAGAAGTTCAGGAAATTAGTTCAAGACTTTGTAAGGTTTATCAGTAAAGATAATCTCTTTCAGTGGCAGCTGATACTGGTGCAGTGAACAGAAGACAGCGTTCAGCATGCATGTTGTCTCAGCCACCGGCAGTCGTGGTCCTGGCAATCTGACACTTTGTCTACGGAGACCTGCACGTTTGCTCAAGCCATTCTGGAGGAAGGACCACATATAACCAGAGATAAAAAGGTAACTTTTAAATTTCACTCCTGTTCCTTTGTTTCCCACTGATCAACTAATGAGGACACCAGCGGGACAGGAATGTGGCCTGTGTGCCTTTGCCTTTGTGATATATGACAGGTTGTACTTCAGATCAGTAAGGCAAGGATGGATTTTTTTCAATAAATAGTATTGGGAAGATTGACTAGTCAAACAGCTGAAAGGAAGGGAGGGAGGGAAGAAAAGAGACCCTCACTAACAACATACATAATACGAATAAAGCAACTAAAGACTGAAGTAAAAATTCCAATATTTGGAACCAAACTTGGAGTCAAACTCAATTGATTTTTTTTTCTTTTGACAATGTGTTCTGTTTTCTTGGTTCTTCATGGGCTTGGTAGTTTTCGGTTATATCCTGTTCATTCTGAAAATTAAGCTGTGGCGTTCAGAATTTGGTAATTTTTCTCCATGGGTGTTGCTTCCTTTACTTAGGAGGTGGTTTTCTTGGCTAGGATGGAACTGCAGTCTCTAGAATGACAGTTTCAGTCCACTCAGACCTTTTGAGCCTGTTGCATACATGTGTGGTTCAGGGCCAGCCAATCATGAGGAAGACAATAAAAACTTGAACTATGTGCAGGAAACAAGAAACTATAAAAAGTCATGTAGCCCACTTGAAAAACAGAACTTCTAGCAATAAATAAACAAATACAATAATCAAAATTTAAAATTCAATGGATACTTTATAAGACAAAGAAAAAAATCTTAAAATCAGTCAGAGCAAATGGACAGATTGCCTTCAAATGATTGATGGTTACACACAGCTGGATTCTCAATGGCAACATTCAAAGCAGAAAATTGAATGACATTGATCTCTTCAATTGCCAACTTAGAATTCTATGTATAGTGAATTTATATTTCATGAATGAGAGTGCAATAAAGGCATTTTCACAAGTAAAAAATGGAAAGAATTCATCACCAACTGATTCTCATCAAAGGGAATTCTAAAGAAGATAGAAGATAAGTGACCCCAGATGTAAGTTTTGAGATATAAAAAAATAATAATAAAAATAAAAATAACAAAGAACTGAATGTACAGGTAAATGTAAATGAACATCGATTAAATACAATATTAGTGATATTTAGTGGGGTCTAAAAAGAGATGTAAATGAAACTAGTGTTCAAAGTTTCTTGCATTATCCCAGAAAATAACAAGATTTTGATTATATTTTGATAAATTAACCATTGGTGTTATAATTTCTAGAGTAAGATAATTAGAATGCACAACTTCCAAATTAAGAGAGGGAAAAAGTTAAATGATCAGGAAATCTTAGCCAATCAAATACTACAGAAAAAGGAGAGAAAAAGGTAAAAGAAGTGGGACAAGTAGAAATTGCAAAATAAGATGTCAGATTTAAACCTAAATATCTTAATAATTACATGAAATGTAAATGACTAAACTCTGTTTTAAAAAAAGACAGTCATATACTGAATTTTAAAAATTGAACTATATATACCATGGGAATACAGTAAAAGGAATAATAGTAAAAGGTTATAAAAATAGATCATATATATCTGCAAAAGATTTTTTGTATAAATGGATAATGTCGTACAAAATAAACTGTAAGGCAAAAAGTATTGTGAGAAATGAGGACGGTTTCATCATGATGATAAAATTTTTAATTCATCAGGAAGATATGATTATCTAAATTTGTAGCCACTTTATAAAAATAACACCAAAAAATATAAAGCAAAAAATTTAGATAGAGCTATGAGGAAAATAGACAATTTTACAGATATAGAGAGAAATTTTACTGTACCTCTCTCATTGATGGAAAGAAATAATCAGACCAGAAAAATGGTTAAGATGTAAAGGTGGCTCTCTCCTCTCACTGCCCAAGAGGCCGAAGGGAAAGAGGGCTCAGGGGAAGAGGGTGGCCCGGCCCTGCTGTCGTGAAGAAGTAGGAGGCCAAGGAGGTGGCAAATCTCTGTTTGAGAAAAGGCCATGGAATTTTGGCACTGGACGGGCCATCCAGCCCAAAAGGGACCTTTGTCAAATGGCCCTTCTACATTAGGCTGCAGCAGCAAAGGCTAGTCTTTATAAGACCTAAGAGTGCTTCCTGCGGGGACCCAGTTCACCCCCACCTTGGACCGCCAAACAGCTACCCAGCTGCTTAAGGTGACCCAGAAGTACAGGCCTGAGACAAAGCAAGAGATGAAGCAGAGATTGTTGGCATGGGCTGAGAAAAAAGCTGCCGGCATAGGGGATGTCCCCCACAAGAGGCCACCTGTCCTTCGAGCTTGGGTTAATACTGTCACCAAATTAGATGGAGACAACGTGAGGTACAGAAACTTTTTTGGATCAGACCTTTTGGACAGTCTGGGATACTTTATAAACATGCTGTCATCAGGTGTGTTGACAGCAAATACTAGACTAAAAGGGCCTGTAGAGACGGGTGCTACCTGCTCTGTCTACCCTTGTGCCCCTTCCCCAGGCTACGTGCCTACGGGCCATGGTCTCCCAGAGGTTACAAGCACCGTCTTCTATGGCAGCCACATAGTGCTTTGCACGATTGCTTTGTAAAAACTACATGAATAACTGGGCATCATTAAATTCTTGAGCCCATGCAAGTCTGCAAAATAGTCATTTTGAACAATTTTTTGGCTTATTAAAAAATAAATAAAATAATATTAATGTACAAGATAAACCCCGAACAGCCAATCAAGTGCAATTCCACCCTGAGACTTGACAGGTTCCTGATGTTCCACAGTCTGTCTGTCCAGCCCAGCTCCATGCTGGACATGAGCAACTATAGCCCAATGAGTGGCAACCCAAGTTTCCGCCCCATTGACAGGCAGCAGAGGACATGGTGCCCCTCCAGGAGCACTTTCCAGGCTGATGCGCCATCCCTTAGCTGCTGTAAGTGTTGGTGCTGATGGACCACGGCAGCCCGCTCTCCTGATGGGGCCAACTGAAGGTGGTCCCTGCACAGGACAAAGGCTGGCCGTCAGTAGTGTCCCATCAATTTATGGACTGTGCTCTGCTTCTTCCCTCATGACCTGATGTGCTCATCCCTACAGGTACTTTTTCATAAGAGCATGGCCTCAATAAAGTGCATGCCCTGAACTCTCGTCTTGGGAACCCACTGTACACCCCCCAGTCATTTACACGGCTGTGAGCAAGGCAGGAAGCTGAGGCACCAGCACCAACTAAGGTAAGACTTCCTGGGAACTAGGATTTGGATGTCCTGACATTGCCTTTCCTCTCCTGCTCCCACCCTGTCCTATTCTCACAGCGTAGTTTATCTTCTGATTGGAGAGGATGATGGCTGGGCAGCCAAGGCCCTGGTGTCCTTGCGTCTCTGAGACCAGTGTGTGGTCAGCTGTGGACAGTGCAAACTTCTGTGTCTATTTTTATTTACTTTTATTGAGTGTTTGTGAGCTAGTGCAGACTGACTGAAAAACACTGCTTTTAATTATCTTCACAATAATGAGATTCTGCATTTTACACAATTGAATTTTTTAGACTCCACTTATGAACATGGTGGTGGAGTTTTACTTGGCATAGTAGAAGCCATTTAGGAATGCACTAGATTCCATGTATGTATAAATATATTTTCTTTCTATTTGAAAGAAATGAGGTCAATTTAAAAATTTTATTTTATGATGTTTCATTTTGTACATTTTTTGATGGTGAAATTTTAGTCCTCAACCATTGCTTTATCTTCTGCTTCAAAAGCTTATGTTTTTAAACACTCAATAAAGTCTTATATCTTAAGATACTTCCTAAAATCTTGACCAAAAAAAAGCTATGGTTCCCTTGTTTCTGCCACTAATTGATATGAGTTCTGGAAATGACATTTTAACATTAGCTTAATTAAGTCAGACATTAGTCGATCATAATTGGCAAAGGAAATATGTTGTAACAATATGATGTAATCTAAGACCAAACAGCATTAATTTTGGGATAATTTGTTGTATTATGCTAAGAGTTCATAAAAACGATGAGAAATACATTATTCATAATGGCATATGGATTTGTAATAACACATATAAGGAAACACATAGGCTATTTGTCCAAGACACATTTCACACACCTATTTTTCTATCTAGACACCTTGACTCATAGTTGAATTCTTAGCACTCAGCAGTGGTGTGGAAAATTAATGTGCTGTGAGTCCGTGAGAGTCCTTTCCGCTTCTCCTTTGCATGGAGACTGGTCTTTAGTTGAATAAATAGGTTGGGTAGCTCTTTACTTCCAGAGGAAGGCAGTAACCATAGCAGAAAGGCCGATGCACACGTGGTTCACTGAACTCAGTTACATTTGCATTCATTCTGCGATGTAAAACAGTCACAGAGATGCTGATGATCTCTTGAGTGCATTCCGTAGTTTCAGTCAAGGGTCCAAGCTGCTTTTTAAGTTCTAAGTAATTAAACCTAAACTTTCTGTGTCGGATTATTCTTTTGTCTTTTCTTTGAATCCAACACTCTACCCACACTGCATTTCTGATAATATGGGAAGACCGAGATGAAACATGGCCAAAAACATAAGTCGCCAGGCATAGCTCTGTAGGGAGACGTTGGCTTAGGAAGACTGTGTAGTTAACAGGGCTGTAAGCCCTTCTCCCTTTAGGACTTAGGATGTAAGAACTTAAAGAACTCCAACTACTGTGTTTCATAACCAGGTCTTCCTGGTGACTTTGGAAAAGGTAAAAAGTTCACAAAATTGGGACACACAGGCAAGACCACAGCATGAACCAATTCTACGTGAATCTGATGAGGAGTGAAAGAATCAGCTGTTATCAGCATAAAGACTCAGGAGGCAAGGGTGCGCCTCTGATATGCCATCCTCAAGGGCAGCGTCACCTGAGGAGCATTGTGTTTACTCCGTGGTTACTAGTGGGTCAGTGACCCCATTCGTGGGTCAGCCACCCAGCTGTGCTCTGGTTGCATACATTCCTTCACTGCTCTCTGCCATCTCAACCAGGCTCTGAGATCTAGAGCCCAGCTATGTGTGAGGAACTAAGTTTTCACTCAATTGGCTTAGAGTTCAGAGAAACAAAAAAATAGAGGTGAGGTTCTGCAGGTAGGTACACAGTGGTGACAAATCACCTATAGCAGACAGCAAGGCAAGTTATAGACTGAGGTCCCCAAATCCTAGCTGGCAGGATGATTGATTGATTAATTAATTAATTAATTAGCCTGTGCCTCTGTGGAACTCAGAACACTATCTTCAGGGCTTGTCTGGGCAAAATGGCAGAGGAGCAGACACAGCTCACAAGGCTGCGGCCCGGCACTTCTTCAGCCCGCCAGCCCCTGGCTGGCCACCTTGGTGGGCCAGGGTGCGCCCTGGGGAGCCTTTCTCTCCTCCTGGACACCTGAATGTTTGTGCTGTGTCTCAGACCTGCTGGACTTTGTTATGTGAAGGCTAGCTTATTTGATAAATTAATCTAAATGCTCATGATGTGTGACCCCCCTCTCAAGCGGCAGATTTTATAGTGCCTTTCTGAAGATAGCTGACCAAGTCAAGGACAGAATTTTCAGGGCTTTGGCAGAGCTTTTGAAGCACAAAGCCCTTAGCATCCATTGAAGTCATCCTAATAAAGCTCTACTGAGCATTGTTACACCCACCTTGGCACACACTTGAACCAAGTTTTTAATACATATAGACACACAAGACTGTATGTAGCAGGGTTTTCACCAAGCCCCACATTCCTTGAGGCTACCCTGGCTGGAGCAGAAGAGATGAGGGCAACAGTCTTCTCTCCTGTTTCCATGCCAGACTGCGCTGTGAGAAACTGTGTGCGAGAGCCTTATAAACTGGCTGCCAGATGAGACACACAGATGCCCTACTAATCCAGGGAGACCAGGCAGGAAAGAGGTGAGCGGCTCCAGACGTGGGACAGCATCCTTCCAGCCAGCAGGTTAGGAAGGCAGGCTTGAATGGGTAAACTTTGACGTGTGGCTGTGACTCGGACTGGGGAAAAAGAGAGCATGACAAAAGAGGGAACACATCAGCAAAAACAGACACAAGGGGGACTCTCTACAGACAACAGGAAATGCTTCAGGTGACTGCAGGTGTGTGACAGGGAGCTGCTGAACAGAAAGTAGGGGAAGAAGCTTTTTGCCAGGGCCTGTGAAGCTTTTGATGTCCAAGCGATGAGTTTGTGGTTTTGTAGGCAGAGGACCGTTGTAAACTGTAGAGCGAGGCTGTTGCCTCTTCAAAGTGGCCCTTTAAGAATGAGTGATCTGGCAGCCATGCTAGGAAAGAGTAGAAGGAAGCAAACTGGGGGTAGGGGTGTGCCCCGAAGGCCTTAGGCAGGTAGTGACAGTGGGCGGAGGGGAGGAGAGAGAGGTGTGAAAAGAAGGCTGTAGGTAGAAGCTATTGAAACTTGATGATGGGTACCTGGGAGCAGGGCCCGCCAGGACCGGAGATAGAGAGCAGAGATGGGACTGGTAGGAAAGAGGATTCTGGTTTTGGACATAACGTGTTTTGAGGACATGGCAGGATTTCCAGATAAAGGCATCTGTCAGGTCGTTGGAAATTCCACGAGTACACTGTCCAGTGTGCACTCTGTATTTCCACAAAGACCTGAAATGAAGACCAGTCCGCTCAGAATGTCAGCGTGCTGTCACTGTGTTTAATGCAACATAGTCTTCTCTGGAACCAGACTCAGTTACACCGTCGTATGTAAATGGCCAAGCCCTGCCTGTGCATTATGAAGGGACTGAATATTCTTATTTTGGCATCATTCTTCCCTAGTGTGACTTGATACCACTTACCTTGTGGAGGACGTCGCCCCACTGTGCTGTGGTGACATAGGCCTAGGGATTTGCTCCGAGGACAGGGGTTGGAATCCTGGTTCTGCTGCATTTTATATCTTGAAGGCACTTCGTCTGTAGCCTGAAGGTCTGGACCAGGTCCTCTCTGGGCCTCCCTACACCAGGGGTCTGTTCCCCCGGAAAAGGGGAGGGACTGTGGTGGGGCTGCCAGTGTCCATTGTCTGTATGTCCGCCTGGCATTTGGGGTTCACCATTTTCAAGCTCATCACTGTCACCTCTCTCATGAGATGAGCCCCCAAAGCAAAGACCGATTTGTATGACAAATGCAGATAACTCTCTAAGTTGTCACTCCTGTCAAGTCGCTGGGGAGCACCGAGATGAAGGCTTGATCTTTGTCATCGGGGTGTTTACACTCAGCGGATGAGGACAATAACCAAAGGTCAGACAGGACTAGGGCAGTAAGCAGTGGGAGCACCTAGGGAGGAGGTCGATTTCTCTGGAGTTGACCCTAGAGTGGATGTGGGGGCGTGCAGAGAGGCAGGGTGTGCAGCTTAGATGATGAGGGTGCGCAGGGAGGGAGGTGCTGAAAATCTTGGGAACCAGAGCATCTGGGGAATGTGGGGGGGCTGGGGCAGAGGACCTGGGTCTACCCTTATGAAGCGCGACTCCAGCCAGTGGACAAAGCAGTGAGTACTAACGCCTGCTTTTTTGGGGGTGGGGAGCATGGATGCCTGATGCCCGGGCACTTCTAGGAGCTGCCTTGCCACAGGGTCAAGTGACCGGTGGTGGAGACTGACCAGGAGGCTATCGGAATGCGCCAGGCGCAGGGCAGTGGCTGGACTGGAAAGAGTGGTTACAGGAATGAAAGTGAGGTCAGATGACGGAGACTTTGTGTGACAGCTGGGAGAGCACTGGAAAGACCCAGGGAGACAAAAGTCTCTGGTGACTCTTTCCAGCCTGGAAAATTAGGAAAATGGTGGAAGTTGTTGGAAGTTAGGAGAAGACGCTGGCTGAGTTGTGGGTCTGTGAGGCCGCTGCACTGGGGCATCTAGCTGAGGCTATTCGGTGGACAGTTGGCTGCATGAGATAGCCTCCACCAGACAGCCAGGTCTGCAGGCACAGATCTGGTCACCCCCGCGAGGGTGACCCGACCACTCAGACGGGGGGGGGGGGGGGGGGGGGACGCACCGGAGTGGAAGAGAAAGGGATGGAATCTTGGTTGGTCATGGATAGGGCGCGGGCAAGAGGACCCGCTGCTAAAGGTGGGTGCGTGGGACCATGCGATCAGGCTGATGGGGATGTAGACAGTGGGCGAGCCCACCTCTCCTCCGGCCTCATTTTCGCGGGAGGGGAACAAGCCCAGGAAGACGTACTGCTTAGCCAAGGGCACAGGCTGGCAGGTTGTAGATGCAGAGTTGGGAACTTCCAGCCGGGTACTCGCTCTGCGGCCCACTTTGTCTTCCCCAGGTCCCCTCAAAGAAACTATTAATTAAAAAAAAAAAAAAATCAGCTCTCGAAGACCCAGACATTTTAAGTTTCAATCTGTGCGTTGAGCCGGGGCCGCAGCAGGTATTCTTTCGCCTTACGCCAGAGGGAGGCGAGCGCTGGGCGGGGCGGGAAGGGCCGGCTGGGCCGGGGCGCGCGCTGCGGGAGCGCGCGAAGCGCCGGCCCGCTTGTCCCCGCCCTGGTGCGCGCCCCTGTCCTGGCGCGCACCCCCGCATAGCACACCCTTCGCTTTCTGAGCACCCCACAAGCCCCCGCCTCCTCTGTCCCGGTGCATGCCCCCAACCCTGGCGCGCGCCCCCCCTCCGCAGCTCCTGCCCTCTCCATCCCCTCGCCCTGGTGCGCGCCTCCATCCTCCCCAACCTCCAACTCCAGGCACGCGCACTGTCACTGAGCCGCAGACCTACCACCCCCGCCCGAGGTGCGCGCCCCCGACCTGCAGCCCCCGCCCCGTTGGCGGCCTCGCTGCCGCGCGCGCACTCGGGAGCACCCGGCGGAGCCTCGGAGCAGCAGCGGGACCGCGCCGGGCCGGGGGCGCGCGGGGCCGCGGTGCCGCGGGCGCGAGGCCGCCCTGCGGGGCCGCGCGGAGGAGGCGCCGGAGGAGGAGCGCTGCCCGCCCGGTGCCGCCGCTCGGTGCGGGTCCCGGGCGCAGGAGCGGCCGAGCCGCGGCCTGGAACAAAGAGGCGGGCGCGGCGCGATGGCGGACCGCAGCCTGGAGGGCATGGCGCTGCCGCTGGAGGTGCGGGCACGGTTGGCCGAGCTGGAGCTGGAGCTGTCGGAAGGTAACAGGCCCGGCCCTGCCGCGCCGCGCTGTCGCTGGGAGGCCGCTGCGGGGCGGGCGGGCGGGCGCCGGGTCCCTAGGGCGCGGGGTTCCCCGTGGTGCGGGCCCGGCCCCTACCCGGGCCGCTGCGTGTCGCTGCCCGGCAGCGCTGCGGCGGGGCCTGGGGTGCGGGATGGAGCTGCCGGCCTGGCGGGCCCGTGTCCTTGTGCGCGTCCGCGCGCTGCCCCCGCGGCCCAGGCTGGGGATGTCTCCTCGGCGCTTGGCCTGCGGTGCCCGGCCTTGTTTTAATGCGAAACTTGTCGTTGATTTGAGGGTTTGATCCCCGCCTTGCCAGGCATCTTGGATTTCAAACGGCCTGTCCTGCTTGGGGAAGGTGGTGCTACTATTGTTCGTGCGTGTGGGGATGCGAGGGGTGGGGAGACTCAGACCTCCCTCAGGCCAGGTTCCGTGCCTCGCGCTCGCCGGCTCGTATTTGGAACTGGTGACAGATTTGCAACCGTGATTTCATGGAGTGTTATGTACGGTTTCTTATTTGCTCTTAATGGTGGGATCATGTGCTCAACTGTCATAAGTTTAGATCAGGGTTTGCTATGCCAAAAAAAAAATATCCCACTGAAGTTCCAAAATGTTAGTGTTTAATATAACTACACTATTCACCGGGCTCACCCTGGGAAGGCCGCTAATGCGGTGGGGGCGGGGATGGGCCGGCTGGTCTCTGATTTATATTTGGAGCAGTGCAGCGTGGTGAACTTTGTGTGTGTGTGTGTGTGTGTGTGTGTGTGTGTGTGTGTGTATGTGTGTGTGTAACGGTTTTGTGAGGGCCGGCAGCCAGAAAGTAAATTCATTCGTGCCAATTTCATCAGCTGGGAGGAGCCGATATTGACTTTGTTTTTCTTTTTAACACTTTCCGCAGCGCAGAAGGGACTCACGTGGGGGCCGTTGGTGTGGTGGTAGCTGCCTTTTCAGATTCCTGTGGACTGTTCCTCTTTTTTAGGTTTGAGGGTCTGCAGGGCATTGCAGTGTTCCCTAAGCTAGGTGGACACTGTGACCTGCTCTACCCCCCCCGTCCGTGTGAAGATGTCAGGGTCCAGAGGCAGGATTTACAGGGCCGACTGCACCTGGGAACACTGGATTTATGCTGGTGGGTGCAGTGAGCGCTGTGGACAAGAGTGCGGGAAGGGACAGAGTCTGTTAGCACACAGGTGCTGACTTCCTTGCTTGCGTCCATGCTCAGAGGGCTTTTCTCCCTCCGCCAGCAGCCCGTCCCAACGCTGGTTTCTCATCTGCTCCACTGTTGTATGATCCACAGCACCCGCCACTCACCTGCTAGCTCCAGACAAGCACTTCTGCTGTGTCCACATCAGACTGAGGTGGTGTCGACACCCGCTCTGTGTGAGCAAAGCAGGAGCCACCTGAGCTCCACAGGGTTGCCCACTGTGTGCTGTCAGCCTGGAAGCTGGGACATTGCTCAGAACGTGGGTCCTGGCCCCTGCTGCCTTGGGAGCGGTCGCTTATGAACATGTACTTGGGGGCACACTCACCTGTTAGATGACACTCACCTGCCACCAGCTGTTGTTCTTAGAGGGTAATATGTTCCTGCTGTCCATAGGATGGCAAAACCACTTTAGACCCATGTGTACTTAGCTCTATTCTCCAAGAGCACCTTGTGTCTATACGTTTTTTTTTTTCTTTTTAAAAAGGGCTTAATGAGCTTTTATTAAGTGTCTGGGCAGAGAGAGGTGTGTGTTTGCATGCAGGAAGCACATTATCATTTTTCTTTCTACGTAAACCTTGCTAGACCTGGCCTGAACCCTGAAGGATGAAAAGAACCAGAGGGCTGTTGTGTCAGCCGCCCAGCCTCAGCTCTACCGTGCCACCCCCAACTACTGGCTGTGTCACCTTTGACTTGCTCTGTCTAGGCTGAGTTGATGGAGTTACTCTCAAAGGTCACCTGGAATTGCAGGTCTTTCAACCACTGGAGTAGTTCTGCTGGCTTAAATTAGACGCACCAGCATGCGTTCCAGCATTGCTTAAGAGCAAGCAAAGACTGGAAGGATCAGAAATCTGTGTCTCTACATTTTGGAACTTAAAAAAATCCCCCAGCATACACACTTTGGAAGTGAAAAGTAAAAACAACTCTTAATGTTGAATTGTTTTAGTGTATTGCCTTCACATTTTCTCTTTAGTTAGGATTCACCGGGAGAGGATTCTTTAAATTAGTCTTCATCATTTTATGGAAATGTCAGAAAATATTGTGGAAATATGTGGAATTTCCAGTGCTCATTTCTTGCAGAGGAGGGTGGAAAAACAATTCCATTTTAAGCACATAATATAGGTTGAAAAAACAGCGGCCCGCTCTCGGAGTTCCTGCACAGCTGCCAGGATTTGTTAACGGTCGCGTACCTGGTGTGTAGCCGGGCCTGTTGTGGTTTGTGCTGTCTGCTGGGTGGTGGTGTAGGTGCTCGTGTTGTTTTACTTCACTGGGCCATTGTCTGCAGAACTCCGAAGTTTACTTTCCTGTTCTGCTGGGTGTCTCCTTGTTTCTCTCCCGTCTGTGGCTGCCCAGTGCTCCCCTCTCCATGCAATGGCCTCGTCAGCAAAGAACAGGAGTGTCTTGGGGAGATGGGGCTGGTGGCCCCTCCTGTGGGCACCACAGCTAAAGCCCTTGGTGCGGGGCCAGGGCTTGTCGGTCCCTCAGATCCTTGGGGCTGCCTGGGGGCCGGGGAGGCGGCCAGCCAGTGAGCGGGCTGCTGCAGGGCGCCAGGTGCAGTGACTGACACGCCTTTTCCTAGACCATTTTTTCTTCCCTTCTCTCACCCCCATTCTTTTCTTGTGGAATTGTACATTTTTCTTTTTTTGGCTTTAAAATGGTCCCCAAATAATTTCATTAATAAGTGAATAAACAGTGTTTGGCTTCAGGAAAAATTTTAAATGGAAATACCAAGTAAAGTAGAAAGGAAACAGAAAACTACTACACAGACTCACGCTTTAGTTTTAAAAAATTCCTTTGCTGATTGAAATTGACCAGTCCGTTTCTCTGTGAGCTGACACTTGTTCCCGGGCTCTGTGTACCCCAGACTTGCAGCTACAGAAGGCACTCTCCCCACGCTTTCAGGAGTGGCTGCATTCTTATCTCGGTAGAACTTAGGGAAATTGCCTTGTGATACAGCCTGTGAAAATTCTTTGGCGTTCACACAAGAGACGGCTTTTAAAAATATATGCCATGCTTTACCCTTTGTGGCTTTATAAATGTTGGCATGCCTGCATACTTCCTAACTTGTGCTTATGAGAGTTACTCGGTTCACGGTCTGCTTTGCTAGTTAACATGCCAGATTACTTCATGTGTTACGTCATAGAGTCCAACTTAACATTTTCTTAGTGTGAAGCTGCTTGAGGAAGGAGGTGAATGCTCATTTAAATGTCAGCCTGTTGTTTTGGTCAGGGAACCAATAATTGGTTTTTTAATTGCAGGTGAATAGTCCACACGTATCTTGCTTATTCCCTCACCAAAGAGTTAAATCTTAAAGAGATGGCCTTGGAGGGTTTGTAGATTGAATCTGTGTCTGTGTGTGTGTATGTGAGGGGCGCCTTTTCAGGGCTGTTTGGCACAAGATAACAGATACATTTAGCTCTAAACTACTTGCGTTCTGTCCCCCACCCCCTTCCCAGCCCCTGCACTTTTCTTGGACGTCCCTGTTGCTACAGAGCTAACAGTTCTGCCAGAGCTGAAAGCTTAGAGCCACCTTCCAAAGCCAGTAGGAGGAGACCCGGCCGTCTCTTCCATCACCTAATCTTGGTTGTATATTCTCCTTGTTGAAAGGAAACAGCTGACTCTAGAGAATAACCATGTGAAAACACGTTTTCTTCCAGAGTTTCATTGATAATTTGTTGTAAGTGGGCAAGGAGGAAGGGATGGGCCCAACAGATTCAGCAAGTATTGGCTGTGGGCTGCACTGAGCCACTCAAGCAGGATGGGGACTTCGGGATCCTTAGCAAAATTAGTTTACTTTGTTGCATCCATCTCCAAGGTGTCACAGGTAGCTGTAAGCATCACGGTGAAGGAAATAGAATATTTGGCATGATAAATCTAAAATGCTGTTACCTGTTTTTTAAAATAATTCAAAATAGCAGCATTGATATATGTGGGATCGAATGTGTAGACTTGACTTCTGAGAGTTCTTCAGAGTTATGAACATGGTTACATTTCATGTTTTTTTCTTGATGAATAAATACAGATGTCAAATTTAGCCAGGAAGCTAGGCAAGTAAACACACACACACACACACACACACACACACACACACACAGTAAAGGCACAGACCTGGAAGGCTGTTCCCGGTGCTCGCAGATGTTCACAGTGCTGTAGTCCTGCTTAGGTCTGAACTGTGAGGTTGAAGCTGTAACAGCAGCTCTGTTTGGTTTTAGACTGGGTTTTATATTCTTGTTATGATTTGAGGCTACAAGCTGTTGGATGCTGTGAGTCATTCTTGTCTTCCTGCTCCCAGCCTTCTTCAAATGGTTCTCTTTTTTTAGAGCTGATTTTTTTTCTTTAAAGCAGTGATTTGGGGGATGAGTTGTAGCTTCCTTCTGAATTGCGGAGAGAACATACTGGGTCGCCTTGGTTTTGATGTCGTATGTATGGACTGACTAGTTCAAATCCTAGTCATATTATCAAGATCATTTCTAGTTCTCATAATTACTCAGACACCTGTTAAAAAAGCTAATTCTAGCTTGCAGTGACTTCATTTAGTTTTTCACATCAGTGTTTATCCTGGGAATAGGGGACATTTCATCGGCTGTAACGTGGGCGGTGCTCCTGGTGACGTGACTGGTTTCTTGCCACTTTTCAGTGCCCTGGTGCTCTTCTCACCCTCCGCTCTCTCTCTCTCTCTCTATTCCTCTGCTTTATCCTTCTTTTGTGATTTTTTTGTGTGTGCCATACAGAGTTTATCTACCATTGTTGCCAGTGCTCTTTTTTCTGCTGAGAGGGTTAAAAACGTCATATCTCAAAAGAAATAATTGCACCCATTTGTTCCTGAGGATAATAAACAGGGCTATCAGAGAAGACAGGCAAATTGGGGGTCCCAGCAGTGGGGTGGGGTGCAGGAGCCAGTGTGACGTAGGACTGCCCTCATCCCTTTGGGACCTACTTGTGGTATCACTTTTAATAAGCCCTGAGACAGATGAGGTGGGAGAATGCTGATAGTGAGCTGTGAAAGTCAAAATCACAAGCAATCTATTTTTTTTTTTTTTTTTTTTGCTGGGGGAGAATTGCTATTTTTGAGTTGTGTTGGACCTTTTTTGCATTTTCTGTTTTTTGAATAAATATTCTATTGATATCTTGCAGAGCAAAGTGGGCTCCTGGTGCTGTGTGAATTTCAGATTGTGCGAGCTCCTTATGAATGTGCTGTGGGCCGGGGTGCAGGTCTGAAGAATCGGGAGAGAAAACTCCAAGGAACGGAGGGACTCTGATTGGTAGTAGGAAAAACAGGTCTTTTTCTTCTGGGCTGCTGTTTTAAATCTTTTTTTTTTTTTTTTTTTTTTTTTGCTTATTAGTTTGGAACTATTTCTGTGTCCTAATTAAAAGATTGAAGAGTATAGGAGGGAGGGAGCCTCTGCAGTGTGACTTCTGGACACTCGGTCCTGTGTAGAGAGAAACTTTATTCTAAAGTCACAGGAGTGATTCCACTCGTCTTCTGACCAAACATCTCATATATGCTGCTTGCCATATGTCAGGAGTTCATAAAGCAAATAAGGCTTTAGGGAGGCAAGAGGCCCTTAGTGAACTATCTTAAATTTCCCAGCAGCGTTTGTGGATTTGTTCTGGTCACCCCCTTGCGTGCACAGGAGCCTCATTCTTGAGCATCTTTGAATCCTTGTCCCCCTTCTCACCACGCTGGCATTCACTTCCCCATAAAGATGAAGATGGCATGGCTCTACCCTGACCATCTTCCAAGGAGGTACCGAGAGATGCTTCTTGGGCAAGCTGGATTTCATAGGTCACTTTATCTAGAATGAAAATGGAAATGTAAATTGTGTTATCAACTAACCTTATTGGAAGCATCTGGGTCTTCTTTATGAGTAAACGAATACAAATGGGGACGATCTGTTACATCGCAAATAGAGCGTGGTCAGGTGTGGCTGTGTCACAATCACTCGTATGCTGACAAATAGAGCTTATAAGTCTCTATGTAAGAATGTCAAGTGTATCTAAAAGCAGTTGCAAAGCCTGGTACTGTCAGGAGACAGGAACAGATGAAATCTTTGAGTTGGCCAGATGCTTTAGAAAGGACAGATTCACTTAGGATCTATCAATTTGAGGGGGCTGGATTATGTTACACTGGGAATTGAAGCACGAAAATACATTTTGAACTTGGAGGTGACCTTTTTCTGTACTTCTTGAATCTCTTTGGGTCTTCCAATTCCTATTTGCAGGGATTGTGGGAGGATCTTGAGATTTCTCTGGGCTTAAGGTCTGATCGCCCCCTTCCTGCTTTTCATATATCAGAGAGTGTCCAGGGCTCGGCTGGTCCCACCACTCACAGCATCGTCTTGATAGCTTGCTTGTCCCTCCCAGCCTCCTCAGCTGTCAGCTGGGTTAATAACCCTTCCCGGGTGGTCCCAAGGACCAGCCAAGCAGCGAGTGTCACAGTGTCTGCCTGCATAATATCTACTTCTGCCCCTTCCCTCCCGGTGCTGGGCCAAGCTCCCTCACTCCAGTTTGTCCAGGTGATTTGGGGTTGCAGTGACTGTAAGAGCAGCCTTAGGAGAAGTGGGAGGAGGAGCCACCCCAGGCTCAGGCAGGGCATGGGGAGGCACTTTTGGTCTGCTGGGAGGGTACCCTTCTGAAGTTACCTGACCATCTACCGTGAGCTGGGATGATTACAGAGCTCCTGTGCCTTTTTTAAAAGATAAACTTGTTTCTTCCTGGTGGCCTCTTTGAGTCACTACCTCTGTGAGCCCCCTTTAGAACCCCACTTACTTTTCCAGAGGAAAGTGGGGAAGGACTTCCTAGCTTAGTTTCTGCTCCAGGTGTATCTAGGAAGGACGTCCTAGCTCAGGTTCTGCTCCAGGTGCATCTGGGACCGACTCCCTGTTTAGGTTCCAGTCCCGGCATACCTCGGGACTGCATTTGGCTCTCCAGTCAGTGATTCCAGCCTGCTGGAGGAGCTGCTGGAATCTCTTCTGCAGCGTTCTGCTCCTCACTCTGCTGACGGGTGGTGAAGCGCGGAACCCCGTGGCTGTGACTCTAGGGCGTCTTCCTCTGGACGTGTGTGGCCTTCAGCCGTCCGTGCGTATAGAGCGAAGCCGAGCTGACACCCGTTCTCGTCATGCCCCCGTGTCTGGTGACGTATGCACATGGATGTCGGCTGACAGCCCACACAGGTGGGATGATGTGAGCCCAGGGCATTTCTGAGAGGCCAGACCACTACCTACTCAGAATCCATCTGTGGTGCGGCAGAGTGGTCCGAGGCCCTGTCCGCAGCTTGCCGAACACCAGCACGTCCTGGGGCTTTATTCTGACGAGCCCCTTGCAGTCTCCTGGGTTAGCACCTTCGCGTTTGTGAGTGTGAATGGGATCTTTTTTTCATCTTTATTTAAATATAATAGACAATTAGTTGCTTGTATTTACATTGTACAATTCAATACATTTTCTTCAATTATAGTTGGCACACAATAATATACCAGTTTCAGTTGCAGAGCATAGTGATCAGAGATCCTCATACTTGCAGAGTGATCACCCCCCTAAATCGAGTACCCCTCTTCTCCCTTACATATTTATTACAACATTATTAACCATCTTACCCATGCTACACTCTGCACCTTGATGTCTATTCTGCCGCTTTTGTTGTCATTGTTGATTTTGTTCTTTAGATTCCACATGTACGTGAAATCATGAGATATTCGTCTTTCTCTATCCGACCCACTTCATTAGGCGCAATACCCTCTAGGTCCATCGAGGCAATATCTTTCTCTATCCCCTTCCTTTTAGTCTGTGTGTGTCTTTTAATCTGAAGTGAGTCTCTTGTAGGCAGCATATGTAGTGCTTTTTTTTTTTTTTGTCCATTCAGTCACTTTATCCCTTGCTTGGAGCACTTAATTCTTTTCCATTTGATGTACTTGTTGATAGGAATGTAGTTGTTACCCTGCTTTATTTTTGTTTTTGATACATGCTTTTTCTTCTTAAAGAAGTTCCTGCAACATTTCCTGTAATACCGGCTTGCTGATAAATTTCTTTATTTTTGTCTGGGAAGCTCTGTCCTTCAACTCTAAAATGATATAGCTTTGCTGGATAAAGTATTCTTGGTTATAGATCCTGGGTCTTCATCATGTTGAATATTTTGTGTCAAACTCTCTGTCCTGCATAGTTTCTTTTGAGAAATCAGCTGCCAGTCTTATGGGTGCTCCTTTGTAGGTAACTAACTGATTTTCTCTTGATGCTTTTAAGATTCTCTTTGTATTTAACCTTTGGCATTTTAATTATGATGTGTCTTGGTGTGAGCCTCTTTGGGTTTCTGGTTTTTGAGACTCTCCTGAGCTTCTAGGGGTTTTATGTCTATTTCCTTAACCAGGTGAGGGAAGTTTTCCATCATTTTTTCTTCAAATACCTCTTCAATACCTTGTTTTTCTTCAGGTACCCCATGACATGGATGTTTTTTTTTTACCTTTAATAGTGTCCCATAGGTTCCTTAAATTATTGTTATAGTCTTGGCATCTTTTCCCTTGCCATTCTGATTGAGTGTTCTTGGCTTTTCCATCCTCTCTACAGGTCATTTGATTCTCTTCTTTATTCACTTTGTTTATTTCATTTAATATATTTCTCATCTCAAAGGATGTGTTCTTCATTTCAGACTGGTTCTCTTTTATAATTTCCATTTCCATTTTTATGTTTTTTTAAATCTCTTTGTTGAAGTTCTCACTGAATTTATCTTCACTTCCCGTAAGTTCATTGAGTATCTTTATAACTAGTGTTTTGAACTCTGCATCTGTTAGATTACTTGATTCCATTATTTCTGGATCTCTGTTCTGTTCTCTCATATGGTTTCCGCTTCTTTGTCTTTCCATTTTGGCTGCCTTTCCGCGTCTGTTTCTATGTACTAAGCAAAGCGTCTAAGTCTCCCGGTCTCATTGGCGTGGATTTGTGTAGTAGGTGACCAGTGCCAGAGTCCCGAGAGGGTTTCAGCTGCAGGCCAAGTTTGGCCCCAGCCTGTGCCCCTCCGGGGCCACCTGTTAAGCTTCAGCGAGCCATCCCCAGATGCTGTGCTCAGAGTTGCCTCAAAAGGCCACAGCAGAAACCGAGGCCAGCTGCCCCCAGTGTGAGTCTGGGCGCTGCTCAACAAGGAGCACCTGACTGAGGATACCTGGATGTGGCTCAGGTGGGCTTGCGGGATGGGGGAGGCGGAGTTTCGGGGAATCTTCTGGTCGGTGCAACCTCTGTTATCCAGTTTGATGATGTCTCAGTGAGCGCAGCGGTGAGTCCGTGCACTGGGAGCGCTCGACAGGGAACAATGGGCACCGCCCGCACTTCTGTACAGAGTGAGTGTCCCTCGGCCTCGCTCCGACAGTGTCTCCCTGTCAGTCCCTGGTGCCCTCTGCGCACAGCCGAACGGGCACTGGTGCTCAGGGCGAGCAGGTCCGTCACCGTGATATTCCGCGCGTGGACTCGGCCCCTTTAAGAAGCGTCCGCAGCTGTCGCCGCCACAGCCTCCGTCCCACTCGGCCGCTGGAGACCGGGCAGCCCCGCGTCCTCAGCCCGTCCTCCCTTCTGCCGTTGCAGGTGATGTCTTGGATTTCTCCCTAGTCGTGTGGCTTGTTCGTCTAGATCGCAGGGGATTTTTCCTTGCTGCTTTCTCCTTGTTTCCGTCACAACTTTGATTTGGTTCCCAGAGGGACGAGTAGAGCCTCTATCATCTACGCTTTTTTTTTTTCCTGCCTGAGTGAGATCCTTTTCTTACTGATTCTCATAAGCGACTTCCTTTAAAATAAAAACCAGAGATAGAGTTTTAAGCCCTGCCCTTGTGTGAACTTAATGGTGTCACAGAACTTACGGCTTCAATTATGTATAAGAACTGAGAGTAACATGAAGTAATAAGGTGGAGCTAGACTTTATGCTAGATTCTTAAGTGAGCATTATCAGGCTTCAAAAACATCTTTTGTTTTTGGGCAAATATAATGGCTGCTTAAAAGCTATTGAGATTTAGTAATATAAAGTAATCTTTAAGAAGGTATTAAAGCAAGGGCGCAATGCCCTTAAACTTAAGTCATTAGGTCCACTTCTTTAAAGCAAAGGAAATAATATATCTCCTTGCCGGGGTTGAAACTTTGTTACGAGTGACATTGTAACGTTTCCCTCTTGCCCACAAGGTACTGTTGCAGCACCATATCACTTGGTAAAAGTGAGACTGCTGTGTGGCACATTTTGTTTCATTTTGCTGTTGGCGCTAGTGAATGTAGTCTCACTGCGGTGGCTGTGAGACTTCCCCTGTGGACCACAACATTGACATGGGCCAAATGAGAAATAGTGCTTAGGGTTATTTTGTTGCTGAAATCAGAGTCCAGACTTTGAGAATTTCTCATTTAGTTACTTATACATAAAGTAATGTGAAAAGGAAGTAGAATTTGTTTTTCTTTCTGCTCCCCTGGTAGATGGTGATGAATTATTATTTGGATCTCATACTACTAAGGGATTTAGAATTCCCTGTTAGTAGGAAGGTCTGGCTGGTGACACAGGGCAGGAAGTAACCTTGATTTTGCTTGCTTCCTTGATGACTTGTAGAATTTAGTATTTGAAACATAGGATTCTGGATGAAAGCTGCCCTTGGCAGAAAGTATGGAAGTCAGACAGGGGCTTTTAGAAAGTGCTGTGCTGTGTTCTGTCTCCTGTGACTGCAGAGAAGCAAGGCCTTGGGGAGGGATGTGGGCACAGGATGGCAGAGGTGTGAGCGGTCCTTGGGTGGCTCTGCCATTCATGGTGGTGACAGTCTATTGGATGAGAATATTTACAGGAGTGGAAGCTCACAGGGCTGACTGTATGAGGAGGATCATAGGGAAGTTTTGATAACTATGGTTTGTGGTTTCTTGTAGCTTTCAACTGTTTTTGTGTTGACTTTTTTTGATCCTTAAAAATATTTTCCAAGAAAATGACGTTCTCTCCGTTGTACAGATGAGGAGACTAGATTTCAAACAACGAGAACTCATCATGAGCATTAGAAGCCTGGCTCCCGACACACTGTCAGTGCCCCGAGGGAGCTGGCTTGCTTTTGAGCGGCAATTGGAGATTCTTCTTTGGGACCGTGCCAGGAGCTCTGTGGTGGTCGTGGGTGCTCTCAGGGGTTCTGTTAAGCAGGTGTATCTGGGATGGATGCCCCCTCTCCAGCAGTTTACCCCCAGTTTGAGCAGCAAGTCAGTGAGGAAGATGCCGGCATTTTCTTTCCACCTGGTGGTAATAGGGTCGAGGCTTGTGCCGCACATTTTTCTAGCTGGCTGCCTCTAGAACTTAATATTTAATATCTAATCTGTCCTTTAGGGCAGGGGTCCCCAGCCCCTGGGCCATGGACCAGTACTGGCCCGAGGCCTATTAGGAACTGGGCTGCACAGCAGTGGGTGAGCAAGCAAAGCTTCATCTATACTGCAGCCACTTCCCAGCACTAGCGTCACTGCCTCAGCTCCACCTCAGACCATCAGGAATTAGATTCTCATAGGACCGCCTGGTCCCTGGTACCCAAAAGGTTAGGGACCCCTGTTCTAGGGGGAAGGGACAGGGTGTCTGCTATACAACTCTTCACATTTTCTGTTTGCTTGAAAATTTTCTATGGTTCTCATGGATAAACAAGAAATGTAACTCCTTGGGTTAACTTTTCTGGACAGTATCCTTTAGAATCAGAAGGCTGCATATGATAAGTTTTTTTTTTTTTTAATCAGAAATCTTCATCGTTTCAGTCCAGAGACAACAGTGCTGTTAAATCTTGGTTATGTTTTTTTGAGGAAAAAAATATTCTAAGTGAGGTCCCAGGAATAACTTCTTCAGCATCTCAACCAGAAGAGTGACCTCTCTCCAAGCTTCCCTCTTGCTAACCAGGATGGTCATGTTCAGGCAGTCGGCCACTGCTCATGAGGCAGGCAGTCTTTCATGTGACATGGAGCAGAGTGTCCATCTCAGCATCTGCAGCTCTTGTGGGGATGGGCCTGTAGGTAGTGCACGTGGTCCACGCTCATCTCTGGTCCCCAGAGCGCTGGCATCGTGCCTGTTGGAATGGGTGGTCCGTACTGTGGACTTCTAAATCAGATGTTGTAAATAGGTGTCTTTCTTTGGTGTGAGCCCAGTGTCCTCTTCCATGGTGAAGGACACGTCTGTGATTCTGTGGCCACCACTCCCTGGTTGCTCCCTGTGTGTGACGTGGTGCATTAGGTGTCTCACATGTATCACTTTTTAGGACTTACGACCTGAGTGAAATTACATTTGTCTCACAACTTCTTAGGAAAGTGTTCAGAGAGCTTGCCCAGGCCACGGGGCGAGCATTAGGCCCCAGTCGTCTGCTTTGCCCTGGGAGCTTTCTGATGTTGCTGCCACCCGCTGTTCAGGTTCCGCTTTCTGGATGAGAGGCCCACCCTTGTACAGCAAGTCAGGCAGATCCAAAGTAGGATGTAGACTTCTTTAAAAGATGGCAAATTTCATGGTATATGAGATTTTTCTTTTTTTATGTTTACTTTCGTGTATCCTAAATGATATATTTTTTTCTACCTGATGTAACAGTTGACTCACTACTAGCTATTATGGTACAGGCACACCTGGTTTTACTATGCTTAACAAGTGCTGGGTTTTTTTACAAATTGAAGGCAAGACCCTTCAATAGTAGCAAGATCATGACTCACTTTTTTGTAGTGGTCTGGAACCGAACCAGCAATGTCCCTGAAGTTTGCCTACACAGAGGTCTGTGAAGGACATTTTAGGACCCTGTAGTCCAAAAAGAATACTTTCTTTTCAAAGCTATAATCTGCTTAATAAAGTTGTTGGGGTTGGGCTTTCTTTTGTTGTCCTATTTTTATTTTTAGGTCTTTGAGAGGAAGCTATTTAGTGATTATTCATAATTGTGAAAATAATCAAGTGATTAGGGAATCTCATTAGGACAAATCTGGTAGCTTCCTTTCCTTTAAGTAAATTTAAAAAAATCTTAATCTGGGTAAATGTTGGCAGGAACAGCCGTGTTTAGAATGGATCAGATTTTTATGTGACCTGTGGCCACCAAGGGACATTGTCTCTAGAACATCCTCACTAGTCTGCACCCTCCCTATGCCCTGATTATTTCCGTTTGCACCAGATTTTTGAATCCGTGTGTCCAAGAAGGTAACTACGTGCTGCACGTGTGCGCTGCCTTTTTCTGTAATACGCGCCTTTCGAATACTGTTTTTGCACAGCACAGCATCCCATTTCCTCAGTCAGAAAGCATGTAGCTCCTCGCTGACACGGACAGCTGTTCTAGCATCAGGACCCTGAGGACTTTCCCCGTTATGTTCAATAAACCCCAGGACAATGGTGGTTTTCTGGACTCTGTATTTACCATGGACTTCGTGAAGAAACTGGAGCGATTGCATCCCACACGCTGGAACCCACACAACTCGCTTAAACAGAAAACATGGAGCATTAACTCTGTTTTCACCTGTTCTATAAGCTGAGCAAGCTGTTCAATCCTGGCCTGGCTTGAAGGATTGAGTTAGCTTGGGGCCAGGTTATCAGAATGAATGGAAACAATGTCATTTGCCAGTTTATTTTAAATCTGAAGTTGCCCCCTGTCTGCATAATAACCTAATTTTAAAGAAAAGTATAATTTGGTTTTCAGTGGATTGTATGAATTTGGTTATGTGTGGCTGAATCATTACACTGCATTGTGGATTAATTTTATTTTTCAGTTTATCCTTATATGAGATGTTTCAGAAGATCAACTGAAAGTGTTAATATCACTTGTCACTTAGACCAGCTCTTGGTTTCTGTGACATGAGAGCCGTAATCATGTACTTAAATTCCATTCCTCACTTTGTTCTCGATTCTAAGTTCCTTTGGTCGCCGTTTCTCCCATGTTCTTTCCTCCCTCGCCCTCCATTCTTCTATTTGGTCTTCTCACTCAGAGGCCCTCAGTATGTGGCGTGTGGGCATGGGGATGCGTGGGAGGGTCCTGACTGCTGGGAATCTTCCATGACCCATGGAAAGGAGTTTTTTCTTTTCAAGCAAGATAGTGCTAAACAAATTTCAGTTGCCCAGGTATAACCTGTTTTGCAGGCTGTGTGTGGACAGTTTTAACCCTTGTCCCATGGCGTTTTGGCTGACCTTTCTGTGCCCCATTGACTCCACCAGCCCACATGTGCTTAAGTCTGTTTCAACTCTGGTCATATGCAGAGTGGTTAAATAGTCACATGTTGCCACATAAGCAGCCTTCCCTGGCACTTGAGCGTGGGTTGTGTTTTGTCACTGTGAGTGACCCTGAGGGCCCTGGCCTTTGGGAACACCTGGCATTGAAGTGGATACAATATGTAAAGTTGTTTACAGTATTGCCGTAACCCACTGGGTTGGTGATACACTTTCATCTGAACAGCAGCCAAAAATTAGAACATGTTAGGTTTGGAGGGAGATGACCTTTTGACAGAAGCAGCTGGCTTTTGTCATGCTTTGAAAGCTGTGCTCACATTGTTTTGTTTTATACTTAGAATTTCTAGAGTCCTTAAAGGAGATATTTGCTAATTTTAAGGGAATAGACTCCTTAGGCAATAAATGTGCTCCCTGGGGATTTAAATTGAATAGGTTTGCAATATTGCTTGTTTACTATTTAATATCAGAATTGCCATGTTAGTGGCCAAATGTGCCCACCCCATGTTGCTGGGCACTCAGGTAGAAGTGTGCAGATGCAAACTTATCCCCCAAAAGAATCAGTATAATTCTGTGTGATTCCAGAGTTAGGTAGAGGTTGCTTTTGCCCTGTGAGAGCTTTGGACTGTCTTTTCTTAAGCATTTGTTTCATTAGCAGTTTTTTGAGCGAGTTCTGTATTCCATGCCACGGGAGTGGTGACAGCTGTTTTTATAATCCAGAAGGAGATAGGACATAAGCCTGGGGGGAAGTTTAATGCTGATGGAAAAGACAAATAGCTGAGGACCTACCACAAGTCCATGTGGAATTCCCTGCCAGATGAGTGACCTTGGCAGGGCGGGCTCTGAGGTCAGAAGAGGGGGCCGTGGGGTCTGAGGAGCCTGGGCGTGCAGGGAGGCTGGGCCCTGGGCCTTTGCAGAGGTTGGAGGCCAACAGTGCTGGGTGTGGCCCCTCAGTGTGGCCAGCGGTGCAGTCTGTGGGCTATGGGGGTGCAGTCCAGGGTGCTCTGGGTGAGATACCCTGACCCTACTCCCGGGTCTGGCTGGCTTCTGCTGAGGCATGGGGCCTGGGACAGCCAGCCTAACAGGACAATGGCACTCAGAGGAGCATGTGAGTGATGGGGTGCGTGCCTTTGTTTCTTCTCTGTATCTATCCTGTCCAGCGGAGTGTCTGTCAGGGCTGACATGTAACTGTGATTCTGAATAGAAAGGTAAACTTTGACCATGAGGCTCTAACCTTGAAGATGACCTCACTCAACCTTCCCACTTTCTGAGCAAATTCATGGAAGCAAGGGTCTCCAGTTGGGGCAGAGCCAGGCAGCCCCCTGTCTTGTCCTGTCCCTGGCCCCAACAGACCCTGCCTCCCTGCCAGAGCCCCAGACGGGCGAGGGGGCCACTAAGCGCAGGCACCCGCTCTGCAGGTCTCCAGTGTGTGCAGTGCGATTGTGTGCACAGAAGGTCTCCACTGCCCACCTCCTGCCCTGGTGCGTTGATCCCCTCTGATGACAGGAAGTAGGGTGTGAGGGTGACGAGCACCCCCAGGCTCCTGCCCCAAGCTCTCTGCCCTGCTGCCGCCCTCTGCTCCAGAGCAGTGGAGCTTGTGGTTACCTGCCCTCCAGTGTCCTCTTCCAACCGAGGACCCTCCGCTGTCACGCAGGGGTTTAGCGGGAAGTTTAGACCTCCCTCGGGCCATATGCTGGTTGGTCACCGTGAGGACTTGACCCCGTTGTAAGCAGTGAGAAAGCCCTCATAGTTTTTATGGCCAGAGAACATCTCTGCCCACGTCTGTTTAGGACGCACATGCTGTCTGTTTTAGGTTTTCCCTCTCATGGGAAGGAAGGAATCTTTTCATGGCATTGCTGTTGATTTGCTGTGTTAGCAAAGTGTCTGTGGGTGGCCACGTCTGCCTTTCAGAGAAGGTGGCCAAGGGGTCCCTTGTGAGAGTGAAGGCCCATCCATGGGTAGCGATGTGCAGGGCTAATGCTGGCCTGACAGGTGATATTTGATAGACAAATATTTTTAAGTCTGTAAAATAAAAAGGGCCACGAGTGGCTTAGACCTCTCCTGTTTCTGAGTCCTGAAAGGAAGATTGAAGGTGACAGTGGTCCCAGCTTCCTGGTGGGCCGCTCCTGCCTCTCCAGTTTTTTCCTGGGCCTCTCTGCTCAGAGCCCCCACCTCCTCTGTCACAGTCTTGCTGCCCCTCAGGCCCCCTTCCCAAGGACTCTGCTGCTCCGTCTGGGGGCCTGTCTTTCTAAAGGCCTGGCTAGTTATCAGTTGAGACCAGATAAAATTGGATCCCAGTGCAAGTACCTGCTTCACACGCAGCGACCGCACTTCGTCATACGTAACTGCCAACTGGACAGCATTGCTCCTGCAGAGCTTGGTGGTGTAATCCCACTTTGTAAGCAAAGTCCAACTGTATACCAGTCGACTGGAAGCTGTCACTGGGGCCTTTTGGGAGGGGTTGGTGTTGAGGGCATTGTCCGTCACCCTTGACACATTTCCACACGTATTTTTAAACAAAGAGCTTTTGCTTTCCAGCAGGAGGAAAATTACGATTTATATCATAAAATCTGAAATAATGAAAATGTTAGCAGTATAAAACAGGACAATAGTTGGTCATTACAAACAAATTTACAATTTTCGTTCAGACTGAAATGTTTCCTTATTCTGTACCCACAGTGGAGGCAGTCTGTGTTCTGCCACGCTGGATTTTTCCTTCTGGATTCTTCCTTGCAGGCTGAGCCTATTGTCTGCTGCCAGTGTGGAGCGCAGTGCTTCTCAGGGCGGAATGCCTGCGAGGGCGCCCTGCAGGGCCCTGGGGTGTGTGATAACCGTGACAGTGCACCTTAACACAGGCACCTTCCCTTGGCCCTTGGCCTCCTGTCCAAACCCAGGCAGCAGGGCACACGAGGCACAGGGCACATCCGCGGCAGCCAGCTCAGGAGTCACCGTCGTGCTCTGGAAATTGAATAGGTGTGGGCAGCACTTGGGCCCTGCATGGACCGTGGCTGTTCCACCTGTTTGTTCTTGCCTGGCATGCAGAAACCTGGCCATTTATTGCCATCACGTGGGAGACTGATTTCCTGTCCCCAAGGCCACCTTCAGAATCGACGTGTGGGGCGTGGTGGGGTGGTGTCCCCAAGTGATTCTAGTGCAGCTGGCCAGCCTTTGGGAGCCAGTGGCTTCTCCCACTCATTTCAAGTTAATCATATATTTCTTCATAGAAGAGTATTGGAGCGCAAAAGAAGTGGGAGGCAGGAAATTCTGGTTTAGTCCTGACTCACTGGCGCTGGGGGCTCAGGTGCCGCTGGCACTTGGGAGCAGTAATGGTGTCCTGCGCTTTAGTCCCAGGAGGGACTACAGGAACCATTGTTCCTAGAAGGCCAGCTGGGAGGAAACTGAAATTTAGAATGACCTGAGCTTTACTGTTTCACCCCTCCCCCCACATTAATGCAGTGGAGAGGGGATGCGGGGAGCCGACTGGCTCAGCATAGCCTCAGTCCGCGCACACAGCAGTGCTGGGCCTGCTTTCCCAGGTGTTCTGTCTCCCCGCCGGTGACTGGCCTCCAAAAGCTCAGGCCCCTCACATGCTGGGTAGAGCATGGATCCTGGGTAGGGGCGAGCCCAGAGATGGAGTTCCAGGTGTCCCAGACGTCAGGGGCAGGACTCTGCAGGGCTGGGTTTGCTGCCTGGGAGGGGCTGGTACCTGAGGAGGCAGTTTGGTTGGAGGATGAGGGTGATGTTGCCTCCCTCAGGAAGTGCCCCTGGAAGACAGTGTGTGGGGTGCACGGCCTTAGACGGGGTGCAGTGCACCAAGAGCACTTCCCACCTGCGTCCACGACTGGGCGATGGGCAGTGGTTCAGGTCTGCAGGGATCGGACTTTCAGAGCGGGGAGTTCTGGCACTGCCCGTGCTTCCAGAGCACCTGCGCTTTGGTGCTGGGTGCTCACCCCTGACCAGGGTTCCGGAGCCGCCCACTCGCATCAGGGTCCCCAGGGTGCACCCTCCACCCTGCTGCTTGGCCATTTGGAAGGAGGCAGTGTGGCTGAGACCCTCAGTGCCGCTTAGGAACGTGTGGTTCCTGAGTTGTCTAACTGTTTTTCTGCGCGCAGTGAACAAATTCAGGGGACTCAGACCTGTGGTTCTGAGCCAGCACCAGCCAGCAAGGAGCAGGGTGCATCTTGGGCCCACGTCCTTTCTGCATTTAGCTTCTGCCTTTTCTTCAATCCTCCATGTGTCTTTCCATCTCTGCCGATACACAAACAAGGGTAAGTTAGCAGTCAAATCTACAAAGCAGGCTTCAACTGACATGCAAATTCTCCAGATGGAAAACACAGACGAAGATCCAGGGAGGGGAGCGAGGGACCCTCCACAGAGGACATGGGGTCCCTGGAGGGTGAGGGAAGACCATGTGAGACTAGGGGAAGGATGAGAAACACACAATTTTTGCAGCACTGATGCTGATCACTATCACCGTCTTTATTAATGGGAGTCGGGGTAAACATAGTTGAAAAAAAGTCGTGTACAACTTTAGGGCTTTGACTTACGGTGTTCTGATTCCAGGGTTCATCTGAAATACAACCTCTATTTTTGGTTAGATGTTTTTTAGCGCTTGGGTTATGTGTTTGAAACACTGTATTTTTGCGATCCGTTAGCTGTGAAGTGGTTTAAAATTAGATTCCTAGAAATCTGTAGTTGGAGCTCCTGGTCACGCTGCATAGGTGACGTTCGAGCACCTGTTCCTGTGGTTTGTAGAACACCTGACTCTGGAGGCCGAGATGCGGTTTCCTTCATGCATCGGAAGACGTTCTAGCGTCTTGAGAGCTCTTGCCGACGAGCTCTAGCGGCCTCCTGGCCCTCGTGAAGCAGGTGCGCGTTTTAAGTTATCCTGCTTTCTCTCGTCTGGGGCTCCGTGTCTTTTGTTTCCCTTCATGGCAACTTCATGAAATGGGGACGCAGGAACTGGCATCTTCACTTAGACACAGAGGACGGGCAGCCAATGTGCCTGAGGACGTCCGCGCGTTTCTGACTCAGAGGGACCTCTCGACTTTAGGCTTTGTACGTCCCCAAAGAACACGTTTCTCTCTCTGGTGCAGTCTGCTGTGGCCTTACTTCTGAGGACTTTCTTTGCCTTCAGTTTTGAAAACTGTGATTTAGTTTCTGGGCTGATGAAAGGGTAGTGAAAGGCATGGAAGGAGCGAGCAGGAAGGGAAGAAATTATCTCATGATTTCGGTCAGAAGGAAATCACTCAGACAGAAAAAACATTCCAAGTGGGTCGGACCCCAGGAAGTTACATTGAATAAGTGGCACTGTGTCACACAGCCCCCTTTTACATAACTGTTGTTGCCAGGGTAACACAGAATGAGGACATTCAGTCTGAGCTCAAAACATCTCCGCTGACTTGGAGTGTAATCAGAAGTAGCTCAAGTTTGAGAGAAAGAGGGTCTGGGTGAGGCCTCATTATTTGAAATCGAGAAATGTGCATTAATTTCAAGAAGGTGCATTTAGGGGGTTGTGGCCTTTTTTATAGTTGGTGCCTCCTCTGCGTGTGCATGCATGTGTGTGTGTTTCTGTATATGTGAATTTATTGTGTAGGTGCTTCTGTTTCTGTGTACACATGTGTGCATATGTGTGTGATAATGTTTGTACAAGTGCGTGTGTGTGTTTCTGGGTAAACGTATGTATGTGAATGTGTGTGCATGTATGTCCATATATATCTTATTTGTGAAGTTCTCTCTGGGAGGGTTCGTCACTGGACAGCCTCTGCCTGGTACCCTCCAGCTTTCCTCTCGAGGTGGGAATTGTAAATGGCCCTGCTGCTGGGTACAGTGCCTGAAGGTATATAAAATACCTGCCTGCATCGTGGAGGCTGGTGTTTTCAATGGGTGCGCAGGCATCATGGACATTAATAAAATGACATCAGCGCCTCCTTGTTATAAACGTTGTGAATGATTCCTGGACGTATGGTAGAAGACGCTGCTCAAGTCACATGCAGGTCCGTGATCACTGTTCCTGGTAACAAAAGTGCCATAAACTTCTGCAGGACTTGACGTCATGGCACTGTGCCACTTTAATGATACCAGGGTTTCGGCTTCTTCCTCGTTCTCCTGTTGACTTTGGCCAGGGCTGGGGCAGCTGCTCTCAATGCATTTTACTTTTCTATGAACGTGAAACATTTGCGACAGTTACAGCCTAGTGAGAGCTCAGTCTTCTCCACACCTCGGCCCTCGGACACCTGACCCACTTCTAGAGCAGTGGTGGTTAGCAGGTTTACTGCTGTTTCTCCTTGCTCTCTTCAGAGTGGATCTTACCCCAGCTTCCTTGCCATTCTGCGGTCTTATGTGTGCTTAATTCCTGGTGTCCCAACCAGAGTCTGGTCATCCTCCTGTTGTGCCCTGGACATGGGGTGAGGGGCGGACGATGATGATTCTTTGCTGATCCTAGCAGGCCCCTCCCTCTCTCTGAGAAACCAGAGCTGCACAGCCTTCTAAGAAAGCAGAGAAGTCCGGCTTTAAGAAATGGTTAATTATATGAGCTACATAATGGGACCGGTATTAGTGAAACGCATATTTACGTGGTAATAAACATTTTATTTAAAAAATGAGTATCACATTTGAACATTGTACTTGCGAAGTGCTAGGAAGAGAGATGCGATGGAAGCGTAACTGGCCACACCCCAGGGTGCTGTAGCACAGCAGGGAAGAGCGCAGCGCCGCGTGGTAGCAGGGAACTGTCGTGTGCAGGAGATGACAGTGGCCTGGTGCGGCCGGCACGGTGACAGTTTGTTGAATAGCATCACATTTCTGACCCTTGATGTTTTTGATTTACTATGAGAGCAGGACAGAGGTACGAGGGTGAGGAGGTTTCTTCTCTTTAGGACCGTTTATCTACCTCTTGGGGCTCATGATGGGCCTTGTTTATGGGCGGCATTCTGTGTAGCATTCGGTGCCCTGTGTGAAAGAGGATATCACGTGTAATCGGTTCCATCATGTCTGGCATGTGTCACATGCTCCGTGCATTTTTGCTGTTGTGAAATTTCTGATTATTTCTCTAAGGCACTTTTCATTTGAAAAAAGGCACAGTATACATGCCATTAATGTGGAAGACTGGGGCTTTTTAATGGTTGGGGTTTCATTTGAACAGAAGTAGACAACTGTTAAGAAAAGCCCACTGGCCCTCAGGATGCTGGGCCCTTTGACACTTGTGCTGAGAGACGGTCCTGTCGATGGCTGCGTAAGGACGTGGGGAGTTTATCTTTCCTGGCGATCCTTTCAGGGAAAGCCTTGGTTTTGAGAGAAGCACGGTTAGCATGTGATGTAGACAGCGGCAGTACGAGGTGGCCCTGGGCCCCTCCTTTATTGGACTTTGGCCAAGTTCTTGTGTGAGAGCTAGTGGGACAGAGCCTGCATTTGGCGATTTGGTGAGGCGCATGTGACATTGGGGTTGGCAGCCCATGTCCCTGTCCGGTGACAGCTGTGTTCAGGTACCTGCTGATCAGACAGGACAGCAGGGTGGTCCTTTTGAGGTATTAAGAGCATTTCAATACCTCCTCTGAGCCATGTCCAGTCTCAGCCATTCTGAAGCCCTTCCCAACTTCATTTATTTATTTATTTATTTATTTATTTATTTATTTATTTATTTTTGATTATTTATTTTTGATAAATTTTTTTTACAGCACCTGGAATTCCTAGGTGGTCTCCCATTCAAGTACTAACCAGGCTTCACCCTGCTTAGCTTCCTTCCTGACTTTAAACTTTGGTTTTTCTCAATGCGTAAGAGTCAAAGTCAAGGAACAACTTTAAGTGCCTTTGCATGTGGCCTCGCTGTGAACAGTTTATTTGTTATTGATCATTATGGGTCCTAGTCCCCATCCTGGTGGAAGGCTTTCTCTTACCCCCAAAATACATTCTCTTGATGGTCCTGAGTCGGGAAATTTTAGTGACAGAATTACTAGTCTTGTTCTAATTTGTGCTCGAAGATTATTCTAGCAGGCCCGAGTCAGAGTCGCTGTAAAACACTGATTGTGAGCGCATCAGGTTGTTGGCCCCTGCGTGGCTTCATGGGGCGAGTGATGGACACACTTTAGTTTAAATCCCACTGTGCCTTAAAGGCCCACCTTCCTCACGAAGCTCTTTGATTGACACGCGCTCGGCCACTTTAATTTTCCTTACGCAGTTAAGATCCTGATGCACCGACACGTGGACTCCCCCGAAGGCGGGAGTCGCACCTGTCCCTGTCGCACCCTGTCTGCGGCCCTGGGCAGTCCAGGCACCCAGAATGTGCTTGCTGACTTTGGATTCTGGATGCCGCCCTCTCATCCCAGTGCAGCTGTCTGTGGGAAGCCTGCTGCTGCTGTCTGCAGGGAGTGGCCGAGGTGTTTGGGATTTCTCAGAGGCCTTTGGAGTCAGGGATGTTCTTCAGTCAAGAACTCTACTTACCCCAAACTTACCCCCCGCCCCGTAAATGTTTAAAGCGGTTCTTTCTCTCTCTGTGAGTACGTGGCACTTGCACATTTTATCTGTTGCTTTTCCTTTGGGCCTGGACTCTTAATTAACTAGTGAGGAGATTCATGCATGAGGGTCAGGATGGTCCGACCTCATGTATCTCAAAGCATCTTCTCAAAACTGTGTTAACAGCCAAAATAGCGCATCCGAGAGAGCCTGTCTGTCTAGGCAGGCCCCAGTGCTGTGCAGACACAGGCATTTGTGCAAAGGGAGGCGGGCCTGGCCTGGGCGGACTGCTGTCTTAAGACACCCAGGTTGATTAATGAATCTGTAAAGGAATCACCTTTTTGGTGAGGACGCTGGGAACTTTTTTAACCGTGAGGGCTTTTTAGAGTGTGATTGCTGCAGGGGAGCTGGTGGTTTCCTTGTGTCACTCAGTATGCTTGTGCACGGCTGATGGTGGTGGGCCGGTCTCATGGACCCACTGCCGTGTCTTCCTCTGCACAAGCACCACCCTCACCTGCATCCTCATCCTCCCAGGCCTTCCCGCTCCCCCGTCCTGACTGCTCTCTGAGATGTTTGTCCCATAGGAAAATGCACCCCCCGTTCCAAGGGCTCCTGGGATGAGCGTCTGGACTTTGGCCGTGAGAGTATGGTCACCCACCATGGCTGGAGGGGAGTTTAGCATCTGAATTGGAAGGAAAGTCCTCTGAGTGCCCAGAGCTGAGTGACTTTGGGTCTCCTGGTACGAAGTGGGCCAGAGGGATGAGGTGACGAGTGAGGGCCTTTGCCTCTTGTCCTGCCTTTAAATAAATGAGACCTGGGGAAGGAGTGGCTCAGGACCGCGTTGCACCTGTCAGACTGTAGTGGAGCCCGGGCCTCTGACTTGCGCCAGCACGGGGATGCCCCTCCCCTGCCAGGCTGCACTGTGTCCTCGTCGCTTGCCTTTTTTGTGCCTTGACCTCCTGCCCATCAGGAGACAAATGTTGCGAGTGGCCAGTGCCATCCTGGCCGAGCCTCCTGGGGTGAAGCTGCAGAAGCTGCAGGGAGGCGTCACAGATGGTGTGCACGGTGCCCGCCGCGCTGCTGCTTCGAGTGACGGGTCGCTCTCATGCCCAGGAGCCCGTGTGGAGTCGGCGTTGCAGAGCCTGACGTGTTTCTCAGAGTTTTAGTCTCTAGATATCCAGATGTGGACACGCACCGAGGACCTATGTCCTGAACCGGGAGATAGCTGGGCCTGGACAGACGCGAGGTCGTACCCCTGCCCAGGCTGGGGGACGTTTCACGGGTTTGGGCCCGGAGGGCCTGGGCACCTCACAGATTCAGCCCACACCCTGAGCAGGAAGGCATGGCTCATCATGTGTTTCAGAGGACAAGAATTGTACGGCTACGAAATGTGACTGTGTGACTGTGGGAGCTGCTGGGCGAGCCCCACCAGGGTTGATTGGTCCTTGAATCTTCCTTCTGTCGATTCTGCCATATGAGGTGAGGGAACGAATGGCCTGGTCACCCCAGTGGAGATACTGACCTCCCTTGGGCTCCACACTGCCAGCCGTCCACAGATGCCAGTGAGGGATGCTGGCCCTGCCGTGGGCAGGTGGGGAAGCCTGAAGGGCTGTGAGGAAGGGGAGCTGTGGGGAGGCCTAGAGGACTTCCATCTGTGCGCAGGTCTCAGGGGGGACGGGCTGCCCTGAGGGGCGTGGAGCTCTGCCGGAGACTGAATGGTGCTTGATTTGTTAGGAAAGGTGGCCTGGGTCCAGTAAAGGACGTTCATTCCCCCAGAGCTTCCTCTTTGCCATGAAGGTTGTGAATGTAGTCTCGAATATCTGCCGCCTTTTCTCTTAAAGACCAATAGCTCCCCACACTGCCGCTGTTCCCTGTTGAGGTGCTCAGGCACGGGTGGATGTCAGGGCTGCGCCAGCTTGGCTGAGAGGGCTGGGCTGCCTCGGCTCGTAGCAGGGCCTTCTGGTCTGTCGGCCCACAGTGCAGTCAGTGTCATTTGTCACACTCCACAGAGGCCTCATCTTCTGATACCTCATCCAGGATTTGAGCCACTTAGAGAAATGTTTGTGGAAATTATAGTATAGTGTGTAAGTCATGATGGCACTGTTTAGAAAGTGCAGGACCTATATTTACTAGCCTGGAGAAGTGCCCAAGAAAGTAAAGAAACAGGACAAAGAAAGATCATCTCCCATGGTCCCATTGCTGTTAAAAACAACAACAACAACAAAAAAACTCAACAACTCTGTGGCTTCTGTGCTTGCATAGACAGTCTGCAGAAAGATGCATAGAATCTCAGATTCATACTGGGAAATGGGGAGGGGGTTAGGAGTGGGTAGAAGTGGGTGCTTCTGTGTTACTTTTATGATTTCATTTTTCAGAGCAAATGATTAAAGTTAAACCTGAATGGTGAGTTGGCCTGGCTGTGGTGACGAGTAGATGCAAACATGTAATGGTGTCGATGATAACAGTTTGTTTCTATATCGTGAAGAATTCAGGGGGCTAGGTCTTGGGTTGGCACTGGCTGAGGCTCCTCGTGACTGTGTCCTGCACGGGCAGGCTTGGCAGTGACCTCAGCTGATGAGGTGGGTGTGCTGGGCTGAAGGGGCACAGCTCACGAGGCCCTGCCTGGGGCTCAGTCCTGCCGGCGAGGAGGCTGGGCCTGTGGTCCAGGATGGAGAAGGAAGTGGGCTCAGATCAGCAGCTAGCTGCGGTCTTTACCACAGGGGACGTATGATAACTATTGAAATCCACACTGTTCAGTTTTTAAATTTTGTTCATTTTACTCCGCCAGCTCCTCAAAGATCAGATCTCCTAAGCTTTAATCAGCGTTAATTGTATATATTTTAGTACTATTAATAAAATATTCCTCAGGAATGTACTAGTGTTTTCTTTTATTCCATCCCCCGAGAGTTCTGAAGTTACTTTATGTAGTTTTCTTCATAAGTTGCTCTTCCCTCTCCTTCCCTTTCACTCTGGGGACAAATCCCCGGGGTGGGGTGGCTGTCTCAGTTGTCTAGCAGCTAAATGCCCAGTGCTGCTTAAATGGAGAGACTTTTTTTTCTGTGCAAAGAATGGTGTTTGGAAAGCCCCTAGAATTTAAGATTAGGAAAATTTTGAGGCCAAGATTTCATTTAAATACATGTTTAAAGTTGTTTTTAGTGACTTAGGTTCTTAGAATATAAAAGATATACTTTTCTGGGGAAAAATGTTTTTGAAATATTTTGTAAAAATATATTTTATTGGAAAATCATTGAAACAAAGAAAACTTAACTTTTTTTGCATAATATCTTGCGCAGGGATACTTACTATCATGTAATTGTGATTGTTTCAGATACATTCTGCTGTACCTTTGTTTTACTTAACATTTATTTGTTCGATCATTTGGTCACCCTAGAGTTGTGTATTGTGTCCCTCGGGCAGAGGTGCGGGGCTGAGTGCTGGGGGCACGGGGACAGAAACGAGAGGCGGACTGGTCCCTGTCTGGTGACAGAAGCTGACTCATGATTAATGGCACAGTACTGATGATGAAAGGGGCTGGTGGGCACGGGGCTCTTGCCTGTCCTCGGCCACTTCCTCCTAAAAACACTCTTCCTGTAAGGGACTCGTGCACCTTGCCGGACAGCTTGAGTGGACTTGAGCTTGAGACAGCAAATACTGTCTGCATCTGTTTTTTGTTTTGATGTCTTAAAGCAGTGCAACACTTGAGTATCGGTGACTGTGGGTGGTCACCTGCAGGGGAGCTGTGAGTGTGATGTCAGCAGGGTGTTCTCTTACCTTCAATGAAACGTTTAGTGATTTTCTGCCAGGAAGAAGCTGTCCTTTATTTCAAATAAATAGAGGATCATTTGGCAAGTGATTTGGGATTTTGGTTTAAACTAAAAATAAACGAACTTCATTTTATAGCATTCTGAACATGATATTTGAGTTAATTATTCATTGAGAATTTGGATAACACTTATGTGCTATGTTCTGACTTCTGATTTCCCTCTAATTCATGGCATTTGCTGTAACATGACAAACTCTTAAGTCTGAGAATTACTGGATAATGTGAGAAAAGGAAACATGGGTTCTCTGGTATATTTTTTTAAGGGAGTTGCATTTTTTTACATTTACTTGATTTTCTCTTTTCCAATTAGAAAAAATTGTTTTATCAGATATAAACTTATCTGAAAAATAATAAAAATAAAAGTAACACACTTGAAAATGCATATTTTAGTTAAAAAGCATTAGGTTACCATAGAATGTTTGATACTCGCTCTGCTTTTTCTTCTGTTCTTCTCCACCCCAGCCGACATCATTTGTATTCAAGTTTGCTTATGAGGAAATATTACCATTCATAGTGTTTAATACAGTGGTGTTCAACCTAAGAAATAGGATGTAATTTCAGCAATGGAATTATCCACTGAGTGGGTCTGTGCAAAGTTTGGAAGAAAAGAATTTTTAACTTCTTTCTGCAAGTGCCCCCAGCTCAGGAATCAAATTTAATTAGCTTAATTTCCAGTTTAAAATAATTGGACAGTCTAACCAAAACTCCTACGAATTCTGCTTATATGTTTTGTTTAGTAGTTTTCAGTTGCTTGGTTTAATATTATAAATGCATCATGAATTATTTTAGTAATTGGTATAAGAATTAATGTGTTTTAACTAGGTTTCACAAAATTAACAGCAAACTAAAGATAAAATTGTATATATTTCTCTTATTCAAGAATTGCCTTTTCTTAGAACATCTGTGTGTGCTTAGAGGATAGATCCACTTCCCTTCCCATCAGTCTCCAGGTGGGTTTTCTGGGTTGTGGTGGAGTTGTGGGGGTTCCCACTCCCTACTTGGGCACAGGGGTAGGTGGGTGGAGATTTGGCGTCATCACAGTTATTAAGGCAGGCAAGGAAGTAAGGGCAAGGGCGGCTGCTTGCAATGACTCTGGGGTGCCCTCAGCGCTGTTGCAGGGTTCCAGTGTGGGCCGGGGAGGGTGGCAGCTACTTTTTCCTGATGAATGTGGAACCCACAGGTGGCCACTGTTTTCTAAAGAAGAAAATGCATATGGCTTAAACTTTTATTTACTATCCCCTTCCAAAATGTATCTGAGTCCGCATGAACATTAATTCACGTTAATTTCAAAAGCAGTTATACTGTGTGCTACTTTTTAGGAAAAAACCCAGTTGATTTAAAAAGTAAGAGAGTGATAGATGGGATAACATTTTAAGGGAGAGGAGGGCTTAGGTGCTAGTGATTGACAGTTTTTCCTAATTTGTGGAGTTTGTTACTTCTGAAATGCAAAATTAAACATTTGTTAAACATAGGAAAATAGAGAGAAAAACAATCCTGAAGCCCCCACTGCTGAGAGACAAACATCATCAGTATGCAGATGTACTTCCTTTTAGTATTTTCGCTGTATGTTTTTTATTGTATCATGGTCATATGACCGGTATGTAGTTTATGATGATTTAAAAAGCACTTTTACTGTTAAAATAGTAAATGTTCATTGTAGAAAATTGAGACAATTTAAAAAAATGACTCCTAATCCCACCAAGTCATTAATAAGCTTTATAAATTTTGTTGCTTTCTATATATGTAAGATATACATTTTTATAAATAGTAAATGCATAATTTCTTGGAACTGGGAGTAGAGACAGGAGGCGGCAGAGCTCACAGGGAAAGCCAGGCGCTGCCCTGAACCAGAGTGTTTTCCTAAAACGGGCATGGTCAGGAAAGCGATTTTCTTCATCAGCTTCGGAAAGACCGCAAGTGTGGGTCTGATTTGGAATGAAAGTGAATTCCTGATTTCTTGTTTTTTCTTATCGGGGCAAGGATGGGAAAGCATTCACCGTTGTCAGTTTAAGTCACGTCGTCTTCTGCAGGTAACCTATCAAACTGTGCACCAGCAATGCAGGCTGCGGTGGACGAGTAGAAAATTGAGTTAGACATAGGTCTCCTTTACCCTGAGTGTCAACTGACTGGGATTTTCGCTGCGCTCAGCAGCAAGAGAGAATGGCATTGTTTGGGTTTTCTTTTCTTCCAGACATGAGCTGGTTGGTGGGTTACAGCCCGTAAGGTGCCTGGGACCTAAGCTGTGAACACAGGGCCAGATGGACAGTGACTAGAACGAGCAAGGACAGGCCAGGTTGTGGTCTCTTCCGTTGGAGCGTGTCATCTCATGGGCTTTGCTGCACGGCAGCCTGCTCATGGGGCTGGGACAGGTGTGATGCAGCACAGGTAACAGACCCGCCCTGAGTCCAGACGAGCCTCAGCCTGCTTGTCCTGCAGACCGTCTTGAGATGTGATTTTGTGCAGTTACGTGGAACCAGTGAGGTAGGCGGGAGTGCTGTTCCCGCTGTAACGTGGGAGGACGTGGTATGACCTTGAGATCCTTCCAGAGTAGGATGGATTTTTGCCTCCTAACAATAGTTTGTCGTGAATGACCGTGGACCTGCTCTCCCGCTCTGTTGGAAGGGACGAATTTCGTATCGTTGAGAAGTCTCACTGTACTAGTGGGAGGTGATAGATGAGCACAGATGGGGACCGTGGTGCCTGGTTCCATAATGCGGCACATTGGCGTGAACTCGCATGCTCATGTGTGCCCGCGTGTGCACACTGCCTGTCGCACGGTAAGTCAGGGCATGTGTCCTTGACGTGCCTTTCAGAGTTCCGAGCATCTCTGAAGTGCCAGTGGCCCTGCAGCCCCTGGTACAGCTGTTTGTCTTTGTGATCTCTGTCTCCCCTTACTGTCCCCACTCCCGTCCGTGTGGAATTTCACGTGCAAGAACACCCTGACTTACAAGCAGCTGTGGTTTGGATGTAAACATGGTCTTTCCTGCGAGCCCACTTACTGGGGTGGGTCTCGGAAGCTTCCAGACGAGACCGCACCTCTGTAGTCTTGTCACCCAGCACACTCACCAGGGTCCCATTCTTACTGCGCTGGACAGCTGGCCACTGGAGCTGAGCGCCCAGGCCAGGCAGGGACGTGCCCTCGGTGCACATCTAGATGTTGGCTTGGGGATGGCTTCCTGCCATCGTCCCCCATGAATTCTGGTGATGACCTTGGACAAGTCATTTGTGTGTGACCTTGGACAAGTGTCCGAATTAGGCCTTGACCTAGTGTGTGGAACAGGCACACTGTGCCTATTCCAAGGAGACCGTGGACCAGAAAGCCCAGTGCTGTGAGAATGGTCAGTTGTCTTTGACGCGTGAATCCCAAAGCAGGCGACGTTGGGCGTGAGCTTCCTAAAGCTGCCAGGAGGCTTCCCATGACTTGACCTCTGCTCTGCATGGCGACCACTCGTGCACGCCTCGTGTCCTTTCTGCCCCTCGGACAGACCCCGTGGGTCTTTCATGGGTCTAGGAACACGTCGGACTCGCAGCAGTTCTTCTTACTTGGAACAGTGACGACGAGGCCAGCCTGGTGTCCTCCGCCTCTGCTGCGTAGCAGTCACGCGCTGGCCTGTGGCACTTGTGTCACAGCTTCTTAGTGTTGTTCCGAGCGAGTGCAGAGCAGAGCACAGGGGAACAGAAGCATCTCCACGGCAGAGCAGGGCTGTTAGTGCCCATTGTGACATTAGGGGCACGGGAGGACTGCCCACTGGACAGCAGAAATGGGGTGCGTGCTGTGTCGTTGGTTCCGTGTTTTTAGGGACATGGGACCTTTTTCACTGAGGCAGGACATGGCATTATCTTGAACTCTGGGAGGAGACTTCAGAATAAGACACGTGGGTGTCCCAGTTTATCTTTAAGATGGCCCACGAAGCCAGGAGAGCCCCGTCTCTGCGTGTTCACTCTGGAGGGCCGCGGGTCGGTATTGAGGGCCTTTTGCAAAATGTCCTCTGAGACTGAATCAGAACCTGCACGAGAGAAGACAGTGCGGGGTTGGCAGCAGTTCCCACCTGAGTGCTCGTGGGGCTGCACGTGTGTGTGCCCTGGAGACCAGCTGTCCAGTCTCCCAGGTGGATGAGTGCTGGGGACATCCCAGTGCCCTTCGCCCTGGCATCCCTGTGCAGGTTTTACCGCGAAGTGTGGTGTGAGGGGGAGGGAGTCAGCCCTCCGCCGGGAAGGACCCCCTGTCCTCAGCCAGCTCCAAGAGGGCTCTGTCCTTGCTCTGCCTCGTGTGGTGTGTGCGTTCTTGCTGGTGTCTTGTTCTGTGAGCGCTTTGCTTGAGACTTTAAAGGTTTAGGCTAAATCGTTGTGCACGATTCAGTTGGCACTATTTTACTCTTTGTGAAGCCTTTTGGTTTCTCATTGGAATCATTTACCTTTTCTTGCGTCATCTCAGCAAACTCTGCGTGAGGGAGCAGCTGTGTAGTTAGGATGTTGGAGTATGTAGCATTTTCTGAAACAGCACATGGCACTCTTGTAAAGTTTCGAAATTTATTTATTCATCAAGCATGGATTGAAAGCTTCTGTCCTGGTTCCCTAGTCATTGTTCATATGTTTTTAAAGTTACTTCTATCTAGCTCTGAAATAAGAATGCATTTAGAACTTGGCCTTGAGATAATTAAGCAAGATGCTTTACACAGCAGTTACGTTTTCAGTCTTTGCTAGAAAACGTTTGCTCAGACTTGGCACACAGGCGTGCCGGGCCTCTTTGCCTGACGCACACACCTGTTCTTCCGCCTGCCAGACACGGGCTGCGTGCCCTCTGTTCTCACAATGGAGGTTCACTCATGATGGAACGTCATGAGTTACTGCCTTTGCACGTTGTGCTTGTGGAGGGATTCATCCTTGGGCAGGAGTTTTGGTGGTTCTGGTTTTCTGAGCAGTGAAAACGTGAGAACCCAGGACTTTATAATCAGCTATCTGCACAAGGAACCCTTATCAATCTTGGGTGCGGGTGGTGGTGTGGACGGTACCCTCCTGGGATACTGATGTGGGCTGGCTTACTTCTCTAAGGCCCTGTCCTGTCCCTGGGCCCCTGTGTCCTCTGAGAAGCACCATCTCTCCGTGAAATGCTGGACTTTTTGATCAGGCGATGACTCCTACCATGTCTTCTTGCCTCAGACGTTCAGGAAGGACATAACCCCGATCACTCTGCGACACTCTGATTTACAAGAAATGTGCATGTGGTCTCCAGCCACAACTCCTGGCTCACAGGTCCCACAGCTCTTGGAATTTCTTAAGTGTCAGGAGGATAGACGTGTTTTGTCATGTTAACAAGGTGACACAGGGAACCACCCATCGGATTAGAGGGTTGGCGCTTTCAGCCCTACCCCAGGCCTCTGGGGCAGGGGCCGGCAGTCGGATGTACCACCAGTGTGGAGAGGCCTGCTTCAACCCACAGGGAGGCGGGGGGGGGGGGGGGGGGGGGGGGGGGGGGGGGGGGGGGGGGGGGGGGGGGGGGGGGGGGGGGGGGGGGGGGGGGGGGGGGGGGGGGGGGGGGGTCGGGGGGGGGGTGGGTTGGTGGGCTGGGCAGATGATGGAGGAAGCAAATCCAACTAAATGTTAACAGTTGTGGATCTACGTGGAGAAAGTTTGGGTTCTTTCATTGTACATTTTTTCACCTTTTTAGTACGTGAGAACATTTTCATGATGAAAAATGGGGGAATTGAAAGAATTTACTATCATCAAACTGCACTGGTTTTGAATTAAGACAGAGTCGACGTTCATGACGCTGTTTTTGTAGCCCGTCAGCACCTTGTCCTCTTGGGGTTCCCACACCGTTTCCTTCTAGTGAAGTTATTTTATACGCAGTTAAGCGCGTACATCATACTAAAAAACATCAGTCCGGTGTGGATTGTCTTACAGAATTGGAGACTCGGTTAGCGAAGCGGTTTATGAAATCCCCAGGTAACAGCTGCCTGTTTACATTTTCTTACTGACAGCTAACTCTGGGCCCCGGCTGAGGGAGCTGTGTTGTTGTCTGGGTGACAGTCTTCTACCCGAGCACTGCTGAGTGCCCTCACCCCGGGACCGACCAGGGCCCCGGGACCATTTCTGCAGTGTCCATCACCGGGCTGCACCATGGGCTCTCTGTGCCTCAGTCCCCTGCCAGCTCGCACCTGCCTCGGGTCATCAGAGTTGGGGTCACTGGCTGCGTGGCCGCCCGTGGCCATGCCCTGGACGGTGGTGGAGAGAACAGCCTGGTCCCCATGCTCTGCCATCAGGATCGTGCCCCGCAGGGACTCTGCGCCATGGGAGTACCCAGGCTGGCCTTGACTCCAGGCTCAGAGGTGGGGCCGCCATGCAGGCAGTGGCAGGCCCGCATTGTGTGGCCATTTCCCACCCAGTGCACAGAGCAGACACCTCGTCCCAGCTTAGCCCCTGGGTGTGTGAGGACCGCACAGGCGGCTGACGCGCTCCCAGGGTTGGTGGCTTGGCTCCTGCTGCTTTGGTTTGAGGTGACCTTGCAGCCCTCTGCCTCTGCTTGGCTCTGGGTCCGTGTTCAGTGTCTGACATGGACGCCTGCCGATTGCCCTTGACGCTGGCCATGCTGCTGTGTGTCGGGGAGGGCAGGGCTCACGTGGCGGCCTGTGCAGGCCGTTGGGGCAGGCTCTCTGCGCTGCGGAGACCGGGTCGCACCGCGGTGCCTGCACCTTGACAGTCTGTGTGGGAGCAGCTGGGAACTCAGTCACGTATGCACGATGTGTACGTGCCTTTTTTTTTTTTTTTTTGGCTAACGTCTTTTAAATGTCTGTTTCTTCAGCATTAATGATGATAGATACTGTGACTGGCTCCTTGCTTACCTTAGGCTAGAAAGGCTAGTGTCTGCTACCAGTTCGAAAGTACTGTTTGTATCTGCAGAGTCAGTGAGGACCATCATCGGGGTTAACTCCTGAGCCAGAGTTGGGGAAACGGATAGCTGGCTTAAATCTCGCGTGTTCGTGGTTGCTCCTGGAAGCCATCCTCAGTCTGTTTAAATCCTGAAGAATCTGGTGCCAGTTCAAAATAAAGATTTAAGTAGGTGGATTTTTGAGGACACAGTTTTGATGGGATTTACTTTACATTATGTGTAACACTTTTATGCTACCCTTGGGAAGAATTTAGCATGTTGGGGTATCGAGAATCTCCCATTAACAGGAAGTTCATTTTCTGGTGCTTCGTCCTTTCTGTGTGAGTGTTAAGTGGTGGCCTGTGCTCGAGCCAACATCAGCTCAGTGCCAATGTCCTCACCACTACAGAAGCTCACCTGGCATCACAGGAAGAAGTGGGGGGATATTTCCAACTAAAACCCATCTCCAGTGTCACTTTGAACTTCCAAGAGCTGCTATCACTGTAAGCAGAGCCTGCTTGAGCACATGGTTCCCTGCAGCTGCTCCACAAGGCGGTTAAAAATAACTCACTGTCCTGAATCTCCGACTGATAAAGTGTCAGGCAAGGTTAGGCACTTCATAGGAAATAAGGAGAGGAGGCATTTCCCTTTCTTTGCTATTAGTGTGAAGTCTGAGTATCTAAAAGATAGCATTTATGTGGATCCTGATATTGTCATTAGTGTTCCCCATCAAATGCTGCTAACGTGGCCGCTAGACACACGGCCGCCCAGACGGAAGGCTTCACCGCCTTTGGATCACTAGGGTTCCTAGCTGTAAGTGCCCCTCAGCAGCCTCATGCGGCCGGGCTGCCCGAGGGATTCGGACACGGGAGGACTGACTACCCGGGGAGCTTTCTGCAAGGAGGCCCGTCTGCCGGGACTGTAGGAGTCATCCTTTCAACAGATGGAGCCAGGACAGAGCATCTTTAATTTTAAAAAAAGTTTAAGGAAAAGAGCAGTTTCCCCTCTGTTCTGGGATGCATTTCCCCACATGGACTCAGAGATATTCTTTGTCGCTGACTGAGTAGCAGCTGCCCTGCTGCTGGGCAGAGTCACTGAAAAACGCATTTGCAAGTGTCACTGCCTTCCTAAACTTTAGGTACCTCTTAAGGGCTTGCCTGGAGAGGGGTTGCCTGATGTCGAGTGAATGTTTGATAAAGATTTCTCCCAATATAAAATTAATTTTAAGGAGTCTTCAGAGTTTGCTCTAAGGCCAACTCGTTAGAGAATACTCTTGTAAAAATGTTTTAAGAGCTTTGACACCTAGTGATGCTAAGTTCTAACTGCCCTGCTCAGTGGTGCAAATTATTAGTCGTTACAAAGTGACACTTTTAAGAAGCATTAATATTGATAGTTGGCTGTGTATCAAATGTGATCTCAAGTGTTACTCCTTCCGAAGTAAAATTAAGTCCCTATCGATGATATATCCTTACTCAGATTTAATTAACATGGAGATTGCTATGAAACTGTAAACACCCCAAGAGACAGATAAAAGCCTGGAAAAATAAGAGTCCAGAATACTCACCGGCTTCCCCTAAGAAATGAGAAATGCAGTAAATAGAAAGTACCAAAGCAGATGACACTTTAAGATTTATTTCAGGTATTTTAATACATTAATTAAATTAATAATTGAGATAACTTATTTGCATTAATTTTAATTACATTCATAATAATTGAGATTTAATTCTGTGAATTAATTTAATAATACGTCGCATAATGTAAACCACGGGTCTGAATTACCTGAATGAGCTGTTTGGCCCAGAGAAGACTTGCGGTCCTTCCCGCACAGGGGCCCTCCTGCTGCGGCTTCTGTCTCCTGAGGCCCCCCCTCCCCACACCCCGCGCTGCAGCCGCAAACCTGCCTTCCGGTCCTGAGCCGCAGGGCGCAGGAGCAGCCACGACTGCGTGGCTGTACGTCTGAGCAGGACGCTCCTGGGGAGCCCACCTGGTTTCTGAGCAGGGTTAGGTGCTCGTTGTAAGCGCCCGTGTGGGGTGCCAGACATTGTTTTTTTTTTCAGTAAGCTCGTCCCCATACCCAGGAGATGGAGCTTGTTAGCACTGCATCCTGGTCTGAACCAGATCAGAGGTCTTATTAATTATTCATTATGACATTTTATATGTTATTTTACTTTTTATAATTACCAGAGCCTGTATAATTAACCTTTCATTGAGTCGAAGTGCTTAACATTAAGTAGGGCTATAATTGCAACTATTAAAGTATATGGAAGGGTTTAAAAACCTTTAGTAAGAAAGAAAACTTTTTCAGGTTCATAATGCAGTTTTTCTTTGTCAACAAATATCTTTAATTATTTAAGCAAAGAGAAAAACCGGAAAAGCAAAGCGACCAGTGCTGTTCTGACTGGTGCCAGTGTGTTGTCTTGCTGGCCTCGAGTCTGCCCCTTGGGGGTCAGTGAGCACCTTTGGTGTGTGGCACGCATTCCCGCAGTGCAGAAGCAGTTCGGCCCCACTTCTGAGTTTGATGGCCGAGGAGGTAGATGGCGACCCCGATGGTGACCGCGTGGCCCCTGGCTTGGTGCCGTCCCCCTCGGGAGTGAACGCGCCGGGGATCAGCCGGGCGGGTTGCTCAGCTGCAGAGACCGGTCTCTTCGCCTCAACCCAGGGCTCTTCCTGGCACACTGGGGACTGCAGAGAACTTAGCTCAGACCCAGGTAGAAGAGACTGGATGGGAGACGGCTCTGAAGGGACGAGAGGCGTGTAGCTTTCTGTGAAGTATTCTGTCTTGGCAAGTAGCTCTTGATGGGATGTCAGTTCCCTTCCTTGAGGACACCTCCTGTGGGCCTTGAACACTGGCCATGGTGACGCGCGTTTGGTGGCCTTCAGGCTGTCACCCAGTAAGGAGATTAAATCTGAAGGGCGGTGGGGCACCTGTTCATTGGGGCCGATTTTACGGAAATGATCAGCTGTTTTCCACATTGTCAGGTCTCATCGTTCAGGCTGCATGCGGCTGGAGTCCAGAGGTTTCTGTGTAGGGCATTTACTCTCTACCTGACATTCGGGGTCAGGGAGGGGCTGCTCTCCCGTGCCCAGAGCTCGGGCAGCTCTGGGGGTGGCTCCGTTTGGGTGGCCCTAAGAGGTGGGAAACACAGTAGGCTTCAACCCGAATTCTCCTTCTGTTCTTGGAGAAGGGGATCATCATGGCTGCCTCTTGGGTTATTGTAAGAATTCTGCATTAGGTGGCAGCTTGGAGAGCACGTGGCCGACCTGAGGGTCTGCGTCCTGGTGGCCTCTGAGATGCAGCTTGGCATCCCCTATAGCCCATGTCTCCTGTTTCCCGGCTGCCACCACATGTCATGCCTCTCTGTCCCTCTCCATGGACCGAGCCGTGGGAGTGGCGGTCCATCAGCCTCTTCTCTAATCGGTGCTACACGCTGGTGTGTCTGATCAGCCCTCGCAGGCAGCGCCCTGTTCAAGTCATGCCCGGAACCCAGACCCCCAGAGACAAAAGCCAGACCTCTTGTGAAGGCAGTCACAGCGCTCCAAGCCCGCGTTCCACGAAGCCACCTCGTTTGCCTGCTTGGCTCCGTGGTTCCATCAGCAGCGATCTTGACGTCCAGGTTTGAGGACAGTGGGTGATGTCTGGAGACATCTTTAAGCTGTAAGGGAAAACCAAGAGTGGTTTACAGAAGTCCTGGCACAGTGAGTGACACGTAGCTGGAGGAAGCAGATGAGTTCACTGTTGATCTTGCTTCCTGAGAGTAACTCATAAGTGAACAGTGTCTGTGACCAGAGAATAAGTGAGTGGGCCTTGGGGGTCGTTAACGGGTTTGTTGGGGAATGGTCCAAAGTGAGGCTCCCAGTGAGAGAACTGACGGGATTGCAACCCTGCCTCACTGTGTGACTTTGGGCTGTCCTGTCCTTTGTGGGGTTCAGCAACTCCTGGCTTGGACTCACCCGTGTGTCCTCAGCGCCCCTGTTTCACAGAGCCACCGTCCCGAATAGGCCAGGGCGCACGCCGAGCCACTGCTTTACACTGGTGGAGCCACTGACGGGCTCAAGGTAAAAAGGAAAGGAAAACTCAAGTTGTTGTGGGAAAGAATGAGGAAACCAGAAAGGAGGTGAGGACAGAGAGGAAGACGGACAGTGACTGCTTCTCCAGGTGGTATTGAGCCGCCGGGTGCCCCCTCCCGCCCCAGTTCTGTTCAGTGTCACCCCAATAGAAACAGTGGTATACATGGCAAGTGTGCATGCGGCCTGGCTTGGCTTAACATCTTTTGCAAGCAGGCAGATGAAGTGGGTGGTACCTAACATTTCTGCAGGTGGACCTAACTGCAGGTGGACCTAACATTTCTGTCAGGAGCGGTGGTTCCAGGTGATACCTGGGGCACTGGAGTTGATGGCCCAGCCAGAGGTCCTGGTGAGGCTCTGTCACTGGCAGCTCTTCACTAGCTGTGTGACACTGGGAGTTTCCTTGAACCTTCCCCGGCCCTTGTTTTTCGTCTGTAGGATGGGGATCACAGTGGGTCTCAGTCACAAGGTGGGCGGGAAGGTCACAGGCTGTGCACTTAAACCAGCGCCAGCACATCCTGGGCACTCAGCGAGTGTTAGCAGTTGCTAGCATTTATGTGCACATGTCTGGGGGTTAGTGTGATGGGAGTTTGGAGGGGGCACCCATGGGAACAGTGGTTCGCTGTTTCTTATTTCATTTATTCACAGCGTAGGTTTTTGAAAATAATTTTTAAGTAGTTTCTTTTGGAATGAATCGAGAGATTTATCACGTGTCCCATTAGAGGCAGTTCTTCCAGTTTTCTAGTTTTCAAAACTCTTTCGACATGCCTTTAATTGGCCCTTTTTCAGGAGACTTCAGGGGTAATTTTCACTGTTGTAGTTGATCACCATGTAATGCAATACTTTTCATTAGCTAATTCTTTTAAACTGAAAGGTCATCATTTAGAATTTTTATTTACAATTTCAGGTAAGTTTTTTTTGGGGGGGGCGTATTTTAGGCAACTGCTCCTCATTTGTAAGTAATCAAAAAGATTCACTACTTTGTACGTGTCTTTGTATTTATTTGGACATACTGAGAACCCGTACCTGTTGTCACCCTAATTGCAACAGCAGTATGCACGAGGCCTTGCGTACCTTAAAATCTTTTGCAAATTTAGGGGCAATTTTGTTGCTGTTCTTCCTCAAACCTCCTTATGCGTGATCATTACTTCTCTACCCTCCCCCAGCATTTGGAAGCTGTGCCCAAAATGTTAAATGATGTTAGGATGTCTTATCTGGTGCTGGTAGTTGAGGCCTCAGAACAGGCCAAATGTAGCCGGGCCCATAGGCCCAGAAACCCTCCCAGTGGAGCAGAGAGTGCAAGCCTGTCCTCAGCCACATGAAGCAAACCCTCTGGGTGACATCCAGTCTGGGACTCAGCTGCCACCAGCTGCCCATTTTTAGGGTGTATGTAAATTCTGATGTGATTTTGTCTCTGCTGAAGCTAGTGTGTGGCTGTCTCCTGGTCATCATCATGGGACTCACTGTCAGCTTGACTGGAGCTGGCAGACGTGGGGATGCCACTTGGAGTCCCACCGGGCTGGCTGGCCTGTGGGTGATAGAGGGTTTTTTGTCTGCTGGTTGCGGTGGGGTTCCAGTTGTTTTGTGATTGTTAGCAGAAATAGTGATAGCTGAAGAAGCGACCGGAATTTAGGTTTACATATTTATTTTCATGGTTGACATCAGGAACCTGGATCTAAAATGCAGGAGACTGTTGAGCAAAAGTGCCACCCGAGTCACCTTTCCATGGTGTCTGCTTGGAGGTAGAGTCTGCTGTGCTCTTGGAAATCATGAGTGGGCGGAGGTGTGGGCTGCTGACCAGGTCTGCGGGGGTGTGGGGCAGCCGGGCGCACTCCAGAGAATTTTCAGGGTGCTGGAGTGTACTTAAGGTTTTAATTGCTTATTGGGACCCAGCTTTCCTGACCAAATGCAGTTGTTCTCGGTTCTGTTGTCATGGCAACTAGTGTGCTTCTCCATCTCGGCACCATTAGCATTATTTTGTCATTTTCACATCGGTGCCCACTAGAGTGAATGCTTGCTTAGGGCTTGTTCAGTAAATCCTTTTTGAATAAGTTACTTAGTTCTGCATCTTCCCGTAAAGTATTTGTAACAGGCTGCCTCGAGGCTTTACAGCTCACAGCGGTGGCCCGCCCTACAGCGCGGGGGCTTTTGATGGCCGGACGGGACGCCTGGCTTTGGCCATAGCAGATGCCAAGTCACTCGAGGCGCTCTCCTTTTGCATCTGCACAGTGGGAATGTCCTGTCACAGCTCAGTACAGCAGTCTTCGTGCCTCTCGAACGTGTGCACAGTAAGTGGGAAAAAGTCTCAGCTCCCAGATGGAGCCAAGCAGCCAGACCCACACCTCAGTCTGCCTCCGACCACGCTCTGAAGCCTTCAGGAGCTTCTTCCCGCGTACGGTCCGTCTCTCTTCATGGCCCTTTGGAGGGGTGGGGACGTGTGGCCTGCCCTTTGCAGATGTGTAGATATGGCTAGGTTTTGGGCTCGAAAATATGCTTTCCTGTTGTCTCACACTGATGCTGGGATACATGAGAATGGTTATGACCAATAAAATCAATTTTGTCAAGAAGCTTTAAGAAAGCAAACTTTTCCCAAAACATTTCAAATAATTTAAAGTAATTGATTCCCCCTGGCTATTATCACGTAGTGTTCATTGAAAATTACCTGGTGAAAAACACAGGTAATCGCACCAGCAGAAATAACCTCAGTTAACATCGTAACATGTTCTCTCACGGTCTGCATCCATCCGTGCATCCGTCCCCGCCCCTCTGTCCACCCACCTCTCGTGCTTTGTACTCAGACGCGGCTTTGTTTCTTGCCGTTCTCTTTTAGCCAGTAGCATATCACACTGAATTTTCGTGTTAATAAACGTTCTTACCAAATGTCATTTTTAATGGCTGCATACTAGGTGGCAAATCTGAGTCACAGGAGTGTGTGTTTTAGACAAGGCAGCTGGAACTGCTCTTGTTGAAAATAGTAGGGAATCATCGTTATAGTTGGAGCAAGCCGTGCGGAGCGAGGGGGTGAGGTGGAGTGGGGGCTGAGGGGAACGGAGCCCCCGTCTGTTCCTGGAGGTGGTGTGCCACGAGGGGCTGTCCGGGATGGGTGCTTACTGTGTGACTTGGAAGCCAGCAGAAGTATCATCACCTGGGGATTTGTGAGAAATGCCAGTGACTCGGTCCCATCCAGCTGTACCGATGCAGAAACTGGGAGGAAACGCAGCAATCTGCATTTCACCAGCAGTTCTGGCAAGCGATAACATTGTGAACCACTGCAGCACAGTCAGGCCCCCAAGAACAGTCTTGGGGTAAAGCGCTGGTGTCTTGCTGTCTGCACAGCGGCACCGACCCTTTTGGAACTCACTGTGCGCTTAGGGAAGTGGGGGACCCAGGCGGATAGAGACTGTGTGTGGCAGCAAGGCACAGGTGCCACCAGGGCCAGATGTCCGGCGAGAGGACTTAGAGCTTTGGGCCCAGATCCACCAGGCAAACAAATCAGAACTGAATTCTCTGCCCGCTGTGTAGCAGAGACTGTGCTGGAGTTTGGGGCTAAAATAATGCAGTGAGTGGGTTTTAAGGGTTTAATAATTAAAGAGGAATGTGTCGGCTTTGAGCTGTTTCCTTGTCAGGAGCTGCTTCAGTTTCGGGATAAATGCTGTGCTGTCAGCAGTGACGTGAAGGTTGGCTCTTTCATGGAGTGGCTGCACCTTTCATTCACTCAGCCTTGGCAGTCAAATACGAACCCCTAGGCTTCACTCTGAGTCAGTCTTGGGTTCTGTTTGAACAGAAAGGTCTAAAAATTTGTGAATATATGAGGAGCTCATGCAACTCAAGAGCAGACAAACCAACAATCGGATGAAACAATGGACACAGAACCTGAAGAGACGTTCTTCCAGAGAAGATGTACAGATGGCCGACGGGTACATGAAAAGGTGCTCACCCTCACTGGTCACCTGGGAGATGCAAGTCCACACCGCAGCAGGCTGTCACCTCACACCCCTGAGAATGGCCATGATCAAAAGACAAGAGATGACAAGCGTTATGAGGGTGCGAAGCGAAGGGAGCCCTCGTCACTGTTGTGGCTGTAACTTGGTGCAGCCACTGTGGACAGCAGTGTGGAGGCTCCTTAAAAACTTAAAATTATTCTATGACCCAGCAGTTCCACTTCTGGGCATTTATCCGAAGGAAACGGAATGAGTTTCCAGAAGAGACATCTCCCACGTTCACAGCGGCGTTATTCACAGTGGCCAGGACGTGGAAGCAACCCGAGTGTCCCGCGGTGGGTGAAGGGATGGAGGAAGTGTGGTGCAAGCACACAGTGGAATACTTAGCCACGACGAAGAAGGACATCCTGCCACTTGTGACACCGTGGGTGAGCGTGGAAGACAGTATGCTGAGTGAGATTAAGTCACACACAGAAAGACAGATGTTGGAGTGGGGGTGAGAAGAGGATGGTGGTTTGAATTGGGGGACGTTGGTCAAAGAGCGCACACTTCCAGTTATAAGAGGAATAAATTCTGGGGACCTAGCGTGGTGACCGTAGTGAGTGCTGTCTTGTATACCTGAAATTCGCTAAGTGGGTAAAACTTAAATATCCCCACCACATACACACGAAAAAAAAAGGAAAGAAAAAAGGAAAAGGTAATGCGTGAGGTGATGGAGGTGTTAAGTAATCCTTTTGAGGTGATCATTTTGTGATGCATTTGTGTATCAAATTAATACATCACGCACCTTAAACTTGTACAGTGTTATATGTCAATTATGTTTCAATAAAACTGAAAAAAGACCCCTTTTGAATTTGACATGGGGGCACTGGGTTCCAGTCTCCCTCCGCCGTCTCCCTGAGGCGTCTGAGTTTGACGCCACGTTTAAGCCTCTGACTCCCGAGACGGATCTGTGCACAGGGACTGAGGGGCCAGGACTGTGGCTGCCACACAGGGAGCAATAATTCTGTCCTTGGTCTCGTCGTCCCACTTGGTTGGTAGCATTTCCTCTGTGATTTGGTGACGGGGTGGGTTGGGGGAAGGAGAGCTTCAGATGTGAGTCAGGCCTCTTCAGCCTTAGGGATCGAGGGCTTACGGAGATGCAGGGGAGTCCAGCTGTGCTGTGACTTGCAGAAGGCCCAGGCCCTGATAGGCAGCATGGGCCTCACCTGGGAGCTGGAGAAGCCCCGAGAGGGGACAAGTGTGCAGTTCTGCTCATGTACACAGAAATGTGTGTGCAAATCACCTGAGTGGCGAGCTGTGTGGCAGAGCGGGGATTAGAGTGCCGCTTTGGCTTGGTTGTCCAGATCTGTTCCTTGGATATTGTGCGCTAGTAAACAGAGGAAGGGTTCTTTATGACTTTACAACCTATTCATGTGACACCCACTCACCATGGCAGCACGGTCAGGCCCACTTGAGCTTCCTCCCGTTGAAGCTGATGGTGGCCTAAGTGTGGCAGGGCTGGCTACTGCTGCCCTCGGGGTCTGTGTCCTCCCCCTGCTCTGTGCAGCCGTGTCCCTCGTCTCTTCATTTCCAGCCTCAGTGTCCCACCGCAGTTCTGGTTTGACATCCCCACTCCAACTTTTATGAAGGCCGTGAGATTCTGGTTGGAGTAAGAGGCCGCCACACTGTGGCCCGGCTCCCCTGTCAGGTATCCCCAGCCATGATGAACCTTCTCAGAACGGACCTATCTGAGGTCTCGCCAGCCTCATTTTGTCATCTTATGTCGTGTGTCTCTTGTCTTGTTCTGACTCCCCACTTGTTTGCGCTTTGACTAGACACTCTCTAGGCACCTTGCGGTGCCCCATGCCCCATTCCTACTGGAGCCATTCCTCTCAGTCTGTTCAGCGTTCCAGATGGGATAGTTGGTAAATAGTGATGCTTTGATGTTTAGAGTTGGAATAAAGTAAAAACGAATTTAGATACCATAATTGTTGGCTGAAGTTGGGTAATGATCTTAGGTACTTCTAGAAAGTTGTGTTCTAGAATTTAAGGTGAGAAGGTCCCAGGGTTTTGAGGTCTAGTTCACTGTCTTTCTGTCCCCCTGTCCCTGGTCTAGCAGTTTAATAAATGCTTATGTGTTAAACTTAATTGAGTTTAATATTCCCACCCTGAAGTAGAAGGCCAGTCGCCCAGCAAAATTCAGTTAGAACATGAGATTTATCTTAATGTGGTGAGAGGTATTCCAAACCACCATAATTCTGAGTCAACATTGGGTATCTCATCAAGCGGACCTCAAATACAGAGCTGTGTTGGAGCAGTGATAGCAGCCTTCTGCTTTTTGGCTGGTGGAAGTACTTTCATTTTTGAGGGGGCAGGACAAGAGGGACGTGATGGGAGGAGGAGGGAAGAGGGGACACTGCAGGAATCCGCTCGGTTGGTCGGCAGATCCCTAGAGCCAGAGTCACAGCTGCTTTTGTGTCCTGGCAGATGTCCCAGGAAAGCATTGCTAACGGAATCCTAAAATAATGTCTCTCTTTAAAGTGCAGTGAAGAGGGATGAGGCCGTGAACTGAAACAGTAACGGCACTCACGAAGCTCTTTGACTTTGTGTGTTTATTGTTTTTTTTTGACCAGAGGAAATATACATACTAAATTATGCTAAAGAAGATAGATCATTTGAAAAAGCAACCAGGATATAGTATTTCTAAAAAAAGACCCCAAAACCAAAACCTTTTTGTTTGTTTGTTCAGAGACCTGAACTTTCTGAGCAGGATTTTGAGTCCTGTTTTGGGTTATAAACCAACGAGTCCTTTCTGGGAGGCGTGCTGGCTGCTGCTGTGTGTACGGTCAGCACGACGGCAGCGCGCGTTCGCGGGGCTGCTCCGTGCCGAGCGAGCACCTGGCCCTGCACTCCCTTCCATGCGGTGTCACATTTGTGCCTCCTGCCTACGCTGTGAGGCGGGCTTCGTCATTCCTCACACATTCGCTGAACAGGAAATTGAGGCTGTTGGAGGGCAGGTGACGAGCTGAGTGGACGTGACTTACCAGTGGAGCTGTCAGTGGACTGGTGGGGACCCCCATGTGGGGAAGGGGACCAGGGCCCAGCAGGTATCAGAGCGGGGGCGTGGGGGGGTCTTGACTTTCTGCCTGGGCTGTGACTGCTCTTTGCTGCTCTTGAAATTCTCAGAGGAGCCTGAGCCTCTTGTCTCGGGCGTTGGCTGCTTCAGGGAGGGCCTTGTGGTCCTCTCGGGGAACCTGAGTAATGATGGGGTCCTGGCACTGCAGATCGTTGTCCCCTGCAGGCTGTCCTTGTCATCCAGCACTCCGCTCTGACGTCATCCTGATCTCTGTGCCACATGTGCTGTGTCATTTTCTCCTGTTGCTTGTCAACTTGAGGACTCCCCAGAGGGTCTCTGCAGAGCAGTTTAGGGTTATTTTGTCCGTACAGGTCGAAGGTGTCCTGCAGACCACTGTCCGACGGGGTGCATCATCCCGAGTGCCCTCTGGATGTGGTTCGGAAAGGCAGATGCTTCAGGTGCTGCTGTGGCTTCGCCAGGTACAGCTGGCGACGCCCTGGGGTGTTTCTCCTGGTGGCACATACAGTGCGTTTCACAGTCAGGGATGCTGTCGGGCCCTGTGCCCTGAGTGCTGACTGATAATTGTTGGAAGAACTTTGTCCCCAAGTCATGCATTAGCCCTTGCTTATTCTATGAGTGACTCCTGGTAGAACTGCTGTCTAAGTTGCCAAAAACCTGGACAAATTGGAACCTACAATGATTGCTTAAAAATTAATGTTCAGTAATCATGGCTCTAAATGCAAATAATTTATGGCTGTGGCTGTCGGATCAGCTCCATTGTAGTTTAACCCATGCGGCTGTGACATGGGACCTGCTGACGGGATTTTGAATGTGGGCGCGAGATGCACGTCCCAGGGTTCATTTAAAATGTGAGCAGCAGCTGTACATAGGGCATCTGAGAAACATGGGCAGGTCAGCCAGGCCAGCCGGGCCAGCGTGTGGCTGGGGGAGCATCCAGGGTGAGGCCGTCTCAGTGGTGGGGGGTTGAGTTTTGTCTCAGAAATGCACCATCTGCCTTGATGAGCCCAGAGTCAACCAGAGCTCGGCTCAGAGGTTTTCCTTTCCTTATGTCAGAAAAACATTCCTTAAAGTGTACAGAGCTTATAATTTATATAAATGAAGCGTTTGAATACCCAGAATATATGTAAGAAAATGCAATCAATTTAAAAACCTAAAAACCTCACTCTTTGGCAAATTTTTAACTTACATATTGTTGGATTAAACAGTGAGAGGCATTGGTTTTACTTGTGAATTTTTAGCATTTTATGCACAGAGTAAATGTCAACAGCATTTTAAAATAAAGTATTTTGGATTTTTGAAAAAACTTAGAATCACTGGCGACACTTGGCACTGGGTCTGAGTGAAGGCTGGTGAGTGAGGCGGTGGGTCCTTGTCCTGCAGCTGGCCAGCCAGGACCTGCTGTCACCTTATGTTACAGGCTGGGCTCGAAGCAGAGTGGATTTCTTCAAAAGTGGGATCGATACCACTGCACAGCCAGACATTGCTACGTGCTATCTAGGACGTGGCGCCACAGCGATCCAACTCGCTGCTGGTGGGTGCAGACAGTGCGGCCACTCTGGAAGATGGTGTGGCGGTTTCTTATGAACCTCAGTGTTCAGTCACCATACGAGAAATGCCATTAGAGACGACTCGTTTCACAAGGCGCAGGGTTACACGTGACAGGTGACATCAGGAGGACGTGTTTGCACAGCATGGGAGGGCCTGGGAGAGAACGCTGAGGAAATGCACGGTGGGGTGGGCCTGACGGCCAGCCAAGGAGTGGACCGAAAGGCCTCAGTGAGGTGGGGGAAGCCTAAGGCTGAAAGCGTCACAGATTCAGCCACCAAAGGGTCGTGGGTGTCCTTGATGAGGATATTAGTGTTTATTCAGAGAGTGAATGCACCTGGTCACCAGTGGTTGATCAGGTCTGCCAAAATCTAAGAAACTATTTTGCTGTCATCCAGAATGACTGGAACGACCGCTACTCAGCTGAGATAAGCAGATGGCACCCCCAGTGTCTGTGAGTCTGGTGTCACACCTTTTTTTCCTTGGTTGGCTTTATTATGTGGTTCTTTAAACCTGAATTTTGCACAGGTAACTAATGGTTTTTTAAAAAAATTATTATGAGAAGGAACTGTCAGAATAAAAAATACATTAATTGCAATCTCCCCTGTAGATGTAGGCACCAAGTACATTTTTGTAGATTTTACTTGCCTCTGCTTATAGTGAGTCATATATATGTCTTTTCTTTCTCAACTGTTTTAAAATGCTTGGATTTGAATGGATCGAGTGATTTTCACAATTTCTCTGCCCCCACATAGCAGAAGGACATAGGTTTTCTTGGGTGCGGGTTTTTGCAAGGGGAATCCAGAATGTGTGTAATTGAAAAAAGCTCTCTGGATAATTCCTGGAGGAGAATCTCTTACTTTTGAGTCACTCTCAGTACTGCCGGGTTTATTCTGCTCCGGATTCTCTGAGTTTCTGGAATCCATGCGTTTCTTTCATTAATGTTGGAAAGTTTTTTTGTTGTTTCCTCAGTTTTTCTCCTCATTCCTTCCCTTAGACATGGATGTTGTCGCACAGCCCTTGAACGCTGCGTTCCCCCACCCACTTTTTCTTCCTGGTTAAGTTTCAGTCTGGTTAATTATCGATCTGTCTTCAAGTTCATTGATTTGGGTTGATTCTACCGATGAGCCCATTGAAGGCATCCTTCATCTGTCACCGTTTTCATTTTCTTGCATTTGCATTTTCTTATCGTCTCCTCTCGGCTGAAGCTCCTCATCCCTCATGCGCGTTGCCCATGTTTTCCATCGGTGCCCGCAGCGTGCCGGCCGTAACTGTGCAGACCTCCTGGTCTGATGGTTCTCATGTCTGCCCCGTCTGTGCGTCGGGGTCTGTGCATCGCTCTGTCTGTCGATGGGGTTTTTTACTGCTTCCTTGCTGTGTCCTGTGCGTCTCGGTTGACTACCTGACACCGGTGTCGGACTGTTGAGACTGAGGCACAGGACAGTCATGCCAGAGGTGGTCTTTCTCTTCTGCCCATCAGCGGTGCAAGGCTGGGTCCCTCTGACCGGAGTGTGAATGGGACTTGGGGCTTGTTGTCATCACAGTTACTCTAGTTCCTGCAGCTCCACCTTATTCCTGGGCTGGCGTTGCCCGAGGGTCTGCTCAGGGCTCCGGTGCAGCCACAGGTCAGAAACCGGGTGTCTCTGTGCCGCTCTCCCCCAGGAGATGCTTTTGCTTGCTGTTTACTGTCTCTTGCTAGTGGTCATTGGCCCAGCTTACTCTCAGCCCCTGGTCTAGGGGAAAAGTGGGACTTTCCTGGTGTTGGTCACCCACTTTCTCATGGCAGCCGTGCTCCATCTGCCCCTTCCCAAGGGGACATATTTCTTTCCCTTCCTTGGGGGCAGTGAGTTCCCCTGTGCTTCGAGGGCCCCCAGGGACAGCTGCCCTCCTGAGGTGGTTCTGGAAGGGACCCGGCCTCTGCTTTCTGCTCCTGCAGATGTGACTGGCGCTCCCTAGGCCTTCTGTCTCCACCACCTGTCCTGAGCACCCTGGAGAGGCCTGCAAGGCTCTGGGCATGGGGATGTCCCTGGGCTCTGTGTGCTCAGGCTGTCCACCTGGCCTCCAGCAGGTTGTCACTCAGTTCAGGTGAGGTCCCACCTTTGTGTCCATGGGATCCTAGTGAAATGCAGATGTCTAGGCGACCCCGCAGCATCCTGGGCCTGCACCTAAGTGTTCTGGAGAAGCCGTTCTGAGCTGTCCCTATGCCATAGAGATAAAAGTCACACTGGAAAAGAAAAAGTCTTTTGTCAGAGAAGCAAATTAATTTACATTTGACGGAGGACGCTCATAGTTTGAATAGTTGTTTATGAAATTGATCCCATGAACAATATACATAGGTAAGTTGGAGTTTTCACCTGTGCCTTCTGTAATGTAAACAGCCCAAATTAGCTGCGGATTTTGCATGAGATTTTGGTCAAGATTACAAACTGTTGCTTGATGATTTGATGAAATGGTTAGAAATTCTGTTTGTGTTTTGGAGTCTGAGGTAAGGAGAACTGAATTTTTGTTTGCAAAGTGTGTACCTTGGGGTGGTGGGAGAGGCGGCCTGAGCTCTCGCAGTGGAGGGGACGTGCCCTGGGCTGCTCCCCAGCATTAAATGTCTCAGAGAAGACAACACCTTTCGTACAGAACATGGACAGAGGCACCAAGGAGGAGAAATTCTACCGTGAGCCTCTCTCCCCAGACGGAACCTCCCACGTGGTCACAGAACCTGTCTGAGCTGGGTCAGTGCCACCTCCCTGCGGACAGAAATCAAGTAGCTTGGGCATTTGGTTCCTAGGAAGCATTTCATTCCAGGAACCCTCTTGGATGACATGACATGAGTCACGATTCCTGCATTCGGAGGGTTGTGTAACCTGATGCCTCAGGTACAGACTTTCAGCACCCTCGCCCGGGGATTCTTCCACGTGGGTGTGCTGTACGTGGGTGTGTCCTCTGCTGGGAACATCTGCTGATGATGTCGATCCAGACTAGTCAGAAGTTCTAGTGAAGCCCAGTTCCTGGCTCTGCCTCATCTAGCATCCCAAGTAAAGTGACATTTTATAAACATTTGTGCAGTTGATGGGGGTGTGTCCTAGAGCAGGGTCCCCAACCCTGGGCTGTGGACCAGTACCGGTCCGTGGCCTGATAGGAACTGGGCCGCACAGCAGGAAGGGAGCAGCAGGCCAGCGAGTGAAGCTTCCTCTGTATCTGCAGCCGCTCCCCAGCGCCAGCATCACCGTCTCAGCTCCACCTCAGGTCGTCATGCGTTAGATGCTCATGGGAGCACCAGTCCCTGGTGCCACAAAGATTGGGGACTGCTGCTGTAGGGCACTGCAGTTTGGTAACGCAGTGTTCTTATCTCTCTGCTGTGATTATAGATCTGTGACTGTGAGTGACTCTGATACCTCAGTGGTGAAAGTTCGATGAGTTAAATGTCTCAGAGAAGACAACACCTTTCGCACAGTGACCTGTTTCTCCGTTATATGCTGCCCGGCCCTGTGACAGTATTTGCATGTCTGCAGGCCTTCCCGAAGCAGCCACGTGGTCCTTGGAGACTAGACTGAAGGCATAAGCCATTTGATAACTTCTCTTTAACACTGTGCAAATGATTTTTCCTAAAAGAAAGAAAGCAAATGGTGCACACAAAGATTTCTCTTTCATCACGTGGATTCGGCAGGGGCAGAGGCATGAAGGGGCCCCCTGGGGATGCTCAGGCCCTGCACTGTTTCAGAGCAAACTTCTGTTTGTCCCCTCAGGAAACAGGAGATGTGTTGATGAGTTATCCTCTTGATCGGTCCTTTCTGCGAGAGCCTGGAACAGTGTTGCTTGCCTGCTTTGCAAAGGGTGACAGCTGGGGTCTGTGGGAAGGTTCTGCCCAGTGCTATGGCTAGGTCATCCCTGTCACACTGCCCATCTGGCGGGCATTAGGGACGCTGACCCACCCGCAGCCACACACGTTAGGCCAAGGGTTCCAAGCTGCGTCTGACTCTCTGGAGACTGAGGTCTCCGCACATGTGTTGTCTCATGTCACTGAGGTGACTTTCTCCGCAGTCATGTGTCGAGTTACTCAGAAATTTCTGAGCACCACATCTTCCCACATTCACTCTCTCGATCCTTGAGGTCCACTGTGGAAGCTTATAGCACGGCTAGTTAAAATGTAAATTTAATGAAAATTAAAAGTAATTATATGAATTAATTACAGTTGAACATGAGTTTTAACTGTGTGTGTCCACTTATAGATTTTTTCAGCAAATACATGCAGTGCTGTAAATGTATTTTCTCTTTCTTCTGATTCGCTTAGTGCCGTTTCTTTCCGCTGGCATACTTCGTTGTGAGAATATAGAGTATCACACATATAACATGCGTGATGGGTGTCATAGATGATCAGCAGTAACGTTTTTGAGGAGTCACAAGTTACATGTTCTTCAGTCACACTAGCCACTGTTTAGGTGCTCAGCAGCCCCTGTGACAGTTGGCTTCTGTTTGGGGAGGGCAGGTGTGCGACGTGCCTATCACAGGACATGCTGTTGAACGGGGTGTCCCTGAGTCAGAGCCTGAACACAGGAGCCAGGGCGATGCCCAGAACTCACTATGAGCCTTGCAGGGGCCTGGAATGGGGTGACACCTGTGGCCCTGGCCTGCTCACAATGCACTGCAGGCCAAGGTGGCCTCCTGCTGCCACCGGCAGTAGTGCGAGTGAAAGACTGAACTTTTAACTAATAAACCTTTTTTCAGATGTACAGCTGGCCTTGGACGGCGTGGGGGCTGGGGCGCCCGCCCCGTGCAGTTGGAGCCTCTGGCCCTGTGCTGGTGGGACTGTGCCGTGTCCTCAGGACCGGGGTGCTGTCGGCGCAGAGCAGACGCGCTTCCTCGGTCAGGTCCCAGGTTCACAGGTGCCGTGCAGCACCTCGGCGGAGGCCCTGCATCCAGGCCACGAGAATCGGGGGATCCCGGGGACGGGTGCTGCTTTGCTTCCCTGGTCCTCAGTAGCTGTCACGGTGCTGTAGGACGACTGAGAACACGATCGCTGGTTATGGGAAGCCCAGGCTCCTGGACATTTATACAGGGGAAAAAATTCCTGAGTAGTTAGCAGAGGAGGAAGGCAGGGGTGGGGGCAGTTTGGGTGACGTGTTTGGTTTGGGGTGGCGAAGGTCAGATCAAAGCCATCGCCAGGCCAGTGTCCGGCTCTCCTCAGAAGACAGTGGGGGCCTGAAGTGGCCAGTGACTGCAGGGCTGCTCTGCCAGCCTCGGGAGGAGCCTGCCGGTCCCATTTCCAGGCCAGCGTTCCTGGAACGAAGTCCACTCCTACCAGGACCCGTGCCATTGTCATTCAGTAGCAGTTGCTCTAATTACCTGCTGTTAGGTTCTCACTTGAGTGATCCTTAGTTAGAAGCGGTGACAGTAAACGTGGGGAGGAGTCGGCTACCCAGGATGGAAGCTGATGCCACTGCTCGCCCGCCCCAGCCTGGCCAAAAACGCGAAGCCAGGGGAACCAGATTTAGGTGCTTGACTTTCCTCCTGGGCGGGTTCGTCAGCTGGCTGGCATTCCCGCAGCTGAGCCAGCCGCTCCTGGGTCTGGTGGTGCATTCCAGGCGTTCACTCTCAACCCGGATGCCAGCACATGCCTGCCTGCTATTTATAGGAAAAAATGCCACATTATTTTATCTGTTGGTTCTGGCGTTTTGTAAGTGTGGGTGCCGAGGCTGAGGGAAGTTCTACCTTTCAATCGATTTTCGTCTCTTAGTGGTGAATGACCTCCACAGGGGTGGACTGCTAGATGTTATAGAAGTCAGTCCTTTCTCTAGCCCTGTCACGCAGGACAAGGTCACAGTCTCTGCACTGGCTGGCTTGGGGGTTGTGCCAGGAGAGGCAGTGAATAAGGATGTCACATGTTTCCACTGATGCTTTTTGCCTGATGTAGTTTCTTTCCCTTGAGGCAAAAATGTGCAGGTGTAAGCACTGGGAGCTTGTGGGCAGTCTGGGAGACCAGCAGGGCCCCACCTCCCCAACCCCTGCCTCGTGAATCATTTCACGACCCTACTTGTTAGGTGCGCTAAGATTTCCCGTGGGTTTCCCAGCAGGCGCCACAGTGAGACGCGCCCTGACCAGGCAGAGGTGTTCAGAACTAAGCGTGCGTTCCCGGCTCAGCAGGAGCTGACCTGTGAAGTGGTGGATGGTGTGTTTTCTCGTAGCTTCCGGGAATCCGCGGACCCCATGCGTGGCAGTCCTAGCCTGTAATGGGCTTGAGAGGCACCGGCGCCTACCCTCACTGCCCTGGGTTCTTGAGTGGTAGGGGCCTGCAAGGCGCTAATTTAACTCACTACCACCCTGCTCATTTGTCATATGTTTCTGTCGCCCTTTCTTATATAAAACAAGGTCCTATTCTTTCCTAAACAAGCTGGTAAGCGAACAACTCTCTGCCTTTGACCTTCTAGGCCAGGGGACCCCAACCCCCGGGCTTGGACTGATACCATCCACAGCCTGTTAGGAACCGGGCAGTACAGCAGGCGGTGCGTGGCGGGCAAGTGAGCAGAGCTTTGTCTGTGTTTGTATCCGCTCTGCAGCACCAGCATCACCGCCTCAGCTCCGTCTCAGATCATTAGGTATTAGATTTTCGTAGGAGCACTGGCCCTTGGGGACCGGTGTTCTAGGCCACAGACATGCCTGTGCCGGCCCACCCAGCTCACAGGTGTGGGAACGTTCATTTAGCAATACCAGGGGAGCGTGTGGCTAAAACAGCACGCTTGCAACCAACTCAGAGTGTGCATTTATTAGGAAGGGCCATAATGTCGCTTGAAATTCCGAATTTAAGTTTTAAACCAGCAAGTAACAAGCTCTTTCAATAATCAAACTGCACGTCTCACGGGGAAGCCGGCCCTTTCTGCCTGAGGAAGCTCGGCTCTGCGGGCGAGTGACATCTGTTCCCTTCCTAGTTTCGCCTGTGCTTAAAGGAGCAGGCAGGTCCATGTAAACGTGGTCCTGTCTGCTGGGGATGGATGGTGATCCTTCTGCAGAATGCTCATGTGACTACATCAGGCTTTGAGGATGCAGCCATGAGGAGGGCCAACCCATTACGTCCCTGTCTCAAGTCTCTTCAAGGGACAAGAAGTATGGATGGGAGAGTTCATGTGTTAGATATATCTGCTCTTTTGAAGTCAAAATTCAAAGAAAAAGTTTGCTTTGAAGTCTTTCCTCATACCTGACTTTGTCCTTGAAGTGTTTTAGATTACCTGATTGCTGAAGTTTGCCCGCATCCTTGGAGAACTTCTTCCCTTCTTCTTATTCCCATTTAAAGATACAGCTAAACCCAAGGTATTGGATTTGAAAAATACCTTTCCACATCATTTTGCATTTTCTTTGACATTTTACTTGTATAAAATTGGGCAAAGAGATTTATTCTTGGTTATAACTGCTACAATCCCTTAAAAATCAAAATAATGAAAACAAAACAAAAGAAAAGGTATGTCTGAAAAGTCTGGAAATCACAAGATTCATTTGGAGGCCAGTTTAAAATGGCTCCAGTACAAATTCTACTCACATGGGCCACCTGCCTGGGGACCCAGGGTGTTTGTGAAGGAAGAGGGCTGTCTGTATTTCAACTTCTGGACATCATATTAATAGTATTAATTCAGCCAATGCTTGTTGAGTGCCAGTGGGCAGGAGACAGGGATCCATTCATGAAGAAGAAACAGCCCCTGCTGGTGTGAGCCATACTTCTTTTTTCTCTAGTTGTTTTTTTTTTTTTTTTTTTTTTTTTTAATTTTAAGTTAAATAGGAAGCATAAAATATCTTTCTGGCCAGAACCAGTGAAGTGAAAGGAAATGCTCAGCTTTTCTTTTGCTAAGTCCAAATGGGCTTCCTGGAGGGAGGGAGACGTTAGAGACCGGTGGGAAGAGGGGCTCGGGAAAGGGGCCCCGGGCGGCCTGGCCTCCGTGACAAAGGTTGTATGGGACGAACAAGATGGCAGGTCCCATCAGCCTGAGCTGGGAAAGTGGAGCAGCCTCAGGAATTCTGGCGAAGGGCTTCCCAAGGAAGTGAGACCTGGTGATGGACGTCGTGGTAGAAGGAAAAACTGCCGTTCCCGGGACCTCGGCCCCGCGACACCCGCATGTCAGCATTTCTGCCCGTTTTGCATTTGGGAAATGTTCATGTGAGCTTGAGCTGGGTACCCGCCAAGCCCCCAGGGAGTGCCCGGTTCCTCTGAGCCCACACTTCCCGCTTGTGCCCGCGGTGAGGGGCAGCTGCAAACAGTGCAGCAGCCCGAGTGCTGTTTGTGCGCATACACCGGCAGCTACCCGGTGGTGGTCTGGGCGAGACCCGCTCTGCAGCCGGGCTGCACTCCCTCTCCTTCTGCTTTCAGATCGGCCGTCAGCCGTGAGCCCAGCATCCTGCCCTGGACCCCTGGCCCGTGGGACCGTTGTGAGAGACTCATGTGTCTCAGGGAAAGTGGCACGATGGCTCAGTAAACCCACGTTGGCTTTGTCGGAACTTGTAGAATGCTAAGCACCAAATTTTAGACCTTTCCCCTTCCCCACTCTGTGGGTTGTAAGTTGTGATTCTTGTCGGGGAGCAGGTCCCTGCGCCTTGGCTAGTGAGGACAGAGCTGTACTGCTATGCGTAAAAGTGGAGCCCTTCTCTGTGACACCAGGTGTGTGGTTGTGCAGCGTCGTCATCATGTCTGGACTGAAGCCTGACGGTGTCAGCCTCCAGAGCACACGCTCGGGGACTGCCGCCTCTCTGGCGGGTCCCAGCACGGGTCCGGCTCGGGGTGATTAACTGTTCCCTCGGGCACCGGTCTGGCAGGTCAGAGAGGGGTCTTCCTGCACCCAGGGTCGTGCAGGGCCACTGACGGGCCGCTCAGGCCCCTGGAAGGGACCAGAGTGATGATGCTTTGGACCTTGAGAAGCCCTGAGGACAGACATGGTGCCCCTCCCTTGGACAGAGGGGCCCAGTGCAGTGAGCAGGACATTGTATGGCCTGCTCTGTGCTCCGCCCCGGCGATGGTGACTCACTCTGCCATGAGTCGTCACCTCCGTGCAGAAGCCATGTGCGGGAGAGAGCGGAGTGGTTCTGCATGGCCCCGGCTACAGGAGTGAGGCAGTGGGGTCGTCGTGTCAGCGAGTCTGGTTCCGGTCAGGGACCTGCCAGGCAGCCTCCTTCGACTGCGGTGTGCGCCGTGGCGAGCCTTCTGCACCAGGCGGGCCATCCTGCGGTGTGCCCGCGCAGGTCTCCCCAGCTTCAGGGCGGGCTGGGCTCAGGTCAGGGGACCTTGCTCTTTAGGAGCGGGGCGGGGCTTCGTTATTTTGTCAGCAAGGAGTCCTTGAGTGGTGGGACGTGGGTTTAAATCCCCAGAGGAGAAGTATGGCGGGCAGTGCAGTGGTCCTTGTTTATGGTGGTGGAGGCGGGTTCGTCTTCTGAGGTGTGGAGGGCGCCCGCAGGTCCCCAGGGTGCTCTGCGCAGTGATGGAGCTTGTGAGCTGACCCGCAGTCCTTAGCCACGCTGCAGGAGGGCGGGTCCGGCATGGCCGCTCCCTCCTCCCTTACACGTTACACGGAGTTCATTCCGAAGGCACAGCTTGGAGATCGGAAAGCAAGGTGAAGAGCGTGGACTGGCGCTTTACGCATGTCCACTCGGCGCTTAGTGATGCTCCGCGGTGCCAGCCACCTCGGCACCTGCAGGGTCCCGTTTAGGAGGATGGCCTGCAGCGTTGTGGGGACTGGAGGTGGAGTGATTAACTTTGCGTGGGCTGCCAGGAGGTCTCACACGTGTGGCGACCTTTGAGATGTGCCGGAAAGGCAAGTGCGTGGAAATGGTGCCTTCTTATCAGGGGGCCGTGATGCCTGTGGCTGGGGAGACTGTGAGCCATTTTGTGATATTTTGTCCTCGAGTGGCTCTCCTATAGGCTTCTCTTGTTTCGTTTGGTGGAGGACAGCCCCTGTGCTGGCTGTATGTGTATGATTCTAAACTTTCTGACTCACTAGTTTGATTGTTTCGGTATGATAGAATTCCTAAGGAGACATTTTTATCGTATAATCATCATATTTCTTTGTGGTTAAATAACCTGCAAGTATGGTGAGTTATGAAGTCAGTAGTTTTGAGGCCATCAGTATTGAAAACGTGGACAGCGTGAAGTTACACACATGCTATGCTTTAGAAACGTTCATTCTGTGTTCTAAATTAGGGACCTGATTTGGTAGCAGCCTTCATATTCAAATCCAAAATGAGGATAAGGAATTTCTTTGGTTTCTTGTTTCTGTTGAGAATTGGCCTCAAGCACAGTCTTGTGTAAATAACAGTTTGTGTGTAGACCAATGCTAAGGGCAGGGCGTCTATCGATCTTGTCATCTGTGGTGATGAGGAATTTAGACTTTACTAGATTTGGCAGGAAATCCTGAGTGGCAAATTGAAAAAATGTTTCAGGAAATACTGGAATCTGGCGAAATTAATAGGTTTGGCTTCTCATGATTTCCTAAGATTCCCCCAAAGCTAGTAGTTGAGATGAGATAGTTGTAGAAATTCCGTCATGTTGCCCCAGGCCCCCATTTAAGGGGAAGACTTCACTTGGATATAAAATGTTCCGTGTTCAAGTCCTGGTGGCTGATGACACTGCAGTGACCACCCTCTGCACCGAAGCAGCGAGGTGGTGCTTCTCAGGTAAGGTCAGCACTGGGTGTGTCTCCTGCAAGGAGAGAACTGGCCCCCCTGTGCACACGCATGCGCAGACACATACCACGTGCGCACACGCGCAGGTGTCCCGTTCTCACCTCTTCTAGACGCTTGAGGTGTGCAGCGATGTCAATGCTGAGATCTCCTGTACCATCTTACAGCAGTTTCATCGATCATGGCTTCTGATTTGCCTGTGCTTTGTAGAGTTTTTAGACACTGGCAGACTTTCCAGCATCCTTGAACTTTAGCTTGTGTAAGAATCCAATATTGAGAATGTGTAGGGAAAGCTGCAAGCCAACAGTTTGAGAAAACCCATAATATACGGTGTGGTCCTGAGTGCAAGTTCATGTTTTTCCTTTTCCCCAAGTTTTGGTATCGCTGATCCCTAACTGGCCAAGAGGAAATTGTGCTTGGCGAAATCATAGGCAACCCCCCCAAATTAACTCAAATGGTTCTTTTTCCTTTAACATGTCTGTTCAGTTCACGTGAGATAATAGAATCGAGAAAAGTGTTTTCTGAAAGAAACCCATCTCTGCAGTTTTGGAGAAATAAATATTTTTTTTAATAGATAGTGGCTTTAAAAAGAAAAAAGAAACCCAGTACTCCAAAAATGTGTATGATCAAGAGGCTGTTCATTATAATGGGATGAGATTTAGAGTGTTAAAGTTGAAACTCTCTATATTTGATTTTAGGTTTTGGGAGAGTGTGTCTGTATGTGTGTCTGGGCATGTGTGTCTGTGTGTGTGTGCGTGTGCACGTGCACGTGCACACACACTTCTGTGTTCTCCACACCACAGAGCTCTGGAAATGTGTTGAGCACTCAGTATTTTCTTAAAGCACGTTGGTTGACGTTTCCATGACAACGTTCGTGATTAATGTTGTTGTCATGTGATATGAGATTTGGGTCCTAAATTTAGGTTCAACAGAAAATTACCACAGACATCCTCTAAGTAGTTTTAATTAGCTTTTGTGAGAACAGAATCATGGCCCCCAAAGATATCCATGACTGGATCCCCAGAACCTGTGAGTGTTACCCTGCTGGGCAGAAGAGACTTTGCAGATACGACTGATTTAAGCGTCTTGAGATGAGGAGATGGTCTGGGGGCATTCGATGGCCCAGTGTCATCACAGGTCCCTGACGAGAGGGAGAAGGGTCACAGTTAGAGAAGGAGCCATGACGTGAGCAGAGGTTTGGTGATGTGGGAGCCTGGAAAAGCTGGAAAGGACAAGGGAAGGGCTCTGGAGCCTCAGGGGGAAGCAGCCCTGCTGGAACCTTGAGCTTAGCCAGTGCGACATCTGAGCTTCAGAGCGAAAAGAGTAACAATGTGATAATTTGTTAGAGCAGCAATAGGACATGGATACAGGGTTTCTGTTCTTTTCCTCCATGTCTTTTCAAAACGGCTACATTGTATCAGCCTTTCACAGTGCCCTGAGTTATGACTAGAGGTGGTTTCTAGGACAGGCATTTAAACTACGGTGGAAGAGAGAATTGGACAGAAACAGATCTTCTTTGGATGTATTAAAACAGTGTGTCTTTTAAAAAAGGATATTCCAGTCACAGCGTGATCTTGTTAATAACATATGTAGTGTTGAAAATAGTTCTCCACTCTCTCAGGGAGACTAGGCTTTTATGCATTGTGTTAAAATAAGACTAAAGCACGTCAGAGATAGAAGTCCTGAGTCGTGTTAATCCGTGTTTGAGTGTGGGCTACAGCATCCACCCAATTTACTATTGGAAACAGTAAAATTACATAATTTGCTGAATATTATTTTTGTTTTAGGTGCTTTGTAATAATATTCAGTGGCTTTCGTACATAACAGTTGACGTGTCAGAACTCGAATGTGACCATCAGACACATCCTAAGCAGACTGGTGGTGGCAGGGCATTCCTGGGAAGGTCATTCTGCATGTTTTCGAGGTGTGAGGTGAGTTCTTGGTTCATGGCCACGGAGCTCGCAGTCTTCATGCGTCAGCACTGTTAAGTCTCACAGCCTGTCTGGTGAGGCTCGTCGCCACCACAGTTCTTGGATGCGAAGTGCGGTTAGACAGGTGACACGTGCTGCCCCTTCCCACGAGAGAGACTCAGCGCTCTGGTTCTGGGTAGGTTTGTCTTTTCCAACCCTGGCCTGCCCTCCAGGGAATCCCAGTCATGCCTAGTTGTGTCTCCCTGAAGTGGCCCGGCTCACTGAGAAACAGCGCTTCATGACGTGTGCGTCCTGTGCTGCGTGTCAGGACTGCTGTGGTGGGGCCACGGTTGCAGCAAACAGGAGCGAGGGCACAAGGCGGGGGTTAGGTTAGTACAAGATGCTGAAGCTCTTCTGGGGACTCCTGCAGGAGGAGAGCAGTGACATGAGGGCCCAAGAGCTCAGCCGACCTTGAGAGCCTGTTGGGGTGTGTCCAGAGCATACAGACCTGACGTCCGTGTGCTGGGAGCAGCCTGAGCCCTGGGTCCTGCTGGACGGGATGGCTGAGAAGGCCCGCAGCCCTTCCTCGCTGCAAAGACCCTGTCTTCCCACGTGCGCTCAGGAAGAGGCCTGGTGCCCGTGGACCTGGGACAAGCCCAGCCCCCCAGGTCCGCCTCTGTGCGTGGCAAGCTGAGCTGCTCACCCCACCCATCAGTGGGAGCAAATGTTTGCCAACCAGACTCTGCTCACGCATCTCCCCTTCCTGGCATCTGAGCTCAGAGCCAGCAGGTGGCCCTTTCAGCCCCCGCTGGAACGAGCTGGCCCGTGGTGAACTTTCTCCGAACGGCCTCTGGCCAGGCCACTCCATCCCACTCCAGGTCCCTGTCTGTGAGAGGCACACTCTCCGCCCCCGTGCGATGCAGGGGACTGGGGGCCCGCCGTTCTCTCTCCCTGCTGCAGCCAGCTCCTCTATACCTGCGGTGGTTTAAACGCGGGGTTCCTGTGTAAAGACTGCAGAAAACTGGAGTGCGTTTCTGTTGTCCTCATGTGCATTTCGACATCTAAAATGGGAACGGTGATCTGTGGAGCATGGGTGCATTTTTAAACTATAGTTGAATGTTGTAGACTTTAATGTAGCTTCATTTTAGGTTTCTTGCCTGATTAGCTGGAAATTTATTGATTCTTTGGATTGGTGATAATGACTTGTGACTTTTTTCTGTGATGTGATCAAAGCCTTGTAATTTAAGACCCATTAGTTGTGTAGAGCAGGTGATTGGCTGGAAGAAAGCCAGCCTTCTGGTTTTCTTTTAACCACACACACGAGGAAGTCACAGTGGGTGTATTCAGAGGGGAGTCATCCAGGACACGCGGGGCGGGGCGCCTGGAGGTGGAGCGGTTCCCCACTGTGTGTGCCCATGCGGGCGGGTCACGCGCATGACTCAGCAGAGCTGGCTGCCCACGCGGTTCATCGCGCAGGAAGGTTGCACCTGGGAGCGCGTTTCCGGGGAGCCTCGAAAACAGCGGTCCAGTCTGATGGACCCGCTGCCACGGGGGCTCGGGTGCAGGGCCGGCGGCCCCTGCGCTGGCCGTTTGCTTGTCAGCACCGGCACCCTTTCTGGGCAGCTGCCACTTAGGGAGGTCCCATGTGAGAAAGCACCTTCAGGGCTGAGGAGCCGGGGCTGCTGCCGCGGCCGTGACGGCACTTCTCTGAGACTGGAAAGGGAGCAAGACGGAGATTGTTCCAAAACTTAGCTACAAAATCATGTCACTGCTCTGATGACAGTGTGGTCAGAGGAGGCAGGGAGCGTGCGCGGGAGGAGTCCTGCAGTCAGCGAGGGCGCTGGGTGTGGACTGCTGGGGCCAGGGGGCCTCCCTACACAGAGGGCCAGCTCAGCTTCTGCAACAGGATGCCCCAGACTGGCCTTAAGCAATGGACATCCACACTCACGGCCTGGAGGCGCGACGTCTGAGGTCAGGGCGCCAGCAGGGTCGTCCTCTCCTGCATCCGCGCCTGGAAGGGGCGAGGCGGCTCTCTGGGTCTCTCTGTAGGGACGGTAATTCCATCACGAGGGCTGCACCTTCACAACCTCATCACCTCCCAGAGGCTTTGCCTCCTGACACCACGACGTGGGGTTATGGTGTCACTCCATCAACTGGGGGACACACACATTCAGTCAACAGCACAGGGCATCTGCTCCCTGGTGGCTGAGCAGGGAAGACGTGGCCCTGTGGCTTTGGCTCCATCAGACCCTCAGGTGACACAATGGTCAAACCAGGTCCTCCCCATACGCACAGCACTTCAGGGACAGAATCTGTGAACCCGCACTGCTCCCCATGCCGCCCTCCCTTTGCCTGTCGCTCGTTCCCATAGTTTGGATTGCCCAGAGATGTCCTGATGTGTCTAGAGGGCTCCCATCGGTCCAGCTGCCCAGGTGTGTGCACGAGGCACCCCGAACCCTCATAAAACCTTGGCCTGAGCTCTTACGTGCTCATGTCACCACGCCTTTGAACAGCTGGACTCCACCTGTCCCCTCTGGGAAGCCTGGCAGTCTGGCTCAGTTGCCATCTTCCTCTCGTCCCACACATCGTGGGAGATGGTCCAGGCCCGTGCCAGACAGACATGGTACCCCTGAGAAAGCCTCACCCTGGTACCCCCACTGAAGTTCTCAATTGTTTGATATTCTTGCACACACCACCGAATTAGAATGCCGGTTACTGCACATCACTTCAGCGCGCAGCCCTGCGCCGGGGCTCTGAGCAGCGCCCCCCCGGTTCACTGAGGGACCAAAAGAGCCACAGTCGAAGTTGTCACGACTGAAGCCACGAGGCTGGTATCGCTTATCCAGAGCTCAGTACCCACGGTGGCGCCGGTTGACACTGATGCTCGGGATGCTAATTTATTGACCCTTCCAGGGGTTCACCTGTCAGTGGGCTGTGGCGAGCCCCTTCTCCACCTGAAGGATAGAAATAACTGAGGAATTTTATGGATTTATGCTCTTAAAAAATACTGGAGAAGTCCAGAGTACTTGTAATGAAAAATATTAGTTTCTATTAAAACTCCATATTCAGATTCTAACGATATACACACCATTCCTATGTCTGTAAACGCTTCAGCCTGATTTTGGTGGGATCAGAAGCTAATTATGCTGCCGTTATCTGGCCTGTTCGTTTTGAGGATGGTGAGAAGAGGGCTGTGGTTAGAAGTAACTGCTCGTCCGAGGACTGCTTTGCCTCGTGTTTGGTGGGCACTGGGCATTTCCTTGGCCTTTCCTCTGCCCGGAGGCAAAGGCAGAACTTTTCGGTGGCTCCGATGTCTTCTCGCTTTGCTGTGGGACACATGTTCTGTGGGTTCTGATGGCTCGGACCACGGGGTCCTTGATGATCTCTTGTCTAGTCACATAAATGCTACTTAACAAAAGCGGTGCTGTAGATGCTTGAAGCTGAAAACCCCTTTTATTATAAAGCAGAGATGAATAATAAGTGTTTTGTGGTAGAGACTTTAAAAATGATTTTAGCCTTTTCCTTGAAATGAAATAACTAATTGTTTGTTGGATTATTCATCTTTTCAAAGAGAAAAAGGAACTAGATCATTTTATATACACAAGTGAAATTTTAAAAAATGGGTGAGTCTGAATTCATCTGATTTATAGGAAGAGTAATTTTCAGTTTGGGTATTTAGTAGACTGTATTATGTTAATTTACCAGCATTTCTTACCATTTCTTTAAATTTTAGCTTGCATTTTGTGCTAAAAATCTGTGTTGTTTTGAAACTCGTGACTTTTGTCTGTCTTCAGCATTCGTAAGCAGCACAGATGTGGCAGGCAGACGGGGACGAGGGGTGAGGAGGTGGGCCCTGGGCTAGCATCGACCGTGACTGTGGGCCCACAGCTCTCGGACGAGGGGTTTGGTCGGGTGACCTGGGCAGCGAGCATCCTTAGCCCATTTCAGGTCGACATCCACCTTGGCCTTGATCACTCATTTTCTTCACTGACCTCCTGGTGCGCAGTGCACTGGTTGGTGACGAGTGGCCCACAGAGTCACCATTCCTTCCTTTACTGTAGAGCTGGTCCTGAGCTTGTGCTTTGGCGTGATTTTATCTTTTCTTGACCTATGACTTGTTCCCTGTGGTTTCCCCCTGATCTTTATCCTGGGGTTTGATCTGCGGTTAGGAGGAGACGGCTCACCAGATTGGTGTGCGAGTATCACACAGGTAGAGGAGAGTCGCGCTTGAATGAGTCGACACTTCCGTAAACTCCTTCAACTTCTGATTTTGCTGGGCATTGCGTCCAGACACGATGTCTTAGTGAGTCCTTCACCCTCTGTGCCTGGCTGGCTCGTTCTGACCACTTAGTGGAGAGCCACTGTGTTGGTTAGAGGCCCCTGTCCCCCCAAACGAGGAGGTGGCATTTGTTCTGTCCTTTACAAGGAGAGGTGGGGTTCTGGCTTCTGACCCCAGCTCACACCCTGGGAGGCTGTGGTTTGAAGAGCCTCTCCGGCTGACTGTTCTTTCTTTGCTTATTTTGTTTCTGGTCTCCTGGTGCCATATGGCCTTGGTCACCTCAGTTTAGGAAGCAGGCATGGGAGACCCACATTTGTCTGATGCAGAAGGTTCCATGGCCCGTAGTGGGGTTTTCCTTACTTGTGACAGAAAGACGATACACACCGGCTTTCATTTTGTCAGTGGTGGTTAAAAATAAACTGTGCGAGCTCAGTCGTGTCAGAGATGCTTACGCCCTCCTGGCCTGGCGTCGGACCTCTCGCTCAGCTTCCTGTGAAGGCTGACTTTGTTGTTGTCACACCAAAGGGAAGGAAGAGCCGCAGCTTCCATGGCGTGGGCATTTTTTGAAGCCCCATGCTTGTTGTTCCTTTGGATTTGAAGAGTGAGTGACTCAGAGGATGTGTGACTGCTGGGGGTGCTGGACAGGAGGGGTTATCCAGCACGGTGGATAGAGGAGGAGGGGACGAGGGACCCTGGGCTGGCTTTCTGTCGACTGATTCCATGTGGTGTCCGAGCGGGATTGCGGGTCGTCACCCACAGAAAGTATGTGTCCTGCTAGTGTGTGCTGTGCAGGGGTGGCCATCTGGATGAGGGAAAGTCCATATTGGGGTCCTTTATTGGTAGAGAGCTTGACCCAAAGGGCTGGTGCTCAGTGGGGGCAGACAGGACCGTGGCGGGGCGGGGAGGGCGCGTGGGCGGGGGCTGCTGCAGTGCTCCCCGTCTTCCCTTCATGTGAGAACTAGGCTCTTTGTTCAGTTGGTTATCAGGCAGCTTTGGGTCCTCGTCTGAAAGGACACAGGGCAGTTTTCCTCGGGTGACTGGTCATCAGGCCAACTTCTTCCAGCCTGGACTGGCGGTGGCTGCTAACAGTGTCCAGAGGAGGACGCCGGCCGTGGTCCTGAGTGGTGACGTCGGTGGAGCCTTCACGGTGCTTGGCTCCATCAGCAGCCCTGCAGGGTGCGGATGGGGGGTCCACACTCCGCCCCAGCTCCTTGGTTCTCCCCTATTTCCACATATAGAAAGGAGAGATATTGGGGTCAGTCAGTACCTTGTGGGTGTAAGTTCTGCCCTCATGTCATCCCAGCTGTTGTCAGTAATATAATTTATACTCTTCTAACCTTAGGCTCATTTGATATAAAAATACGAAGGGACAGAAATAGTTCAAGGACATTTTTATAGACTTACATAATTGTGACCAGGCCTAGTTTTATGATGTCTCATGTATTAAGAGCAAATCATGAAACAAACCCATTTAACCAGTTTAAAATGTCTTCACTATTCGCAGTTTCTGGCAAGCGTTGGTTATCAGCTGACACGTAGTGAAACGTATAGCATTAATGTAAGTAGTGTTTCTTGTCTCTGCGTCCCTGTCACTTGGTGTCCCCCACCCACATTCCATGCGTGGCCCAGGCAGGAGCGGGCACGGGCTTCAGGGCCACGAAGGAGCCTGCAGGCAGCTTCTGGGGGAAGGGGCTGCGTGTGGGACAGCGTCACGTGCCGTTTGCTCGTCCACGTGTGCATCTCACATGCTTTACTCACGTCCTCCGCAGTTGGTGAACTTGTCACGGATGGCTCCTGTGTCTGTCAGGTGCTGGTGACGCTCACTACGGATGGTAGGGGCCCCAGCATGAGCTGGCGCCGAGGCAGATGGGCACCACCGCGGACCCCCAGTGGAACTCGGGCGCCCTCTCGTCTCATCGTATTGGTGCTTCAGAGTGTGATGCTTCTTCCCACCTGCATTTTAATCCTCTTCCAAAGAGAAACTGTCTCGTTTGTCTTTATATCGCCCTAAGTATAGGATTTGTAACATTTGAACAAATATCTATAGAGTAAATGGGTGAATAAATGGTTTATAAGGAGGAAAGTTTAGTACCAACCATAGCATGATGGCTTGTTAAATATTTACAAGAATGTCATGAGTTTCATTGAAAAACAGCAAGGCTATTTTGTTTGTGATCTTCGTTTTCATAACTCTGTAGTTTTTGTATCGTGGCGGGGAAGGTGTTATCCCTTCCTCAGGTGGGGCAGCTGAGAAAAGACAGATGTGACCTGTGTGTCCGAGCGCACGCAGCCTTGACCCTCGCCTCTGAGCCCTCCCAGCATAATGGGCTCATTCTTCCATCGTCATCTTAACAGTAAGCTTTCCCCTTCTAATCAGTGCAGTATACTTAGTTAATTTAAGAATCAAAAATGACTGCTTTCAGAGTTCTGATTCTTACACAAATATAAGTAGTTATTTAAAAGTTTATATTCTGTCGTACTGAACAATCCTGATTCTGTCTGATCTCAGAAGCTAAGCAGAGTCGGGCCTTGTTAGTACTTGGATGGGAGACCACCTAGGAAGACGAGGTGCTGTAAGTGTAAAAAATAAAAAATAAAAAGGGACTGTAAGCTGACAAGGTCCTTGCAATCTGAGGTCAACCAAGGGTTGCCTCGCTAAAAAAAAAAAAAAAAAAAAAAAAACATAAAAATTTATATCCCGCCTCATTGTAAGAAGGAGCCAAGATAGATGCTAAATTATTCCATTGCTCAGGTTTCTTGGTACGGGCTCACAGGACATGCTGGACGTGGGGATGGCACAGTCCTTCTGCCAAAGGCCCTTTGATTCTGCATCACTTCAGTGATCACATGCTTCAGAAAGCATGTGATTCAGTGAGTCCTACGTACGTGCCAGGCCCTGGGTTGACCTGGGGGTTCAAGAGTGAACGATGGACCCCTCTCACGATGGTACCTCTCACAATTGTACCTCTGGTGGGGAGACCGAGGGAGATGCCCAAATGCCATGCAGTGCGGCTTCGTGGCGGACGCTGAGCGCTGGCTCCCTTTCTCTGGCGCACACTGTGCTTCAGCCCCAAGCACTGTGGCTGCCGGCACCTTGGCCCTCCGAGTCTGCGGAGGCAGGGTGAAAGGTGGAGCGCGAGGACTCGGCCCGGCGTTTGGCCGGCGAGGCAGAGGTTGGCATCATCTTAGGTTCTTGCCCCAGGATGGGAGCTCAGGGGGCTCCTGACCTTGCTGGTGAGGAACGGAGGTGGGGGCAGGCAGGGGCCTCCCCTGGTGGGGGGTTCCCAGCTGACCCTACAGGAGACAGTGGGCTTTCCGTGAGCAGTAGTGGTCACCCGAGACAAAGAAAAACAGGCATGGCCGTATATTGAGAGTATTAATAAAACTCAGTTCCTTGCTAAAGGTGTACTTCACATTCTCATGTTTCTGTATCATTTACTCAATTGAAAAACTTTTAAAACATGCATTACAAATTTAAGATCTGCAGAGTGCCTGGGTGCTCTGCATTTGTGTGTAGTTGAATATAAGAAAATGGTTCTAGGGATCATTAGTAAAATCTGACACCCTTCGTATGGCTGTAATCTGAGTTCCTGTTGGTTCAACGACAGATGTTATCATATCACAATATTCTTATCTTCTACAAGGAAATCCTGCAAACTGAAACCCTGAATAGACACACATACACACCCCCAAATAGCCCAAACGCCCATTAGTATGAAACGGAGAATGGCGGAATGGTCATGTGTGGGGCCCTCTACGCAGTGAAAACCAAACAAAACAGTGTGATGTTTTGCTGTGGATTAGAATTCCACGGCACGTCCACTCACCGGTCTGGGGCAGCCACGGAGAGAGCAGCTGTGAACACCGAGTGCAGGTTTGAGTCGCACACTGGCTTTCCCTTCTCTAAGTGACGCTACCGAGGGACGAGGTACCGAGAGCCTGACGTCGGGGCCGCGCATCGTGGGCACAGTCACTTTTACAAGAAGCGGAGCAGCCTTGCCCCTCTGCCCCCCACCCGCAGCGTGCCCGCCCCCATGGCCCCAGCCTCACCAGCCTCCGTGTTGGCTGGACCTCTGATCAAAGTAAACGCAAACGCTCTTCTGGGTGTGCGTGTGTTTGCGTGTCATCAGGTTCCTAGAAGTGTTTTTCTCAGTGGAAATCACACTTACTAAATTCTCTGTAAACAGGGCAGGTTTTTCTGTGTTCTGGTTTGGAAATTTGTTTACAGCGCACAAGTGAATGAGAGTCAGACGCTGCAGCATAGCCTCGTGGTTAAGTACCGGTGGGGGACCCGGCGAGGACCGCTGAGGTCCCTCCAGGTGCTGGACGTGTGCATGCAGTCACCATCGGTTGGTTTGTCTCGTTCCAAGGGACTTTGTTCCTCAAGCAGCCGAGGGATGATGTTTGTGAGTCTGAAGGCGGTGCTCCCAGGCCCGCGGGACTGTCTGTGCGGGTTCTGCATAGAGCGCTCTGTCACAGCCACGGGTCACCGGGTACTTTCTGGGCCTGATGCCCTCTTGGGCTCTAATCTGGAGCCAGTTCTGGCAGTTCTGACATAGCCCAGCCCAGGGCCCCTCTTCTCAGCCTTTGCCAAAACTTATTTTCTGTGCATTTATTTTCTCTGCCCCTTAAAAGAGGCCTGGCGTGATTGAATTCCTTTTCTCTCCGGAGTCGTTTTGAGAATTATGTAGGTACAAACGTAGAATGAAGAAGCATCCAGAGAAAGACCACACGTGGGGCAGAGAGCTGTGTGGGGCCTCGGGCCATGTGCCGCGTCTTCGCTCGAGGGGCAGGGCCACTTCTGTCACTGTGTTTAGGGGCATAATCTCCGAGGGCCTTTGGGTTCTTGAAGAGGCTGTTTCCTGACTGAGGAAACCGGGGGTGCCTTTCAGAGGGCAGTTAGGAATGTTCGCTGTAAAACAAACGCGACGCCCTCCCCCCGACGCTCTCATGTGGGGTCCTTTGCTTTACGTGTAGATCAGGCACATAACCCCTTGAGAGCCTCATGTCAGAAGATTCTAGACCCTGCAGATGTGCTGTTCTGTGTGCCCTGTAGCTTCCCTGAGGTGGGTTTGGCTGTTGGAGTCCCAATCTACCGTAAATCAGGGTTTGTGTCAACTTCTGCTTTTCTGGAGTGGGGGGTGCACAACACCCTGGACAGTAAGACACCCACCTCACCACCGATGGGACGGCCGACGGGCCACCGGTTATCAGGTCCTCGCTGGCAGGTGTCCGCTGCCTCCAGCGGTTACGGTTCTTTTTAAGAAGATAGGACCGTAGCAGACAGCTTGCGCTGGGACCCTGTTTCAGTATCTGCAGTTTCTGATTCCTGTCACCCAGTGCCAGGAAGGGCTGGACAGAGCGCTTAGTGAGAGTGGAGGGCTGTGCCCACGGTGAGCCCTCAGCTGCGCCCACCACGTGCAGGGGAGCGTTTCTCCCCAGCTCGCGCGCAGCCGCAGCCGCAGCCGCAGCCGCAGCCGCAGCCGCAGCCGCAGCCGCAGCCGCAGCCGCAGCCGCAGCCGCAGTGGGCATCGCCCCAGGTGAGCGCAGCACCTGTCCTCGGTGGAAACCGCCCTGCACGCTCGGGCCGGCTCCGCCTCCTGTTCCCGGAGAAGCTGGGCGGGGGAATGACAGGCGTGGTCAGCATCCCAGCCCTGCTGCCCCTCCCCTGCCGCTGAGTGCCTGGGAGCATGTCATGTCATTCCAGGGTGGCTGCGGGTGTTGTCACTGACCTATGTTCCCAGATCCAGGTGTGTTGGGGGCAGGAAGTGCCTTCCAGCTGGGGCTTGGTCATGAGCTGATTCAGGTGCAAATAGGCCAGGGGACCTGTTATTGTGGTGTGTGTCTGGGATGTGCACGTATGAGGGCGTGTGCATGTGTGTGTGCTGTGTCTGGAGTGTTTACATATGAGGGTGTGTGCATGTGTGAGGTGTGTGTGCTGTGTGTCCGGGACAGCTACGTATGGGGGCATGTGCGTGTTTGTGGTACGTGAGGCTGTGTGGTCTGGGATGTGTATAAGGATGTGTGCACGTGTCAGGTGTCATGTACACGTGTGCAGGAGCCTCCAGATGGCTTCCTGAGACACGCACGTGCTGCCCGTGGTGGCTCTTTGACCAGGCACCTTAGTCAAAGAGCCAGGTGACAGCTTTCTCCCTCTGCTCAACCTCCGCCTCAGGTCACCCCCCTCCTGCTGTCCTGGCCTCTTGATGGTTTGAGGTTTTCTTGATTCTGAAGAAGTCTGGGATCAGGACTGCATAACACTTACTGGGACTGGCTGACCTGGAGCAAGACCTGTCTGTGTCCCGCAGAGAGCCTCACAGAGACCTGGGGACTGTGCAGGTGGCAAGCGTCCCCCAGGACAGCACTTGGATGGCTTCTCCAGGACTGCCCTCCCTGCCCAGCAGCAGGGCACACACCAGCTTGAGACCTTGTCTCCTTTCCGTCCTGCTTTCTCCTTGGGGAGGGCTCCGAGGGGCGGAGCCCAGGACGAGGCCTTCACTTGGCTTCCTGTTGGCGCCACCACGTGCTCCTGTCGCCAGCTCACAAGGGCGGCCGCATCGGTGGCCTGGTGGCATGTCCCCCAGAGCACGGGCGGGAGAGCAGATTTGGGACGTGCCGGAGTTGGAACCGGGCTCAGCGTGGCCTCCTCCCGCACTTGCTGTCTCCCTGGGCGTCTTCTCCTCCCGCCCTGACATGTCTTCCTAAGGGACATCAGCGTGGACTCGTCTCTTTAAGGAAACGTGTCTCTGTGCCCTTTCTCTTCGCCATCTAAGGGCTGTAAATGCTCAGGTCGCACAGGGCTGGCGTCCTCCTAGACGAGTCCAGTGCGGGATTAAGGGGCATCGTGTGGTGCCCCCTCCCACACTCAGCGGCGATTCAGAGGGAGATGGCTGCTCATGTCACCAGAGGGACGGATGGTGAACTTCATCTGTTGTCACAGGGTCAGAGAGGAATCTTGAAATCATGAGCTCGATCTTTGGACTTCAAAGGAGGCATACTTTGCATTGTGAAGAGGGAACTGCCCTGAGTGAAGCCCCGCCCCTGGGTGTGTGGGGCTGCGGGCTCCCGGGGCTCCCACAGCCCTGAGGGTGTGCGCGGAGGCCTCCCTGGTGAGCGAGCACCGAGCACCGGGAGGCGCGTCCTGGTCTTGCCGCTCTGGGCGTGGAGTGGCCGTGGAGTGGCAGCGCTCCGCTCCGCACGCTCCTCGTCCTGTCTGTGCCTTTCGGTGGTGGCTGCCAGCCCCCGGCTGTGGACTCAAAAGAGGACTCAGAACCGGCCCAGGGGGTCTAGTCCCACTGCACATCAGTGCTGGACATAGGGCCACCTGTCGTGTGGCCCCTGCCCTTCAGGCGGCACCGAGGCCAGAGGCTGGCGACCTTAACCAGGTCACAGATAAAGGCGGAGCACCCTGGGGCGGGCACAGTGGTTTGTCCGTGCCTGACGGGTGACCTCGAACAGCCACACGTGGCTGCTGCAGAAGCGCCCAGCTGCCATCAGCTCTCTCGGTGACTTTGCTGGGGTGGCAAACGCGATGGAACGCGGCGCCTCTCACCTCGCGCTGTTCTGCCCCAGGTGCCTTCCTGGGAATCTCGGCCGTGGTGGAGGACGCCCTTCCACCTGCCCAGAGCTCTGAGCTGAGGGCTCACGTCAGGGAAGGAGGCAGTGCGGCCCCGAGTCACGCGCACGGAAGGGAGGCCACAGAGGGATTAGTAGCTTGTCCAGGGCCGGGCACCACGTAGGAGGAGATGGAGTGCAGCCCGTCTCTGCTGCTCCGTTGGCTCGTGCTGCCCCTCCCGCCGCCCCTCTGCCTGATGCCCGCAACTTCGTGTGCGCCTCGCAGTCCGACCCTCGAACTCTCTGGGGGCCTTGCCGTTGGAAGGATCTTGTAAAACATGACAAAGAGCCCATGTGTAGAATAGCCGTCATTTATCTTCTGCGGACGGCCTAAGCAGCAGTGCGTCCCACGTAAACTTCTGTGTCTCGTTCCCGAGCAGACGCCCTGTGCGTGCCCTGACGGGGAGGGCTCCTGCGTCCCGGGCACTCCAGTGCTGCGCTGTGCTAGTGGCTGCGCCCGTTTGGATGCCGTCCAGTCAGGTGTTCTTCCCAGGCACCGCAGTCTAAGGCACGTGATCATATCTTGGAGGCCTTATTTGATCACTTGAAATTAACATATAAGAACAATTATTTAGTATAAATATTAAATAATTTTCTGAAGTTCCTTCCTTCCTCTGAAGTTAAAAAAAAGACGACATGGTTCTCGTTCTGGTCTGAGACACTGTCCCTTGTCGTGGTCGGGTCCCCGCTGTGGACAGCGCCCTCTTGCGCTGGCCAGCCCTCTGCCGTTGGGAGGTAACAGGACTTCCGGCTATGGCAGCGGGCGTCTGGTGTAAACAACACGCTGTGAAAGAGGCTTTTCCCTTAAATCGGAAGTGATCTCTGTGATAAAAATGAGAGTAATCAGAGTAGAGTAATTATGGCCCGGGAAGTAAGCAGATTTTCAAGGCTGTTGGTAATACACCAAATTCCTACCCAGAGAACGAGGTGCAAACATTTTAACCTACTACCCACATTTCATGTATTTCTAGTGAATCTTTGTTGCCCCTTGTGTCATTGCTGGGTGTGTGAAACAACCTCTGGAAGAGTGTGAAAGTTTCTGTAGAAAGTGTTGGTTTTGCATGTATTTGGTTTTTCAGAAGCAAATACATGGTGTGTTGAGGCTACACTTTTAATATGATTGCATTTCTCTTATTAGTGTACGTACATGGCTGAGTGTTCCTTTATGATTGTACATTTCTGTGTATGCTACATTTTGGTGAGGGCAAAAGTGGTCACACAGTTTTGTAAATCTATAAGATCTTATAAATCTACAAGTTGCCTAAGTGGTGATGCCTGAGAAAATTATGACAATTGACAAAATATTTTAATTGCCTTTTATTACATGTGGCAATTTCAAAAAATCCTGTCTGAATTCTAATTGAAAAGATAATCCATTTATGAAGAAGTGGCAACACTTCTATGACATGTTAAAGGCTAAAGTTGTTCAAGGCCCTTTGGAGTCTTGGTGTGTGTACATGTATATGCATGTGTGTACATTGCATGTGTGTATATGCACTATGTACATTGCATATGTGTGTGCATGTATACATGTGTGCATTATATGTATGCAGGCTATATGTACACATGTATATACATTATATTTATATGTATCTGTGTGCCACATGGCTATATTGTATCCGTAAACACTGGATATATATGTACACATACTATACATACACTATTTATGTGTATATGGACACAACATACAAATATATGCTAATGTGTATACGATATATGGATATATATGTATGTTATGTGTGTGTGTATGTATGGAAACTATATGAGCATGCATTATGTGTATTTGTGTGGCCACTATATGTACTAAACAGATACATATGTGTGTATTTATATTATATATATATATATCTATATATATATATATACACACCATGTGGATGTATTTGTGTATATACGAAAACACTGTCTATGGACACTGTGCATGCACTATGTGTACACATATGTATACATTCTGTATGTGTGCACTGTATGGGTATATACAGGTATACACTATATATACACATCCATGGTATGTGGATATATGTATGGCGCTGTATGTGCATGTGCTATGTGTGGACACTGTATATGCACCATATACACTGATTAGATGTATATGTGCGTACGCTGTGTGGTCCCAGGAATAGAGCTCCCGCAGGATCCAGTGAAGCACCATTGAAATACCCATCTGTCTTGTGTCACCCTATACTCTTTTAGGGTGAAAATGGTGGTTCTTTGCTACATAGCATATGAAATTTGGCAAGTTGTGGGACCTTTGTAATAATGCAGGAACCAGTCATCTCCTTGATGCTTGTGTGTGTTCATTTAAGCATCTTAACCACTCACGAACTAGGTCTCTCCCCAGATGAGAATGCAGAGATTTAATAGCAACTAGATGATTTGTGTAAGCAAACTGTACAGTGACAGTAGTATCATACCAACTATCTTGTTTTCCTCTACTCTCTTATCACAACCTTGTTTATTATCATCTAAATAAATGGGAAGTTGCCACCCATCAGGAAATATCTGTTCATCTTCCTGCTGTTTATCTTTATTCATAGGGTAGTGACTGTGTGTGTGTTCTTTGTCACTATGTAGCAGAATTCCTCTGATGTTGCCAATATAAACAATTCAAAAGAAACATAGTATTACTCTAGGTCAAAATTGAAAATAATGCATAAGTTCATCCATTTGAAAGGATGAGAAAGAATACATTTAGGGTGGGAGATGAGTAGAGAGTGTTTCAACAGGAAAAATAAGAAGTTTGTGTAAACATCTCCAAATTTGGGGTTTGAGAGTAAGATGATTTTAAGATTATCTGCACTTTTGGGGTTTTAAATGAGTACTTGGAGTTTGCCATCTTTTGGGGAACTTCCCTTTCGATGGGCAGCCGCCTGATTAGTCTATTTTTTCAGAACAAAAGGACACAGATTGTTTCAAAGGTAAATTTCAGATTCTGCTTTTGGAGAAATAATTTGCAACTTTTCAAATTTATGCTGGCACATAAATTACCCAGCACGGCACTTGGCCTCCAGTAAGGACCAGATAAATGTTTTTTCAGTTTACTTATCTCCCCCAGTTTAATAAAACCAAATGTTTATATTGAGACTACATAATGTTATAATAAAATGCCACAAATAGAGACTGATCTCCAATTAATGCCCAATATAAAAAAATTCATTAGCTGGTACTTTGATTCTCATGCAACCTCATGAGGTAGGTTTGTTAACTGGAGAAACTGGGTGAGAAAACAGCGCTTCGAGTGGGTAGGCGTATGTGGATGGTCACCACTGACCTACTTGTTAGCATTGCTTTGCAACACACGAAGAAGCCATTGTCGAAGGTCAGTTATGATTAAGTACAGTTAATAGCATGGTATGATTTAACCTGGTGCATCAGCCTCTACGGCACTGTCATGGCTAGGGATCGTAATTATGAATGAAAGCCACTTCTTTGTTTTGTGTGCGGAAGTGTCAGAGGGGTTCCATTCACAGAGCCTTCTGGAGTGTAACCCAGTGCTAGCACATTTGGAATAGAATAGCAGTTAGGTAGAATCTTGGCTGACAAACCTGTACAATAATTTTTAAAATCTACATTTATTTTATATTAGAAAATGTGAGTTCTTGAGTCATCACCGCCGATGGTAGCAGGGCACACAGCTGTGAGCAGTGTTAGGGATGACATCCCCCTTCCAGAAATAGTATCTGTGTCAGGGGAGGGGAATGCTTGACATGACGAAAATGCAAAATCATTAAAATTCTAAAGCGTGGCTGATAAAAATGCCAACTCAGCTCTTACTGTGGTTGAGCAGGAGCAGGTGAGAGAAGGTCGTGTTTTACTGTTGCATGTTTTGAAAATGGCACTGGAAGTTGTTGCCCTAAATCGAGTTCTCCCTGCCCCGGGGGCCCTGCGGGGGCCACATCTCCGCATGGAAAACGTGCCCCGCAGGGCCTCCCTTGCACCTGGAGAAGGCGCGCCCGCACTGGAGGTGCTCACGGCTGTGACATGGCAAGTGTGCATTTGGTGTTGTGACAGCTGCTCTTTTCTGTGCCACACCCATGGGCTGTCCTTTGTACATCATTCCTCTGGGACAGGTTGCTGTTCAAGCTTAGACCTCCTCCCTTCTCATCTCAGATACCAGTCTGTAGGGTGTGTGCTGTTTTCTCATTTTTGATGATCACTTGCGCTCATAGGAAGGAGCCTTGACCTACTGAGACCCTTCAGTACTTTAAAATCCGGATCTCTCTTAGGGGAGCTCACTGCTCAAATTGCACAGTCCTCCTCCACCATGCCCAGTCTGGCAAAGGATGAGCTTAGAAGAGTCCCAGGCACAGTTACTTGTTGGTCTTAGTCCCCTCCCTTACTGCTGCTACTTTTGTGTGTGTGTGGGAAAGAACATATATCATAAACTTGGCCATTCCCTTCCTTTTTTAAAACAAGGCTACTTTGGGCAGCCAAAAGAAGTTTGTGCAGTTACAGTTAATGCTAATTATTGCTGGTATTTGAAAACACCAGTTATTTGTGACCCTTAAATCATAATTTTTTCATTTTTATAAAAGCAATCAAAGAGTCTTGCTAATTATTTTACATGTAAATAATGAATTGTATCATAATAAATTTAGATAAACATTTTCTAAGTAATTTTTTGTTTCAAATTAGTGTTTGCAACACGAAGGTAAAGTTCAAAAAATAGTATTAGATGGAGTGGGTCCCTTGACTTCCATTCTTTTATCTATTTTTTTAAATTGAGGTAGAATTGACAAATAGCATATAGGTTTTTGGAGTATAACATAATGATTTAATATTTGTGTAGATTGCAAGATAATCACAATAAGTCTAGTTAACATCCACCACCATACATAGTTATAATTTTGTTTCTTATGATGAGAACATTTAAAGTTTATTCGCTTAGCAACTTTCAGATATGCAATACAGCATTGTTAGCTAGTCACCATGCTGTACATGACACCCCAGGACTGATTTTATAGATGGAACTTTCTGCCTTTTTACCCCCGTCACCTGTTTTGCCCGCCACCGGCAACCACCCATCTGTTCTGTGTATCTCTGAGCTTGGTGGTTTTGTTTGATTCCACACATAAGCAAGATTGTACAGTATTGGTCTCTCCCTGTCTGACTTATTTCACTTAGCATAATACCTTCTAGGTTTGTCCATGCTTCTGCAAATGCTAAGAATTTATTTTTTATAGTCAAATAGTATTCCACTGTATTTGCCACACAATTCATTCGTCGATGGCCCTTTAAGTTGTTTTTATATTGTGGTTATTGTAAATAATGCTAAAATAAACATGGGGTTGCAGATATCTTTTCAAATTAGTGTTTTCATTGTCTTCAGATAAATACCCAGAAGTGGAATTGCTGGATCATAAGATAGTTCTATTTTTAATTTTTCGAGGAACCTCCACACTGCACCAGCTTACATCCCCACCAATAGTGCGTGAGGGTTCCCTTTTCTCCATGTTCTCGCCGGCACCATGGTTGCTTCCCTGGCGCTGGCCATTCTGGCAGCTGTGAGGTGATAGCTCATTGCGGTTTTGATTTGCCTTTCCCTGAGGATTACCGATGAGCATCTTTTCATGTACCTGTGACATGCGTATGTCATCCTTGGAAAAATGTTCAGGTCCTACACCCATTTATAATTGGATTTTTTTTTTTTGCTATTAAGTTGTATGATTTATTCATACATTTTGAATATCAACCCCTTCACAGATATATGGTTTACAAATACTTCCCCCTATTCAGGATGCTGTTTCATTTTGTCGATGGTTTCCTTTGCTGTGCAGAGATTTTTTAGTTTGATAAAACTAAAGTAGTCCTACTTGTTTATTTTTGCTTTTGTTGCCTTTGAATAGACTGTCTTTACCCCATCGTATATTCTTTCCTCCTTTGTCATAAATTGATTGACCATATAGGTATGGATTTATTTCTATTCCATTGATCTGTGAATCTGTTTTTTTGCCAGTACCAGCCTCTGAGTAGGCAGTAATGTTTTTATTACTGTAGCTTTATAATATAGTTTGAAGTCAGGCAGTGTAAAGCCTCAGTTTTTTTCTTTTCTCTCAACATTGCTTTGGCTATTCAGGGTCTTCTGTAGTTCCATACATATTTTAGAATTGTTTGAACTATAGTTTTCAGTGTGTAGGTCTTTCACCTTCTTGGTTAAATTTATTCCTAGGTATTTTATTCTTTTTGGTGTAATTATAAATGGGATTTCCTTAATTTTTCTTTTTGATAGTTTGTTGTTAGTGTATAGAAATACAAGCAATGACATTACTGATTTAATTTATTCTGAGTTTTTTTAGTGGAGTATCTATATATAATATCATGTCATCTGCACATATTGACAGTTTTACTTCTTCCTTTCCGATTTGGATGCCTTTTATTTTTCTTTCATATACCTAATTGCTGTATCTAGGACTTTCAGTACTGAATAAAAGTCATCAAAGTGGACATCCATGTCTTGTTCCTGATCTAAGAAGAAAAACTTCCCACTTTTCCTCGTTGCGTATGATGTCAGCTATGTCTTGTCAGACACGGCCTTTGTTATGTTGTGGTGTGTTCCCTCTGTCCCCCCTTCGCTGAGAGTTTTTATCCTAAGTCATACATTTCTGTTATTCTTCAAGCCGGGGTTAGCAGGCTGATAGGTAAGGTCAGCGTCTGGGTAGGCAGAATCAACCCAGCCCTCTTCTGGGTCTCCTCTCCCTCGTTTTGTATGTGATTCCGAAAACAGAGTCAGCACGTTGAATTTAATAAGCCTCTTCCCTACTAAACCAAACAGGCTTTAATAGCAGACTTCCCTGTATCCAGCACTGACCACTGAGAGAGGCCACTGAGCGGTGAGGCTTCTGCTCGGCCTGCGTGAAGCCACTGGTTACCACAGCGACTCCCAAGGACGTGGCGTCGAGGCTGGCGGCGTGGTGCGTGCACTGCCCTGTGGTTTTACGGGGCCTGCATCGGCTCCTCCGTTTAACGAACAGCATGCAGTTCCCCATTTATTCTCGGTTATTTAGCTGTAGAAGATAATAGCGGAGTTTATCCTAGTAAAATCTGCACTAGAATTGTGAGATCTTTACGTAAGATGACCTGTCTGTCAGCTTCTGTCATAGGTGTTTATGTGCAGGAGAGAAGTTGTTTAAGTTGGTAAAAGGGCAATTCTCTTTATTGTCACGAGGAGAGATTTGACCTTGTCATTGACCATCTATCTAGTCAGTAAAATGCGTTGTAACGTGACTTAGTACAAGAAAGGCATCAAGAGTTTTGTTAATCTGCTTTGAAATTTTCTTAGACTTCTCCGCAGGATATTTAATTTGCGTGGCAAACAGAATAAAGAAGTCTCCACTGAGGGACATTGTCCAGGCTGTGGTGGTGGAGGCCCATGACGCGAACCAGTAGGGCGAAAGGTGTCCACGTGATCCCGCCGTTCTGTCGGATCACGTGAATGTCCAAGAGAAGCCACCGTTGGTTTTCGCGAGGTGAGAGGTGGGGGTCAGCGGTCACAGTCCCAGGAAGGCTGAGGCGGGCCGTGTAGGGCCGCTGTCGGGGTGCTCACACTGGCGCGCACCTGGCCCCTGCCCTGTGCCGGCTGCAGCGGGGCCCGCGGGTGGCTTTGTGGGAGAATGACGGCAGCTGCCTCTTGCTCGGAGGCAGGGCTGTGACGTGCTGCGGGAGCAGAGCGGGGCGGGCTGGACGGGTGCCAGGGAAGTGTTCTGGGTGTGCCGACCCAGCTGCTGCTCCTGCTGGCGCTCGTGCCCTCTGGTCTGTGGGGCCGTGGTGTGTGCGGCGGAGAGTGTCGGGCTGCCTGCGTCTTGCGTGCAGTGGGATGCGTCCCTCGTGTCCCCGTCCCTCTCACTAGCAGCCTCAGCAGGGGAGGCTGCGCAGCTCTGCACATGTGACAGCAGACCCAGGTGCACGTCAGTGACTCGCCGGCCTTCCACGTGGCCTGGGACACATTGATATTTTGAGAATAATCATTGTGGTGAAAACAGAATGAAAAAAAAATCCCCAGTGAACTTGGTGGACCCTGAAAATAAGTCAGCTAATTTGGACTGAGAACCCGTCCCCGGGAGCAGTGAGAGTGGGCGGATGACAGAGAATGGGAAGGCAGAGAAGAAGGCGCGGTGAGGGGACCCGGCCACTCCTGCTGCCACTGTCGCGCGTGGCCGCGGGCCACTGGGACCAGCTGCGCGAGGCCGGCCTGGACCACGGCCTGCAGAGAGCGAGGCGAGGGGGCTTGCTGCCTACGCTCGCTCCCCGTCGGTGGGTGACCATCACGGTGCCCAGCACGCAGGGAAGTGCTTCACCACAGAGACTGGTCGTCACTCGTGTCCCACTGGAAAGAGCAGCACCCCTCCCCCTCAGCTCTTTTTATTTTATGTTTCCCATGGTCTGGCTGAGGGGTTTGTCCACGGGATAGTGGCATCTCTGTTACTCTGCAGAGTAATCGGCCAGTGTCAGATCCTTGATTTGTTAGTGGGGATGGTCCTTTCTGTGTGTGTTGGGATAATGCAGGACCGTGTGGCAAAATTGATGTGATCTGTGTGGTCTTTGTCATACAAATGCTTTGTACTGAAAAAATAATAGCCTCTTATCAAATAAAGCGAAATGAGGAATAGTGTTTTTATTAGAGTGCAGTAAATGTAATTTTAAATGACTGATGACACTTAATATGTTATTTCTGAAGCCCTTGTGATCTTTTTTTTGAATGGAGATATTTTGCTGATTTAACTCAACAATGAATTGGTTTGTAGCTAGTGAAGGATGGGAAACGACTTAATGGAGACAGGTCCCACTCTGGACAGGCTGGATTATGCCACGCAGGGACGTCTGTGAATCCATGTAATAAAGGACTCATGTGGAGGACGGTTACAGGGGCAGGTGTCTCTTCTAGGATTTAGAGAACCTTCTGGATGAAGTGGTACTTGATCTGGGTCGAAAGGTGGTGAAGCTGGGATGCGGGGCCCGTGAGAAGCGGAGGGAGAGGAAGGATGGAAGAGCGGATTGTGTTTCGGGAAAGGTCCAGGTGGGCACGCAGTGGGGAGGGTCTCAGGACGGCCGGCACTGACCAGGCCTCGGATCCGAGCGCCTTGGCTGGACTTACGCGTGCGTCTCTCTGGAAAGCAAGCGTCCTTAGCCACTTCCAAACCCAGTTTCGTCAGGTACGCAATGGGCGTCATAAAGCACGCTGCAGGAGGGTGAGGCGAGTCGACTGGACGGATGTTGTTCCCCCTCTCGGCACATGGCTCGCTCAGGAAACCAGCGCTGTTGGGGGTGGCGTGGGCAGGACTCCCAGGGACCCGACGACCTGCCTGCGTGGGGAGATGCAGATGGGGGAGCCAGGGCTCCGGACACTGAGTCTCGAAGATGGAGCTGTTGCGAAGTTGCTCATAAGTCAGGCTACCAGGGGCTTTCCTTCTGGAGACCCCCTCGCCTCCCGAGTCCCGGTGGGCCCACCCCTGGGGGTCTCAGGTGCTGGCAGGCTCATCGTCGCATTGCACACCGGCTCACGTCTCTTTTAAAGCTTCGCTGTCCAACTCTCATCACTTAGGTTTGCAGCGATACCCAAAGAAATTTGGAGGGTGACTGTGGAGGGTTCTAACTGGATCTGTCATGCAGCTGATTAACTGGTCACGGGGCGAGGCCGAACCATCCTCGGCTGTTGTTTTGAACTTGGTCTTTGAGCGAGTTTATTTTCACACGGGAATGCGTTAGCTGTTCTCCCGTCACACCTCATTATGTGTCTCAGACTGTACTGCCTCCCTCGTCTCGGCTCTTACAGATGTCAGGTCTGTTCCGAGCTCGTGATGGTACGTCTCCGCCCTGAGTGCTCTGTGCCTTAGTTTTAAAGAACCAGTGACCTTATTTTGTAGCAGTGCTTTGGGCTGGGGCTGGACTGGCAGCTTTCCGTGACAGGCCAGTGCAGGCTTTACCTCTGCTGGCCACAGACCTCGCTGCATGCTCCTCTTTGTCTTTTGTTTTTTAAACCCCTCAGAAATGTAAAAGCCTACTGGACTTGGCTCAGGGCTGCAGTTTACAGAGCCTTGACGGCTGTTTACTCACAAGTCCGTCTGTAGTTACAGCCCGGCAGGAGTCCGTGTCACCACTTCAGCCAGAAAGCACTCGCCCTGATATGAAATGTACTTTACAGTTTTTTAAAGGTCTCTCTTCCCTTCGTGCAAGGCCCGGCGTCTCTCAGCAGCCACGCTGCTGCCAACTCCCATCCTGTCACAGGCCCAAGAACACGCAGGATGCGCCTTGGTATTTCCATCTCTTCCTCGAGGACAGCTCCTGAGACATTTGCGGAAACATCTAGTAGATCCACAGCCAACGTCTAGAGTTCGTTCCGTAAACACTCGTCACCAAGGTGTAATTTCTAATCCCCTCCCGTCTGCTGGTCCTGTGCAATGGGTTTATCTTCCTCCTCCTATTCAGATCTGAGAGACTTGTTGAAAAATATACATTTTCCTTCTAATTTAGAACTTCAGCTCTGATCTCACAAATGCATTGTTGTTTTTACTCTCCTTTAGAGTTCTGAACAAACCCAAACACTAACTGCAAACCAATTCCAACAGGGGCTGTCTCCCTGCACACCTGAAGCCTCGCTGTAGACAGGCAGGGGCGGGGCGGCCGCCGTCGGCCTCACACTGGCCTCACAACTGCTTCCTGGGTGTGCGAGCCCCGAAGCGCAGGCGCACTGTGGAGGTTGCACCTGTGCAGAGTGTAGCACTGTGTGCTTTCAGAACGCATTGAAAAGAGAAGCAGGCAACCATGGCAGTGAAGGGTTGGTCGTGTGTCCTGTTGGCTAATAGTTTTGTATCATAAGAAGATATTAATAATAGTACAGCCTTCTAAAGAAAAATGTACATGTCTACATTGTGAATAAACTAAGTAGAATAGCATCTCTGTGAGACTTCTGACAGTCGGCGTCTAATATGGTAATCATTGTTATGGTTTTAAAATAGGCAAAAATCACACTGTCGCTCTTTAGATAAGTTAAAATGTAAACTACTGTATTTTTTGGAGTGAGGGTTTTAATATAAAAACACCCTAAGCGAAGGTATTGATTTTAAAATTATTCCTTAAAATGTGCTCTGATTTTGAAACAGGCTTCTTTTTTGATGTGGGTTGAAACCCCCTTCTCTCTGCCACAGAGCTGCAGAGGCCTCGGGAAGTGGGGCTTCCTGTGTGGTCGTCAGAGGCTACCCGCCAGGGTCTGAGGCAGGAGGTAAGGGATGTGTGTTCAGAAGGACACCATCTGCAGCGGGTCACAGATACAGCCCTTTCTAGATGAGTGTCTGTTTTCCTGGGCACGTCGTATGTACTGATCAGTAGTTTCCCTCTTTGTTCAGATTTAGCAATATTTTTATAAAGCCCTCAAGCTATCAACTACTTCTGAGCAGTGTGCTGAGTTGGTGTGTGTGTAACTCGCATATTTGTTTTCTGCACTGTTGTCTGTCGTTTACACCGCCGTGTTTGGGACGACTCACGAGCAGGGCATGTAAGTGCATTCGGTGAGATGCTGTTTGAAACTGAACTTGCGTATAGCAGGCGGGAAAGGCGCAATTTTATATCTTATTACTTTGGCACATGTGGAGTCTATGATTTTAAATACTAGTGTAATTGGGGTACAGTTTGTGGGAAATGCCTTCTTTAAAATCGGGAAAACTGGTTAATCTTCATATGCATTGTTTAAAAACCAGAAACCGAGATGGAAAAAAAATCTGGGTTGATTGGGTTGAAGACAGTTTCACTTCTTGGGAAACGTATATTTTTTCAGAGTCCGAAAAGTGACTTTGCGGTACTGTGTGTGTGTGTGTGTGTGTGTGTGTGTGTGTGTGTGTAACACTCTTGGGGAACATGGGTACAGTTTTATATTTTCAGAAGTGAATGAAACTTTTGGCAGGCCATGCTCTTTTTATACTTTGAGAAGCAAACACGCTGTAACATGATGCTCGGCGTAGAAGTGTCCATGACCATCTGTTAACAAATAGAAGTTTGTCTGTTAGGTACAGATTTTGAAACTTATCAGGTAGCCATTTTTTGCTTCATGTTTCAGAGACATGAACCTAAAATGACAAAAAGTGATAAATCACAAGATTTATTTTCGTTACATAGTGAGTCCTTGTTCTTAAAATAGTGATTCATTTACAAAAATATCTATGTGCAACTTTGTTAAGAGCACATTTGTTGCATTAATTCTCAATTTTCTGGGCAGGAAAACAATTACTTTTAAAGTGTATCTTGGTGTTGGTGAGTGGGGAAACCCTTTCATGTGGCCTCTGTCTGTATAACATCTTCATCAGAAAGTGGCCTTTTTGGGGACCTTATCTATTAGGGTCACTATTAAGAACCTTGGGAAAGCAAAAAAAAAAAAAAAAGCCTTTGAGTAACAAAAAGTATGGCAGATTTCATGCAGTAAAACTTAAACGTTTCGGTTAAAGAGATGTCCTTCTGAACCCTACTTTCAGCGTATCGATGGCTTCAGAATGACAGCAGTGTGGACCAGGGGCTCTGCCTGTGGTCCATTACAGCATCCCCGGGCAGCTGAGCAGGTCGGCACATGCAGCCTGAGGGCCTGGTGGCTGCTGAGACGGGACGTGGCGTCTGCGTGGGGGGGTGTTTTGCGATGGTCTTGACAGCATCTAGATGAAGACGAATAGGTGGTCTTTGAGGAGGGGGAGGCCCGGCCTTGGGGGACCCATCCCTAGTCTGGAACGAGGAGTCACCCCTTCCCAACAGACAGGCTGTGGGAGGGGCCAGAGCCCGGGGTTGTGGCCACTTGACTGGGAAGCTGGCCCTCGAGTCCAGCGAGAGTCCCAGGAAGCTGGCGGGATCTGAGCGGGGGCTCCGGGCCCGGGAGCTGGGGGGCAGAGGCTGGGCACTGCTGCCGTGATTGTTGGAGGAATAAATTCCAGGGGAAGCGAGAGAGGAAATGTAGAACGAGGCTTGATAAATATTCTGCGCTGTTGATCAAGTTGGGGTGCTTTGCAATTGGGATTTTGAAATGAGAAGCGCTACCAGGTGTGGTCTCCCGTAGACGGCTGAGTGAGCGGGGGTGCATACCCACGTGCGTGTGTGAGACCATCTCATGGGCGCAGGCGCAGGGCCCCCCGGCCAGAGCCAGCCATCGCCCTCACCGTGAGTCTTTTGTCCTGTGGACTAACTGCCCCTCCCGTCCACTCAAGCTGTCCCTCTCCAAGGAAAAGAAGGCATGCGCTAAACACCAGGAGATGGGTGGTGTTGATGCACCGTGTGGCTGTTAATATTTTCTTAAATTAGCTGATCACCGCGGAAGGCGATGCTTCTCAAGCATGTTAATTACCGAGTTTACAGCAAGGCGGGAAGTGTGCTCTGAGGCCAGCCTGAGAACCAGTGGCGTTTCCAAGGAAACGATGGGCTGTCTTCGGTGAGACTGATGGAGGGCTCCCTGCCAGGGCGAAGGACATCTGAGAAGGACATGCTGACATGTCAGGTGGCTCCGGAACCGGGATCTTGACAGACTCTTAATTAACCGAGAGGTCGTCTCCTTTAGAGATCAGCACGTGCAGGGCTCACATGTCACTGCGGGTTGTGTTTCCGTCTGCTTCTGGTGCCAGGAACGGAGCCCTGGGTAACTCTGTCCTCCAGGCCCCCCGCCTCCCCTGACCTCCCGCCCTGTCGTGGCCTCCCTCCGTGTCCCCCCTCCCCAGACAGTGGTTGCAGAGAGGCCCCTGCCTGTGCTGTGTGTACATGGTTTGTATGGCTCCTTTTATTTGTGACTGCTGGCTTCTAAAGTCATCATTGTCTTGATTCTCAGGGAAACCCCGTCGGGCTCAGTGGCAGACGTGGGTGCTGGGTGGGATGAGGGGAGACCGTTCGGCCGAGGGCTGCAGTGACAGTCTCCAGTTTCCTGACTCAGGCTCACGGACCGCTGGGTTCAGTGAGTGGCTGTTCCCTGACTGTGACTCTCACAAGGACCCGGCTGCACTCACTGCCCTGTCGCCGTCCCTTGGGGTTGTGAGGGAACCCAGAGCTGAACACGGTGGCGCTGCAGGGACGTGGGGGTGGGGCAGGGTGGTGGTCTGGGTTCATCTTGGTTGCAGGCTGTCCCACCAGCACTGTCCCCAAACTGCGAAGAGGAATCTTGGCTTTCTGGCCGCCGGCACGTGCTCAGAGCCGGTATAAGATTGGTGGTGGTTGTCAGCTCGGAGAATGACGCCAGCGAAGCTGCCGTGAGGAGGCTGTACGGGTGTGGGGCCACGGGGCAGCAGCATTTATTGTGGGCTAAGTTCTTTCCTGAATTAAAATGAACCCTGTGGCTGATGCGGCAGGAGAAGAGTGATTGGTCCCCAGCCCTCCTGAGATTTCAGCTGAGACCCCGTAATAAAAGGCAGATTGGCAAGAGGAAACAAACAGGGATTTGTTGACGCAGGTGCCTCCTGTGCAGCTGGGAGACGCCCGGGGGGCAGGGAGTGCGGGCCGCTCCAGGGGTCGGCCGGGCGCTCGGCCTCAGGCCCACCCTGCGGTGCAGGCGGCAGGGGGCAGTGGCGTGGCAGAGATGGTGTGTCCTCAGAACAGCCAGGAGGGGTGACAGTTTGGCAATCTGGGTGTGGTGTCCACGTCTAGCCGCTTCTCCTGTGACGACTGTCAGTCCTCCTGGTGGATGACACCCCAGACTCTCTTGAGGTCCTTCTGCAGGATCTGTGTTTTGGCAGACGAGGGCAGTTCTGGGAAAGCCTCGCCCTGCATGTGCTGTTCTTCAGAGGCCTCCGCTCTAAGTCGTCACACACTCAACCAGTACATCTTGGGGTGGTGTTTCCTGAACCCCTACATTCGTGCTTTGGAGTGACGTGTCCTGAAGCCCTGCAGTTGTGTTTTGGAGTGGCACGGTCTGCCCTCGGTGCTGACTGCCTTCGAGTGGGAGCCGGGGTGCTTGCTTTGGGCTTGCCACCCCCTCCCTCCCCTTCCCCTGCGGCCCCCCATGGAGACTTCCACTCCAGCCCCAGCTCGTCTCCTGCTGACACGTCAGTGCCGTGTCTTGGCCCAGGACCGCACGTCCAGGCACTCGTCTCCTTATTAAAATCACTAAGACACATAGCTGCCTCAGAACTTCTTTAGCGTGAATGGTAATTCTAGATGGTGATTCTAATGAAAAGGAGAAATTTTCATTTTCATTCGTTTGTGTGGTCCCATAGATGTAAATACACAATTCCCTTTATACGTTCAAAGTCTCGAAAGTCTCTTTCAGACTCGGTTGGAAGTCACTGGTCTGGTCCCTACTTCGCTCGCCTTCCTCCGAGGCGGAGGTCAGACGGGGGCCCTTCACAGCCATGCGAAGGCTCCGGCAGAGCGGGGCTTCTGTCCCCTTCTCCGAGTTCTTCCCGTCACGTCACGGATGAGAGAGCATGGACGGTTCACTGGCTAAATGGATTGACATTTTTCATAATTTTTTTCCAGTGTTGCCTCAGTTAACGTAGAAAAATAATGTTTACGGGAAACAGAGAAGCGTAGGCTTACCTTTGCATTCCAGAGGAATCGCTTGTCCTGAGATGCTTTCTCTGGAAAGCACTCTGTGTTGGTAGAGAAGTGTTACATCGTTTCAGAGCTGGGGACAGGGTCACCAACTCCTTGTCATCCAGATAAGCACCTGACAAAACATTGACTTCTGAAGCGTTGACTTGCACACCCCTCGTCAGGAACCCACCCTCAGGTGCTGGACTCGTGCTGAAGATAGCGACCTTTCCCTAGACAGTGACGGGAGAGTCCCGTGATGGTCCGGTGACAGCTTGATGGTCCTGTGCCAGCTTGTATGAGCCTCACCCGTGGCATGTGTGCCACTTCTGCCCTCCGTCTGAATCCTGGGGCATTTTTCATGAAAACTTGGCAACTCTGAGAGTCCTTGGACTGCTGAACCGCAGACAGGCAGACCCCCAGCTCACCAGCCCATGACTCTTCCTGTCTGCTGTCCTCCCCTTCCGCCCCTACTTCCGACCGCAGAGCTCGCCTCTCTGCCCCGCAGACTCTGCCGGACTCACGGGGTGTCCAACAGGTACTTACAGGTGAATCAGTGAATGATGTGGTTATTTGGGGAATAGAAGGAACTGCTGGCTTTCTAGCACAGCCATGTAAGCTCAGGCTTTTTCGTCTTGTTTCTGGGGGCTTGGCGTGACCAATGACGAGAGAGTATTTCTAAGTGTGTGTCTTTCTGTGTGTGTGTGTGTGTGTGTGTGTGTGTGTGTGTGTGTGTGTGTGTAGCACTCACTTTTGGAATAATGTAATTGATGGAAAGATGGGAAAAACTATTTTCATGGGATAAACTGCCTTAAAGACAGACCCTCTGTAAAAGATATGGGGAGGAAACACTCAAAACATGTTTCTGTAAATAGCCCAACCAAATACTGAGAGCTTGTTAGAATTAGATATTATAAATAAAAAGCAGTTTGCATAAGGGTCATTTCACAAAATATTAATAGTTCACCCCAATTTTCTAAAGAGAGAATGAGATTCTCTTGAAAACCGCATAGAATAATTTATTTTATGAAACGAACATTTGTCATTTCCTGTTATTCGTCCAGCAGGACAGGTGGTTTAAGGTACGTGCCGCCGTTCCTTACAGCTTCAGTCTTTCAGTCCCGCTGTCAGGCAGGTCCAGGGCAGCATTTCCCACTTGACTGAGCACGTTCGTAGTTCGGAAGGGAAACTGCCATGCCCACTGGTCTGGCCCTGGGGGGTGGACACAGACAGACGGTTGATGGACCTGGTTGGCGGGATGTCCAGGGGTGATGGTGCCTTGCTTTCAGAGAGAGCAAGGAAGATCCCTTTTCCTGCTTTACTCCTACCCAGTGTGTGGTCCTTTGTTTGCGTGTTGGCAGACTGTTGGGCTGAACGATATGGGTCTGGCGTCCCTTCCTTTCCTACTGTCACGTTGCTGCTCAGGTGCCAACACAGAGCGCCCTGTGGACCCACCGCCCACAGCCCTGCACCGCTTGCCCCTGGCAGTGTGGCCCTTGGTAGAGGGGCCCAAAGTTCAGGTCCTTGAAAATACCACCAAGAATAGTACGAAGCCATGCAGATCGGCACTGCACCTACTTTGGTAGTTTACGGCCATGCGTATACGTGTTTTCCTCTAGATGTTCCTGAGTAAGTAGAGATTTTTAGATTTGGGGGTTGAACAATTAAAGTCTGGGAAGCAGACTGAGAGGGGCCTCCGGCTTTCGGGAACTTGTCTCTGAACCTGTTTCTTGACCGAGAAAACAAGGGACAGGAATTCCTGCTGCGAGGTGAGTGCAGTGACTCATGGCACTGGCTCTCCTCAGATGTGAGCTCGTTGGTCTGGCAGCGAGACGCGCGGCCTTTGCAGTTGATAGAAAACTACGTCGGGGAAAGAGTAAACGAGGGGCCACGGCATCCGAGAAGCAGCCGGCACCTCACGTCCTCTCTCTCCTAACTTCTGTTACTTCTGTCACGAATCAACACAGAGTAATGCTTCCCTGCCATGATGCCACCTGCCACTGGTCATGGTGGAGCGGAGATGCCAGTGTCCCTGGGGAGTGTCCCACTCTACCCACGCCTCCGGCTCCCCCACCCCCGCCCGTCCCTGTCCCCCTCACACCATGACAGAGGGCTGACTTTGACACTCTCCAGCTGGCCCTTCTTCACCCTTGGCCAGGAGACCAGAGGGAATGGGGCCGGGTTGCCACAGAAATACAGAGAATTGAAACAGAATGTGAGTTACTCCTGCACCTTGTTTTTTATTTCACTAAGTACAGAAGGCAAGTGTGATCACTGTTAACACTGCACACAGCCCTGAGCTGGGTGTCTCCTGTCCCCGCACTGCTGGTTTCTGGTCTCTTCGCTGGAGCCTGTTGTAGCTTTTGGCATGTCTTCTGCCAAACGCCGAGAGTCACTGCAGAACAGACAAAGGACGCACTTGACTGTCAACTCTCATAAAAATGCCAGAACCGTGTTGAGTAACAGTTTTTCAAGTTTATTCATGGACAAGCCTTGGTTTAATGCGTTTTTATCATCATTGTCCACTGAGTACTGGAAACTTGATGGGGGTGGCACAGCCTGTCTGAGAGCATCCAGGGCCCCCGAGGCCAGTGGCCGGCTGCATGCGTCATAGTGTGCGGGGCCCAGCACAGTTGTCAGCGGTTGGTGACAGCGTGCTCACACACACACACACACACACACACACACACACACACACACACACACACGATCCGCCCATGTTGGATCGTGTGAGGTGCGCTCCCTGCTGCTGTTTTCCCCTCGACGTTATATTGTGAACATTTTCTCATTTTAAAACTGTTCTGTGGAAAGGGTTGGAGGCCGCCGCTCTGAGGAGTGCAGGGTATCTGGCGCGTGGCTCTAGTGCGACTGGGGAGGTCGGCAGAGGCAGCCGTGCACGCCCGGTGGCCGTGTGTCACTGCCTCCCGCTGCTCGCAGATCTCATCGACGAGCGTTTATCGGCAGCTCGTGCATTCGCAGTCCAGGGGCAGCTTTGCTGACAGTGCTGGCTCAGCGTCCCTCCTTGGGGTCAAGATGCCGCTAGGGCTGCACTCACCTGAAGGCTCGACGGCGGCTGTGGGCGGCACCTCCAGGGTGGACGCGGCTGTTGGCAGGAGCCCTTGGCACAGGCAGCTGGTGACATACGAGCGTTTTGTAACATGCTCTCGGAAGTCACACACTGTCACTCCTGCCATTGGCCGCTGGTCACACCAGCCATCCTTGACACCGTGGACGGAGGGGGCTGTGCAAGAGCGCGGGGCGGGGTCACGGGGCCATTTGGGCGCTGGGACATCACATCAAAGTAGAAGTGAGCCTGGAGGCATTTTCATGGGGTCGACTTGATCTGGCTGCGACGTGGAGCAGGGAGAGGCCGGCGCAGCTGTGCGTCTGGGCGCCGACCACGAACACCGGGCGCTCACTCGTGGGCGGCGCCACGTCTGGGCCGGCACCGAGCTCTGCTTCTCAGCTTCATGGAGGTGGAAGCAGCCAGCGAGCCGGGGGCACGGGGTGGCTCCTAGAGCCGGGTGTTTGCTGGGGCACTGGGACACGGGAACCTCTAGGGGTCACAAAAGTGACTGACAGGATGCAAGTCAGTGTATGTCGTCCCCAGAGCCACGCGCAGGTGGCGTGAGGCATTAAGTTACCGTAGACCTCATCCTCGCCTAACAGAGACGCGTGTCACAGAAATAGCGGGGGGAGTGCGGTCGCCCCACATCGATCAGACCGAAATCTAAATAGCAAAGGGCAGGCGTCACTGTGGGTGTCACTTTCTTCAAGAAGCTCTTCTTACTAGCCACAGATGACGTGGAGGCTCTTGCCTCACCTCAGGGCTCCTCATAAACACCCGTCGGGTCCTCTGCCGTCCCTGTGTGTTGTACAGACAGGTGTGAGAGTGTTTTCTGTGTTCGTGTTTCTTGAAGCTGTGGACCAGCCCTGCTCATCACCTGTGCCTCTTCAGTGTGTGTCATCAGGGGACCGTCCATGCGCGCGTGTGGCACGGCAGGGGGGAGACGGATGCAGTCCTCCACCCTCTGAGCCTGCGCAGTCCTGCAGATAAACAGGGGTTCGGCCCAGGCGGGGGAGGAGCTGGACTGCTGACGTGAGTGGTTTGGGGCTCCCCGAACAAGTCCTGGAGGAAACCTTAGCGCCTGCGTGGCGCCGTTCCTGCAGACTGGGCGTCAGAGTCCGCTGTGAACTCACAGGCACTGCTTCGCAGACTGTCCCTGCCGGGGCCGCATGGGGACGGAGCCGGCACTGCGTGACCGCCACGAGGAACGGAGCAGGACAGAGGAACAGGGAGCGCAGCAGTTGCTGGCCCCCGGTGCCCAGCCCGCAGCCCTCAGGGCAGGGCCGTTCTCCTGCACAGAGAGCCCCGCAGGCCTTCACGTGTCCCCGGCTCAAGGGGTCGGGGCCAAGGACCATGGTGGGAAGGCCTTCCAGTGGCACGGAGTCCTTTGCCTGAAAGTGGTCCTCGCTCTGTGTCGGAGGCAGATGCTGTTGATCAGCAGCAAACGTGGGCTTCCTCTGTGACCGCAGTGATCTGCGGACACTTCTGCACAACGTCCCCAAGACCTCTGCTCATGTCACACAGACCAGCTAGAGCCGCACTGATTCAGGATACTTTTTAACCTCTTTCGAAGTCATATTTAAGGAATAAAGTAGTCCAAATGTTATTTACTTTTGAATAGTTAATATCAGTATATTAGAATACTTGCATACTTAATATATCAGAGTAATCAGGAAGGACTTTCTCCTGCATTTTGAAAGCAAACACATAAACAATCCTTCTACTTGGCAGTGACTTTACTATGTTTCTAAAAAGCCAGCAAACATTGTTCCTAAAATAGTGCCATCTGTTTCTCTGCACAGATCCTATTAAAATCCCAGCTAAATTTCTACTATCTCGATGTGACAGATGTAGAAGATTTTTTTCTACTAGGACGTCATGATGCGTTCTTTCTAAACACTAAATAGAAAGTGTGGAGAGTAAATCTCAAAAATAAGTTATCGTTCTTGGTCCTTATATAGCTGCCATTGACAGTGACAGCATGTGTGTTGCCATAGCAACTAAACCAGGGTCACCAAAGATGCAGAGCAGCCGTTCTCTGAGGACGTGAGAGGCTCTTAGTCCCTACGTGTGCCTGTCCTTGGCAGTAGCAGCTCAGCAGCAGTTTGGAGGGATCTGGAAGGGGACACCCTTTCTGGGGCACAGGGAGGGTGGGTGTCCCGCTGCGCCACCCTCGCATCTGCTGTGGCGACTGCGCGTCATGCAGTGGTCCAGTGAGAGAGACCCGATCCCGGCGCTGCTCCCCCAGGCGCCCCTTGTGAGCCGGTCCCTGTCCGTGCTCGGCCCTGGTGCAGGACAGAGGGTGGGCGGCTGGACAGCGTCAGCCCACAGTCGTTGCTGGGATCGTGTTGGATGGTGAATGTCTGCAGACTCCTCTCTGCGGCCCACGCAGAAGGCGTGCGCACGTTTTCCCGAAGGCTCTCCTGGTCGGCGGGGACAGAACTCAGTGACATTTGGGATGTCCCAGGAAAGCTTGAAAGGCGGCAGCGGGTGCTCTGCCAAGGCTCGGCCTCCCTTCACCACGCGGCCCGGGCCGGGGCGGATGCGTGTCCGGCCGACCACTCGAGTCTGCGAGTTGTCTCTGGGAGGCGGGAGGGTTTCCTGCAGCTGAGCCCGCGTTGGTGCCGGGCCTGCTTCAGCCCCGCAGGAGGCAGCGGCGCCCGGCGTGGGATCCGGAGCCAAGGCCCCTTCCCTTACGCACTCTGTGAAGGAGCCGGGCACCCCGTCGCGGAGCCGGGCTTGCTCCGGGAACACGGCCAGAGCCAGCCGCGTGCAGACTGGAGCCCTGACTCCTGGTGGAGCCTGCGGGGGCCGCGCTGCTGGTGGTGGCGTGGGTGTTAGAAACGATGGGGGGGCAGGTGCTCGTGGGTCTGTAGGGGCAGAAGGAGGGGGGTCCTGAGCCCTGACTGTGATTCTCCATGGGTCGGGGAAGCCGTGGCTCAGTCTGAGGCCAGGACCTGTGTCATCTTCCTTTCACGTCGCCAGATGTCCTGAGGAATGTTGCTTATTGCTATTCTGGCAATGACCCTGAACTCGCAGGGGATGTAAGAACATGGGGACGAGCTAGGGTTTGATTCTGTTTCTGCTGCCCCTTTGCCGGGGTGGGAGTGCAGTTTCCGCAGATGGTCGTCACGGAGGCAGAACAGAGGCCTTCAGGAGACAAAGCCCGGGCAGACCCGATTGCTGGGACAAGTGGGAGGAGGTGGCGTCTACAGGAAACATAATACCAGTAGCTTCAGCACGCGGGCCGTGGACAGCACCACGCCGCAGGGCGCCCTGCAGCGTGGGGACGCGTGGCTCTGAGCTGCGCCCTGCGGCAACGGGGTGGAACCAGACTCACTCTGGTCCAGTTTTCGTTGATTTCAATGGCTGCACGTCACCCAGTGGCTACCGAGGGGGACAGCACGACTCTGGAAAACATACCATTTTTGTGGGTAATGTCACAGCATCCAGTCTGATGACGCACACTCCTTTTTTGAGCAGCTTACTGGTGTCTGCCCACGGGCCGTGTGTACCGGTGATCTGTCTCTCACACACATTTAGTCTCGTGGGCAAATCCTCACTGGCTGTGAGCCTCAAGATAGATGAACAGATTGAAAAGTGACACCCGCCAGCAAGCTGTGTCTTGGGACAGGTACTGGCCTTGGATGGCAGGTGGCACAGACGGCCTTGCCTTTGCTGGTGTGGAGCGTCGTTTAAGCTTTCTGCTTTTGCTTTCCCCTTCCACGTGCTGAATCGTGCCTGCCTTCCAGCACAGACAGTCCGTCATTAGTCAGGGCCTTTGTTCGTGCGTGTGTCACGTGTCCTCCACAGGGCACCTCGTCCTGGGGGTCTGAGGTCGACACTGGTCTGTGCTCCTCCAGGGGGCCCCAGAACACAACTGGGTGCACAGACGTCTGGTGACCACATTTTCCGGGGGAGGTGTGAGGGGGAAAAGTCTAGGATGGCTCGTGGGGGTCGGGGGTAATGAAGAACCCTCTGTTCACACTTACAGGATGACTTGGTTTGACAGAGATGGACTTCTGACGTGGGGATTGCTCATAGGTCCTTGATGAGTGTCAAGAAGTAAGTGGGAAGAGCTGTGGGTTCTAAATCTGTTGAGGAAGTGGAATGTACACCCTTTTTTCCCATTCAGGGCTAGGTGGAGATCGGACACAGAACTGTGGGGACTTCTCTTTCTAAGCTAAATGGCTTTGCTTGGCCCCCATTTCGGGGGGATGAGTGTTCCTCCTGCCCGTGTGCTGTCCTTGGGTCCTGAAGTGTTCTGTTTGTCCTGTGCTTTCAGTGCACTCATTATGCCATGTGGGGTGTAATGTTTTAGTTAAATCACCACCCATAAGTCATGCCTGGGCAGTGCCCAAGCCTGTGCGGTGCGGCCATCCGCAGTCCGGGTGCTCAGGGACTCTTCTCTGTCCTGAAAGCCGCCCTCAGACACTCGCCCGACAGCCCTTTTCTGTGTGTGCCCTGGATGCGTGAGCTCAGGCCGGGTCCCGAGCCCAGATGTGTCACCGGACAGCACGTCTGGAAGCAGACACGGTCCCTCCAGCCTGGTAGCCAGCCCCTGACCTGAGGGCACTCTCCGTGGGGGGCAGGGTCATGGTCACTGGGTGGAGTAGGGGGCCCCTGGGCGTGGTCACGGGAGCAGGTGTGAGAGCACTTTGGTGGTTACAGTTGCAAAGCCTGCCAAAGACTTGTGATAAGGTGACAGCTCTGCGGAGGGAGACGCTTCACGCAGGCCGTGAGTTTGAAGGGAGGACAAGTTGTCTGCTGGTGGATGTGTCAGACAGGTGTTCCCGCAGGGAGCTGCCTAAGCAGGATGGCACTTGTGAGATGTGGTGTTCATTAGGGAATGGGGGTGGGGACCAAAGGTGGGGAAGGAGGGACGGGGGTAGGGAGGACTTGGGGCCACTGGCTCCCTACAGAAAAGAAGGTCGTGTCAGTTTGCCTGATCTCTTGTGTCACGTACACGTTTTGTGTATCGTGTGTGTGAGATATTTCTAACTTCGAAAGGCGCTTCTCGGAGCCTGCGGAGGAACAGATGGTCATCCCGCATTCCTGGGGGCTCGTTTCCACACCAGCAGTGTGGCGAGATGTGTAAGGCCTCTCTCACAGGTTGATGGGGGACAGGGTGCCTGTGCACAGTGCCGAGTACCACCGGAGTCAGCACTCCCTCCTCCTCAGGACAAGAACCCTGGCGTTCACTGGGCAGCTGCTGTCCGGCCACAAAACAGCCCTGTCCTGTCCCACCTCCTGTGGTCCCAGGACAGATGTGGTTGATGGCGGGGAGTGGCGATGTTTGCTGCCTAGGAGCTTTTAACGTGTGGGCGCCTGCTTCCCTCGTTGGCCCGAGCCCGAGCAGCTGACTGGGACCACAGGCTAAGGACCCGCCTGGGGATGGTGGGCCGGGTGGGGCTTAGGCCACCCAGGGTTAGCCAGGGGAGCAGGAAACAATGAGTCCTGTTGGAGCCCCTGGAATTGACGGTGTTCCATTCTCGTTGGTTAATTAGTCCTGATGGACCCAGGTCATGTGACACTGTAATGGGGTTTGAGGTCAGCACTGATCTGATTTAACGAAAGCTTATTAATCAAAGTAAAAATAACTCTGAGAATGGAATTTGGAAGTTAAGCTAATGAGTCTTGGTAGGTAGGCTCAGGGATAGGAGTGATGAGTAGGTTTTATACATTTGTAACTAGTGCAGTGTAGCTGGTGCTTTGGTCCAAAAACAAGTACATAACTACCTTGGGACTCTTGGTGACGGCAGCTTTATTCCTAGATTGTCATTCCTTGTTGGTAAGTCATGAGTCGGTCTTAGCTCCTGTCTTGGCAGCCGTGGATCAGAGGCCCATGTGGCCTGCATTGGCCTTTTCTCTGGTTGACTTCTGAGTTCTCGGGGGTTTACAATTTTGAATAAGTCTGGATATAAAAGCAAAAAAAAAAAAATAGTTCCCAGTTTTACAAACCATTATCTCCATATGTCATTGAGCTGAAAGGGGCAACACTGAAGTTTGGGGCCAGCACTTATGCTGTGTCTGCTTTCCCGGCCCCGCCATGATGGGCCGACGGCACCTGCCTTAGACAGCGGTTCCCAAAGTGTGTCCCGGAGGATCCACGACGTCGTAAAAGTGCAATAATCGTAAGATGTTACTTGTGTCTGTCCCTGTGCGGATGTGTACACAGGTGATCTGGAAGCACCAGTGGGCAAGCTGTGGGCGTCTTGCTGAATCGAGGTGGTGGCACCGCCCTGTGCTGCGCGTTACTGAGGTCTCTGCCTTCACGTACTCACAGAAAAAGGCTGGTTTCACTTGGAAATGCACGTGATGAAACAGTAAGGTTTAGTTTCATTAAATCTTAACACCCAGGTGCACATCTCTTCAGCCTTCTGATGATGAAAGTGCATAAAGCTGTGACACACGCCAGAGGGCACACACATCTCAAGGGGCAGCTCTGCGTGGGCTGGACCTGCCACTCCCGAGGATCAGCCGCCTCTGTAAGGGGCGACTGGCAGGCTGTGGCTGCACACTCAGGTAGCTGCGATGTTTTCTCAGAATGAACAGTTTGACTCTTTCAAGGAAGGTAACTTACATGTTTGTCTCCAGTGATAAAATTGGAGCTTTCAGGAGAATATTAAAATTTTGGAAGTCTTGTTCTACCACCATTTCTGATGTGACAACAGTTTCCAACAGGTGTGATGTTTTGGACATAACGTGCTGAACTGTCAGCACTTGAAAGATGTGTATGACTCAGTGAGGCAGCGTTTCCTACATGCCAAAGTGTGGCGATGCGATCACGTTGGTCCAGGAGCCACTCCGAGTGCAAAGGACCAATAGATTTAAAAGGAATGGAGTGTGAAAGGTTCACTGAGATTCCAAACAACTGCAAGGAAGTACCACCAGTTATTCAATTAGGTGTAGCATCCAAGAATACCAAAAAGTATCTGAAAGTCCGTTAAAATGTTTCCTCCTCTCCTATGTCCGCATGAGGCGGGGCTGTCGTCACATACTCCAACCACAATTGCACACATTGGGACAGACCGACACAGAAGCAGATAGGAGAAGCCTGCCACTTTGTCTTGGAGATTTGTAACGAAGTAGCTCATTGAGAATACCCTGAAAGCCACTGAAATGTACACTTTAAAAAGAGGGACTTGGGGGTGGGGAGGTGTATATTGTTTCAATTTAAAAAAATTAAGTAAACATCTTTGCCAGTGTTGATATTTTAGAATGTGAAAGATGTTGCTTCTAAAACTTGTTCTGTAACTCGTGTCTGAGAAATCATTAAACTCTCTCCACCTTCATGGCACCTTGAACTGTGGACATGAGCCTGGTGGACGCAGCAGCCGCGCAAGGTGCTAGCCTGGATCGCTGAGTTCCTCTCCTGCCGGCTTCCAGGAGTTCTCACAGAGGGAGAGGACATGGGACCTGGGCACGCAGAAAAAGACGTCTTTCCCAGGTGGTCTCAGGAGGAGGGCAGAAAAGGCAGTCACAGGGCACCAGTTCCCTCTCCGTGACGAGAGTGGGCGAACTTAAGCCTCTAGGCCTTTCCTGCAAGGTCCCGAGCGGGGCCGCCCATCTCCGGGCCCGCGGCGCGCCCTCGCCTCCGAAGTCGTGACCAGGACCTGCAGGGTGTTACGCTCGGGAAGCGCGGGGGCCGGCGGGACACACCCGTGGCGAGGCTGTTGGCTGCAGCGGAGCGGTGGGCGGCCTCTCGCGGCCCCGCAGGTGCTGCCTGTCGGCCGTTAGGCACAGGTGCGTCCACAGGTGCGTCCTCTGCGCCGGCGCGCTGAGGGGCGCGCGGGGCGTGGGCGGGGGCGCGCGTGCGGCCCGTGTGGCCCGTGCGGAGGGGGCGGGCGGCCCCGCGGGCTTCGCGTCTCAGGAGGAGGACGGCCTGTGGGTCCCAGAGCCAGGGCTCCCTTCGGGACCTTTCCAGACCTGGCTGCAACCAGCTGCGCGGGGCCATGGCAGCCAGGGGACAGCACCGTTCACGTGGTTTCCTTCCTGTCGCCTGGAAAGACGGCCTCTTCTGTGGTGAGAGAGCGCCGGTGGCTCTGGATGCTCTCGTGCTGGTGTGACGGTCACTTCTTGACTTGGCCCTCCATGCGCGCGCCCCTTTCAGGTGTGTCCCTGACCGCCCGTGTGAGCGGCACGAGTGTGTCATGTTCAGCTGTGGCTGGTGACGCAGGTTCCTGGGGAGCCTTGTCAGACGCCTCTTCCTCTAAACGGGGTGAACGCAGGCACACATTTTCTCAGGATTTTGTGGGACTGAGAATTGGTTTTTCTTTCTTAGAAATATGGACACATCCTTATTTCGACTAATGTGTTGAACCTGGAAACTCACAGTGCTCTTTAAACGGTTTGCAGGAAAATGCTAGTTTAAGAAATACAGTGTTTGATTTTCTCTTCTATGGAGGACAGGGTTTGAACACCCCACACCCCGTTCTGGTTGTCTGAAAAATGTTCCTTGACTTTGGAACGTTTTCAGTAATTTTTCACTACCTTCAATTAAAATGGCTTTGCGTTTCTTGAGTCCGGGGGTTGGCGGTGGGGCTGGGAGTGATAGCTGTGCCCGGGACCCCAGCGGGCCACGTGGTGGGGGCCGGCGCCGCCTCCTGCTGTGGGGTTGCTTTTCCAGGGTTGGGAGGAGGGACCTGGCAGCTGGCTGCTGTGCACCCTGTACCCCCAGAAGGAAGAGGGACACGCACGATGCTGGGGACATGGGTCCTAGACAGCAAACCGTGCATCACAGTTCTGAAAATGCTCCTCAAAGTCAGGTTCCCTGTTGTCACAGAGGTGGAAGTGGCAGGGGTGCAGTTTGAACACGGCTCTGGAGCTTGTAGCTGGGCCTGGACAGACTCGAACTCGAGGGTGGCCACATGGAGGCCTCTGTGGGGTGGAAGGTAGGGTAGGGGAAGCCCAGGAGGAAGCTTCTAGGGTAGTGGTTCCTTCCAGGAGCACAGATGAGACTCAGTGAGCCAGCCCCCCATTTCTCACCAGCATGGTGCGCCCAGGGGGAGAGCTTCAGGGGTGAACCTCACCACGTGGCCAGGCTCATGTGTCTGGGGTGGGTGCCCTCAGAAGCATTCTGCTTGGATCTCACTCTAGTCACACTTAAAATACCTTAAAAGATTTTACCTGTGTTTTGGAGACTGCGATTGTATTCATCTTTTATATTGGAAGCAAATATTTTAAAAAGTAAACGCATCTCACAGGATGCAAGAAATTAGAAACAGTAATTATAGATGGATTTTTACTTTAAAACTTTTATCGTGGTATAATTCACATAACAAAATTTACTCTTTTAACTGCTTTTAAATGTGCTATTCAGCAACATTAAGCAGTCACAGCAGGAAGGAGAGGAAGAGGAAGGGAAGGGCTAGGTGGTGCCCGTCAGACCCGTGCCCGCCAGTTCTCACATCCCCTTGGCTCAGTCCTGATCATGTGGCCTCGCCCGCTTGACGGAGAGTCTGTGGGAGGCACGTGCCCAGCGAGCGTCTGAGACTTCTGCCACTCACGGGAGAGGAGAATGGTCCTGGGGGAGGTGACTGCCGTCTCCTCAGCATGTCATCATCACCGTCTCCCCTGCTTCATTGCTGGTCACTAAAGAAGCGAGTTTGCGCTTCGTGACGCGCTGTTGGAAAGGGTTCAAACCGTGATCATAGTGGATCAAGCCCTTGCTTCCTCTGGACTTCTCCAGTGTGGCGGTTTTGTCACTTTCTGGACTTGTGCAAAAGGGAACGTCTGCTGACATGGCATGAGCCGTATTTTAAGAGGCTGTGCCCCCCACTGGGAAGGATCAGCTGTTTTGAAGGACTTGCCCACTTCCTTTCTTTAATCCCAAGTGTGTGGCCAGCTACAGCCTCGACTCCCCCGATGGCAGCTCGGCAAGGATCGGCTCGTGCTGGCTTCCAGCACATCCAGCCGTTTCTGTGCATGTGCAGTGAGAGCTGTTCATTCTGTTACTGCGCTTATTTATTACCATGGTGTCGAACTCACAGCACGCCCTGTCTCCTGCTCGAACACACCGGTCAGCCCCAGGCAGCCTTGGAGCCAGACCCCTGCCCCTGCCCCTTTCCCTTTCCCTTTGGCCTCAGCTTCAGATGAGAACAAGTTGTGAAGTGGGCATTTGGTGATTCTTCTGTAAATACAGCACAGTCTCCCCAGTGGAGATCCTCGCCCCAGGAGTCCGAAGGCTATTTTGAATCCAATCCATAGCAAATAACCAAGAACCTAATAAGCTCGTCTCACACTCTGCTTGATATTTGAGAAATGTGCTAGTTTCTAACACCTTTTAATCCACTGTGACATGTCATATCTAATCACTGGAGGCAGAGTCACACCATGGAATGAAACACTGTCCACAGTAGCAGGTCAGGAGTCTCTGGGCTGTCATTTATGTGCTTCCGTCGCTGGGCCTGGCAGACATGCCAGCCTTGGCCACCGGCGTCTCAGGGTAAGAACCAAATGGCCTGGCATCGGTTTCAAAGCTTTGGTGACAGTGAAGTATAACTCTCATCAGAGACTCATTGGTGAGGGGAGGGTCTCAGAGTAACCCCACTAACCTGCCCTGCAGCGAGTGGGGGTAAGGATTGTTTGTTAGCAAGGAAATATGGTTAACCCTTTCCCTCCCTAGCAAGGAGACGTAACAGTTTAGAATAACAGCAACGAAAATCGTCAAAGCTCTGACTCAGGCGGTGAAGTGACACGGCCCAGGCTGTGTGCCTTGTTAGTGGGGGGACTGAAGCCGCCGCGGTGGCCTCTCAGGCCGCCCAGAGTGCTCTCCCTGCGTTTCCCGTTTCCCTGTCATGCCCTTTCTGGAGGGCCGGCCAGCTGCTCAGACCTAAGCATGAGCAAAGTACAGTGCAGTCGGCCGTCTGTGTCGAGAAATTACTTTTGTGTCCTTTAGGGGGAAAAAAGACAAATGGGCAGACAGTGAGGACACCGGCCTGTTGTGACAGGGACTGGACTTTGGACAAACACTACGTTCTGGTAGGGTTTCCTCTGTCTGCCTTCCCCATCACTGCCGCCGCCTCTAGGAGAAAGACCTCCAGCTCTGTGAGGTGGAGTTAGAAACGAAACGAGGCTTGAAGTGGGCAGCATGCGTGCCTGGAGGACCAAGGGTGCGCTGTGGGCGGGCTGGGGTCAGGCGCCAGGGACAGCCCCTGCTCTGGCCCGGGACACGGATGCACTGCCTGTCGGCAGTGAATGACAGTCCCTGCCGGTGGGAGTGTTGACAGGCCACCGAGACCATGTGTTGCACTGTTGCGGCTGCTCTGACTGATTTCAAGGCCCGGCCATTCGTTGCTGCTTGTCCTCACGGAGGGGTCTTGTGACAGGCAAAGCTTGTGCCACGTTCGTGTCTGTGTTTCATGTCCATTTGGAAGCGGGTGGTGGTGAGGGGGAGCAGCTGTGTTGTGTCGGTGCACAGTGCGTGTCCGACACCCGCGCTGAGGCCGTGCAGCCGAGCACGTGGCCGTCTCCACCCCGCGTCACACAGGGTGTCAGCGCCGTGCTTCCGACCTCCCGGGCGGCTGGGCCTCGCTGCCGTGGGGCCCTCGGCAGGGGTGATGACAGGCCTGGGAGGATGGAGAACTGGGTGAGGCCCTCTGCACCCCACGGTGTCACTCTGCCTGAGCTGTGGTCCACTGTGCATACTGAGAGTCCCTCTGCAGAACCCCAGCTCAAAGATGGCTGTGTCGCCCGCAGAGCCGCACGGCGAGTCCAGACGAACTGCGCTGCGTTTCCGTGTGAATGAAATTGACGTGAGCAGTGGGTTTTTTCCTTCTCCTTTGGTTGTGGTAAAGTACGCAGAGCATAAACGTAAAATGGCTGTCTTGACCATTTTCAAGTATCCGGTTCAGTGTATTAAGTACATCCATGTTGTGTGCTGTCACCACCGTCCGTCCCCATAACTCATTTCATCCTGTAAAACAAACTCTATGCCTGTTACACATTTTTAGCCGTCAGCCAGCCCGTGCCGACGTCAGCCAGCAATGCCACCAGCTGGCGCACACGGCTCGATCCGGCTCGGCCCCGCTGTGTGTGTGTGCCCACATCTGCCTTTACCCCCGTGGAGCGCTCTGCTGCTCCGTGGATCGTTTGTCAGAGACTTCGATTGTGTGGAGGTCCAGGCAGAAAGAAGAGGGTGAAAACCAAGTCCTCTTATTCTTGTTCTGAAGTTTGCTACCCCCGAAGTCACACCAGAAGTGCAGAGGTCGTTGATTTGGGGACAGGTGTGGGGTGGATCCTGCCGCAGCAGCGACTCACGGGAAAGGTACCACCCAGAATAAAGACGAAAAGGCACGAAACCTTAGAGCAAATACCAGTTTGCTTTTAGGGAGTGGGTTTCGAAACGGTGCTGTGTCACACAAGTGGAAAGCCTTCGGGAGCTGTCCACGTAGACTCCATTAAAGCCACGGCTGCACATGGGCACACGTGCGTGCTTTCCTGCCAGCACCGGGCCGTTTTCATCACTGCAGCCTCATCGTGGCGTTTGAAATCAGGACGTGTGACACCTTTGGCTTTGTTTTAGTCTCAAGACTGCTTTTCTTTGAGGTTCCATACACGTTTTAGTATTATTGTGTTTCTTTGAGAACGCCATAGGAATTCAGCTCAGAGTCGCGTGGAATGTACACATTGCTTCGGGCGGTACGGGCATCGTGACGGTGCAGTTCCTGCAATCCGTGAGCACAGGACGTCTCTCCACGTGCTTGTGTCTCCGCGTTCTTTCATCCGTGCCTTACAGTTTTCCGAGGACAGGCCTTTCACCTCCTCGGTTAAATTTATTTCTAGATATTTTTGTTATTTTTGGTACAAGTGTAAATGGGTTTATTTTCTTAATTTCTCTGATAGTTTCTTATCAGTGTATAGAAATGCAAGTAAGTTTTCATCTGCAGGGATGTGTCATCTGCACATAGAGACAAGACAGTTAATGTTGGATGTCAGGGTGGCAGATTTTAGAATTTCTGAGTAAAAGTCTTTCAAATAGACATTTAGAGAGGGAAGAAGAGGTAATGCATCCTTAGTGTTAAAAATGAAATGCCGATACTCCGGAGCACTTTACTTTGCTAGGACTTGAAATTTCTAATCTCGCATGGAATTGGAGGTTAGTGACCTGCTTCAGCGATCCATGGTCCGCGGGATCAGTGTGGCTGCCACGTGTGAAAACGTGTTTGTTTATAGTTTATTACCTGTGTTCTAGTCATATATATGTCTAAGTTACGGTGATTCTACTTTGTGATCGTGAGGGTAATTAAAAGCTTTTTCTGTCTCATACTTGGCGTGGCAACCACTCTTTCAAATCCGAGCACTGACTGCCCATGTTGCCCCCTCCCGGGATCCTGCTTTTACACAGCACGTCACAGGTTTCGGAAACAGTTCATCTTTCTCCAGCACATCTGGAAGCAGTTGTCCGGGGTCTGCGTCCCGGCCTCCTCAGGGCACAGGTGAAGGACATTAGGTCCTGGGACCAGGGGGGCACACGATGGGGGAGGGGTGTCCAGGATGTTCCAGGGTCACAGCCGATGCGAGACACAGGAGAGGAGACTGTCACACAAGGTCACACTCCCTGTTCCTTTCCACAGGCATGGGGTGACAGTGACAACCCGCATGTCACCCCTTGCTCCATGCTCTTTGAAAGAGAAGTTCTTTAAGCGGAAGCGTGACTCGTGATCAACTTGGGGATGTGTGACTGATTTTAAGTAGGGACAAGGGACAGCTCTAAGGTTCTGCCCGGCACTTTCCCTCGCAGGAAGTAGAGTCTGATGTTGAGAAACGCCCCCATCCGCTGGGTCGTTGCTGTACTGGGCAGACAAGTGAAGTCTCCACCGCTTGCCCAGGAAAGTGGGTCAGTGTTTAACCCGAAGCCTTCCTCTCCTCCTGCTGTGCTTGCCGTTGTGCCCTGACATGGCCAGGACGGGGGAGGCCACCTTCACCATCGGACGGCCCCTCCTGCTGCCGTCCTGGAGGGGGTGGGCCCCCAGCGGCCAGGGGAGCAGCCCGGCAGGCTGCGGTTTAGGAAACGCCCTGTTCCCGTTGAGCTCAGGAGTGGAAGCTGGTCCGCGAGCTAGGTGTTCCCCGAGGTGCACCAGCTCCCAACGCAAAAGGAGTCTAGTTTTGGGCATCGATATGTCTCAGCGTCGCAGCTGTTGTGGCTGAAGTCTGCCTGGGCTCAGCAATCGTTTTGTGTTGGCCCGTTAGACCCTGCGTGTTTTGGGTTGGCGGGGAGGTCGGCCACTGCGTGCGGACGGGGTGCACCTTGCCGTGGACCGGAACCAGAGGAGACCTGCCCGCGTGACTGCTGGGAGGGGCGTCTGGCTCTTTTGAGAGCCAAGTTTTCTTGTAGCGATCTTGGCATCGTTCGAAGCTGCTTTCACTTAACCAAAAATCAGCAGTGTGTGAACATCAGTCTTGGAGCAGAGGGGGACGAGCTCCAGCCGCGTCGGCCACAAGGGCTTGTGCAGTAAACGTCGTCAGCCAGAATCACCCAAGGGAACCCCTCTCTCAGCATTTTACATTTGTTTACGGTTGTTCTTTCATTCTCAAAAAAATTTAAGGTTTTTGTGATAATTGTAATTATGGACAAATTACTGTTGAAACTCAGCTATATTATAACGTATTTATAACACTTTAAGGAACTAATTGGATTACATGATTTAACTTTTCCTGAAGCATTTTGCATAGTTACATAATTAAAGTTTAGCTATTTCTTTGCCAGAAAAGTTGATTTTTCAGATCAGAAACCTGGAATGAAACATGTCTTTCCATTAGGCGATATTTAATACGTGGTTATCGATTTACGAATGTGAGAACAAGGGAGTCTTGTAACTCTGGGATAGTTCTTGCTCAGTAGTGATGGTGGTAAATGCTGCTGTCCCGTGGCTTCACAGACGAGTGTCTGCGTGCTCCCCGGGTGGGAACTGTTGGAAATGTGAGTGTGAAAAAGTAAATCGTGTTCAGTTCGTAGAAATCCCTCTGCTTTTTCCCTCCACTGTGGTCGCTCAGCTGCAGAAACGACGTCACCACAGGCACTTGGCATCTCATCTCCTCCATGTCCACATCGAGGAAACACTCCAGGCGAGCACAGTCGTCTGCAGTCCTGAAATTGAGGTTCCTGAGTATCGGGTGCTAACGTGCGTGAGGCTGGCATTTATCACGCGGCGGTCCTAACGCAGACGTGGCTGCTGGGAGCAGGGACTCTGGGCCAAGAGGGCCTGGACCGCCCATCGCCGGGGTGGAGCAGCAGCAGCCCCGGGATGGTTGGATCCTGGAGCCTTGAGACAAGCCGGGAGGCGGCCACCTGGGAGGGGCTGCTGTTGGAGGGGCTGGGGCGGTGAACGTGCCTGTGGCCCACGGGCCTCTGCCTTGGCCCCCACAGCTTGGCTCACTCGGTGGACAGACGTTGGCAGAAGCTGCCCCGGGGAGGTTGTGAGGCTGCGGTGGACAGGGATGGGAAGCACACTGGGGGCTGTGCTGGCTGCTGCTGTTGGCATGCTCACGACTTAGGCAGCAGCAGGTGGGGACACTCGATTGCTTGATGTCCTTGACTGCAGCGGGATCTGTTGCCTCCAACACACTGGACGCGTTGAATGAGAAGTGAGACTCAGGGCGCCTGGTCTGAGCGTCTGAGCGGAATGAACGTGGCGGGACGGTGTCGTCGTCAGTGCCGCCGGGTGTCTGGGGGGTCAAGTACGCGTCAGAGTGAAGGAGACAAGCTGAACCGCGTTCTCGCCCGTGTGGCCAGCGTTCCTGCTGTTCCTGCTGTTCCTGCCCCCACACAGAAACACGGCGCCACGGGGAGCAGGCTCCTTTCGTTTTCTGCCCCATTGTCGAGGCCCAGAGGCTAGAGCCAGCTTTAACTGGTCCTTCTAGCGAGTGACGTGTGAATCGTTGAGGCCTTTGGTCACTTTCAGAGCAGCCGTGAGCGTGCACACACACCCCTCCTGCAGGGAGGTTCAGATTTTTTCTCCTCTTACTTCTCCGCTTGGCCTGGGGAGAGTTCCCCTCTCGGGCATGTGCCTTCCTGGGCAGGGTGCCACGGACCTGAGGTCCGAGTGTGGTTCCGGGTGGCGGGGCCGAGCGCGTCGGGTGTGTACACACACCTACCACCTGCGGCAGGGGCTGCGTTTCTGTAGACGGGAACGCGGGACTCGGGAAGTATGACCCAGGCGTCAGTTTTCCTGATCAAGCCAGGTGGCACGGTGTGGGCGCTTGTCTCCCGTGATGATAGAGGCCTGGGTGCACCTCTGAGATGTGACAGCCGAGTGACTGGGGCTTGGAAATCACAGCCTCATGCCAAAGAGGTCAGTGTGGAACGAGGAGAGGGGACAGTGAGTCCCGTGGTCACGTCGCAGGGCCAGCGGTGCAGAGAAGTTACATTTTAAGTGGTCACGTGTGGAAAAGGTGGTGCAAACTTAGTGGGAGAACACGGAGGACCTTTTGGTGACAACTGGCTGGCTTTGTGGGGTCAGTTGTACGTGGGGGCAGCTCACCTGGGCCTAGGGAGCGGGACGCACCACTGATGCTCAGGGAGGTGGCTGATTTCCTTGTGTCATAGCCTGCTGTCTTAGGGACCATCCGTGCCAAGAGTGGCTCGGAGCTGGCACGCAGAGAGCTGGACGGCGTCCCTGGCTGGGCGGCAGCTGTGCCAGGCCAGTTCTGAGCCTGTTTCCCACGAGCGGGGTCAGCAGCTCGGCCTGCAGGGTGTCATTGGTGGGAGCACGTGAGGGTGCCGGCCCCGTGTTTAAGGCCGTAAGGTCACCAGTGTGCTCATCAGGTGTTCTAGTTAATCGTCACCCACACCCGGCACCTGCTTGTTCACCCAGCGTTTATCGTGCGTCTGTGAGGGGGACATGTTGGTGGATGGGACCCCTGCCTTCTGCCCCAGGGCCCTCCACACACAGCTGCTGGGAAGATAGGTGTGTTAACGTGTTAAAAGTGTGAGTCGCGTGTGATTGAAAATATTTTTTACTTGCTTTGAAGAGCTGTGGTAGTTTTATGTAGTTATCCAGACCTTGTTTTAGCTGGTTATCCAGATGATAATTCCTGTAGGTCTGTTCGCTGTTTGTTTCCTGATATTACCAAACTCTGTGCCTGGACCTTAAATGACAGTAGCTGAGCTTGTCAGGGGACGGTTGGCATGAGGCACATTAAGGTGGAAAAACCATGAACATGGGAATTTGGATCTCAGCTCCATGTGTCACCCTGCTCTCTCGAAGACTTTTGTCTCCCACAGACGGCCTTGCCCTTCCCACAGTGTGACGTGCGTGTGTTCCTGGCATGGGTGGCAGCGGCGCTGGTCCCGCCAGCTCTGGCGATGCCATCAGCTGGACGCGCAGACCTGTGTCTTAGTTGTGTGGGACTGTCACCTCCTCAGGAAAATGAGGGTGAAGATGATGGATCTCTTAAATTTAAGTGATGTATTTACGTGCAAGGTGCTTATTTAGCAAGACTCCTCTCGCCACCTGTAGCCAGTGCCCCTTCTGTCCCCTCCGGATCCAGAGTACAAGCGGTCCTCCCAGGAGACATCCTGGCAGGGGCGAGAGGCTCCCTCACTGATGTGTAGGTGTGGATGAGAGCGGGCTGGGCGGCCAGGACCCGGTCCCCTCGCACGTCTGGAGTTCTGGCTAGAAGTAATGAAACCTGCTGTCCCCTGCCTCCCCCACCGCTTTGTGCTCTCCGCGCCGAGGGGCGGGCCAGTCCCCGCAGACCACTGCTGCAATGGCACCGGGGTTGGGGTCCTGGACGTCACTTCGTTCCGCATTTACGGTAGTTCCCCGCGAGAACCACCCTCCTCAGAGTGGACGTCCCTTCCTCCCGTCTGAAGGAGGGACGTCTGGGTCTGCAAACTGAGAACAAAGCTGTGCTTGCTTTCTGACGAGTTTTAAGCAGCTTTGCCTGAAAGCTGGCCTGTTTAAAAGTCTGGGCTGCTGCAGGAGGCTGGCCGCTTGCTGCTGGGGTCTCGGTGGCCTTGCGGGTCGGATCGTGTCGGGACCCCGGGGGTCAGCCGCAGACTCATGAGCCTCTCTGTCACTGCACAGCGCACTCCCCAGCAGTGGGAACTTGAAGAGCCCTGCTGGAACTGTCACCTTTATGTCCCTGGGGCAGCCCCGGCCTGCGCCCCTGTGCTGGGGTGCTTTCCTTTGACAGCGGCCGCTTGTTTTCAAGTCGGCCGCGGGAGGCTGGCAGTGCCGTTGGTCCTGCGGCTCAGAACAGAATGGGCCCCAGACGGGCTTTCGCTTTCATCCCTCCTGCAACTGGAGCTCTTGACACGACTAAGAGAAAAGGGACAGGGGACATACAACATTTTTTAAAAACCAGTAAAAAGGTAAAACCTTCAGTGGTGATACCCAGGAGCTCACCGGCTGGAGTTACGGCTGTAACACGGCGGCTCGATTCAGGTGTCTTTCCTTTCTGCTCGCCCATGAGCTAAGTGTTCAGAGACCAAACACACACACACGCGCGCGTGCACACTTGTGTTGACCTGTGGTTCTTGAGCATTTCTCCTCCACACTGAGTGTCAGAAACGCTCTCATATCCTGGTGCAGGTTCCATCTTCATCCTGATCCCCTAATTGAAATTATTCTTATGGAACTTTCTAAATTTCACGTTGGAAATGTGACATAAATTAGAGTATGGTGACCGCCGCGGTGAGTGTGTGGGCTTGAGGGGTGGCCGAGTCTGCTGTCAGTCCCGACAGCCTTTTGTGAGATCAGGGCTCGAGCGGAGAGAGGGCGCGGGCTGGGATGGGACGTCTCAGGCTGCGGGGGCTGTTTGGCGATGCAGAAGGGAAGGAAAGCAGGCGCACGGCTTTCCTCGGGATTTGTCTGTCTTTGGCCTCCCACCGCTGTCGTCCCCCCTGGCTTCTTCCTGCGCGTGACCTAGCACATGGGCAAGGCCATCAGTACACGCCCTCCCGTCCAGCCTAGAGGCTGGGGCCCTGGTGTTGATCACACGTTTGAACGTGCACTGGGTGCTGGTGGTCCTTGATGGGTGCTCTGCCTGCTTCCTGAAACGTTTCACTTTCTGTGTGTCATCTTTCAGGTATAGAAGGTAACAGGTGCGCTTTTATCAGTGAGAAAAGTGAGACCCCAAGAAGTCCGCCATTGTGGGTCCCTCGCTTGTGCTCAGAGGAGGAGAGGCCCCAGGGCTGCCTGCTCCCAGTCCCCTGGTGGGCGGGTACTTGCCTGGACGTCACAGTCTGCACAAAGCAAGCCTGCGCAGAGCGGATGGCTGTGCCTCCAGCAGGGCGAGAGGGGACACGCCTCCCAGGGTGCCTCCCAGCCTTATAAAGCCATCAGCCTGGGGAGAGGGCTCCTGACAGCCATCCACTTCCAAACATGGAGATGATTGCTTCGCTATATGCAGCGCTCATTCCAGCGTTAAATAATGAACCGCTGACACCAGAGCGGGAGCCAGCCCCGTGAGGCCGGTCGTTTACCCAGGGGCAATTCTGGCATGGCCGGGCTCCCGGCTTCCTGGCAGGGTGCTGGGTCTCCTGGAGACCGCGGGCCCCGGGCTTTCCCGCCCCGGCTGGACCCAGGCACAGGGCTGCAGGCTCTGCACAGACCCCCTGGGCCGGACTTTTCCAGAATGAGGCTGAGGTTGGGGACCAACCTCATTTGAGGGCCCGCTGTCCCTCCACGTCTCTAAGCCTCAGGCTTCCCCCCAACTCCAGACTCCAGGATGGGAGAGAGAGAGTTCCTTTTGAGGGGCGGGGGCATGGGATTCACTCGCCTACTGGTGGTTTCACTTCACTGCATTTTCGTTTTAAATTTATGATTTGTCTGTAACTCTGTAACTGAACACACGGCAACTTTATTTCTACTGCTGAATTTTGAAGTGTCATGGAACTTTAACAAACTTTTTGTAAAGTGGAAAGTGTTTCAAAAGACCTGTTCTATTTCTCACTGGAGTTACCAAGAACATTTGCAGTTACTTTTCTGTTACTCATTCTTATTTCTAAGATGGAAAGGAGCTAAGTGGCCGTCTTGAGTGTTCAGCATGCAAAGTACGCTCTTTGGAATTTTATAGAAAAACTAGATCCTGTGGTCGCATCGTCTGACGTCAGCAGCTGCTTTTCAAGGGCAAAATTCTGTAGACGTGGCATCGGGGTGAGCTGAACCCTTTGTCGATGGTGCTCTTCTGGCTTCCGGGCTGAGAGAGCACGAGGTAACCTGCTGTAAGCCAGGGGGGCAGCTGTCATAGGACGGCAAGTGTTAAATGCGGCCTCACGTAGAGATGTGGCCTGGCATGCTGTGTCCTCCTCTGTGACCTTCCCCTGAGGTTACACGGTTTATGCTGAGGACTGTGCTCCTTTCGGGTCCAAGGTGTGGAGAGAGGTGCAGCTAGTCGATCCTGCAGCCCGAACTTGACAGAGTGAAGGAGAAGCACTGTGCGTTTCCATGGTGACAGCATGGCATTGATTGTGGGTCAACCTCAGAAACCAAGGAGGCATTCTGGGTGGAGGGAGTGGTGTGTGAAACCAGCCAGTCTGTGTACCTATTATCTACATCCACCCTATTTACCTGTCTGTACCGATCACCTGTATATCTGCCATCTGTCAGTCATCTGTTTACCATCATTGATCTGTAACTATCATCTCTCTCTCTCATCTGTCTTCGTTATTGTGTTAGCACAGAAATCTCACTGCTCTCCCCAGAACAGAGGGCAGAACGTAAGTGCCCGTGCTGGAAGTTCGCTTCTGTCAGTTCGCAGTGAGCCTTGTCTGTCGGACCTCTGTCTTCCAGGGTTAGAAAACCCGGACTTCCTCCATGGGAAACAGCGTAGCAAGGGCGTTTTAAACCCTGATGCTCATGGTGCCTGAGTGAACCTGGTCCCCTGTCACAGGCGCTGGGTCCTTTCGGGTCACACCCAAGCTGCTGACTTACAGGGATCATGGGTTCATCACCGAGTCCCCTCTGCCCTTTCGCTGAGCATAAGCCATCGCCCGTGTTTGCCCTCCTTACAAATGCTTTGGCCCAGTCATTTGCTGGTCGTGCTGTGACACTGTGTCTGCTGCTCACTTGTGTGACTAAACCCATCAGCATGAGGCCCTGGTTGTGGTATAGCAGGGGTCGGGATGCAGTCCGAGGACAGCGATTCCCAAAGGTGTCACAACCTGGTGTTGAGGATGAGCCATGCGGGACCCATGGCCTCCTGGGGAGACCACCACTGTGACCTGGGTGGAGTCTGTGCAGGGGGAGCCCAGCCACCGTGGTGTCACTGGGCTGGGCCAGTTCTGGGAGGTGACAGCAGGCTGCAGCACGTGCGAGGTTGTCCCTGAGAGGACGGGGCCCTGGGCCCGTGGAGCTGGGCAGGACGTCCAGGTGGCGAGATGCTGAGCGCATCGGTGTCAGCTGGAGGTGCAGATTCTGGGCGTGGTTTCAGTGGGCAAGGCTTTAGACCTGGACAGGTTTGTTTTCGTTTTAGATCTGGGGCCTTGAGCCAAAAGCATAAGCCCTATTTGTGCCTCAACTTCTTACCTGTGACATCAGCTGCTGTGGGGACTAAGGGATTGTCACGCGTAGGACAGGCCACACTGACCTCTCTGCCGCAAGGATCTCAGGGTTTCTTGTTTCCCTTACGCTCAAGGTCTTAACAGTCGGACTTTCCCAGCATAAGACGAGTCAGCCAGAGTTCAGGGGAGCGTGTGGCGGCCTGCCCCGCAGAGAGCGCTCAGACTTCACTAGATTTCTAGTACCCGAGCTGAGCTTGGGTGCAGAACAAACTGAAACAGGTCGGACTTGACTGTGGACTTGTGTGCAGCCCCTGGGAGACGCCCTGTGTACCCGGTGGCCAGGGGATGGCTGGGGACGGAGCAGCGGTGTCAGCCGGTGTGCAGGAGCCTGTCCAGAGGCCACTGTGTGCTCGTGGACAGTGCCCCATCCACTCACCCTCCATAGTTTTGCCGGTTCCCGAGACTGGTCAGGGACAAGCAGTGGAGGACAGCGAATGGCTAGGGAGGCTGGGGCAGCTGTCTTCTCGGGGGTCTTGAGGGGCCGAGAGGATGGGCCGTGGTTGTTTTCCTGTCCTGAGATGGCACAGGGTTAGTGGTCACTTGCCATTTCCCGTTGGCCCCGGGCATGCTGCCTGGTGGCCTTGTGGCTGCAGTGTTTACCCCGAGATAACTGGCAGATTATGTCCTGATGTCACCCCAACTTCCACGATACACCGTCCTCTTCTTATTATTACATCGCTTTAGTGTATCAATACTCTTTAGAAACAAATGACATTATTCTACATATAGCATTCTGGTTTTCGTGATTCTATCCCTGTAAACGTGAAATCCTAAAAAACGTAGCATTCCTATGCGTGATGTTACATGAACGCTGGCAGCAAGCTGCACTTTCTCTAAACAGGAAAAGGGCTGGAGAGAACGGGGGAGCTGTGAGGGCCCGTACCAGCCAGCGTCCCCCGCATTTGCCCCCACCCCCCGTTCCCAGGTGCGCATACGCACGCGGGTGCTTCGGTCGCATGGCCGACTTGGGGCAGGGTGTGGGAGGCTGTCCACGCCCTGACCGTGGCCAGCCACATACGGCTGGCATCCGCGTGCTCCCAGCTGAGGGCAGGTGTGTGCCACGTCGTCCTGTCTGTGGCTCGCGTTTAAAGGCAAGCCACGTGTCAATGGTTCCACAGCGAGCCCCCGTTAGGCGTCGGACGTTAGACACCGAGGGCACTGCGTGGTCTGGTCAAGTTGAGAGCATCCACCGCCAGAAAACGCACATTCCCCAAGTCATGTGTGACTCTCACTTTCCACGTGTCTGCTGTATTTTTGTTCAAACTTGGCTCTTTTGACTCTTCTCAGAATGATGCTTTGATCAGAATATTGGAGGGAAGAAAGCAGATTCTAAAAACGTCAAGGGCAGAATCATAACTGGGAAGGGCTGTGGTGTGTCACAGAGGCGTCTCGTCTCGTGACGTCTCTGCCCGTCTGTGTGAGAATCTACGCCCCTAACGTTTTATCTCCTGTCTTACCGACAAGCACCTTCTCACATACTGTGGATTTCCATAGGTACCATACTCTTTTGCTTTGTTTACTTGATGCTTTATTTGGTCTAAGTCACTTGTTTTCAACAACACCCTAGCGGTTTGAGGTCCTTGGGATCACGCTTGATTAAGGCTCCTTAATGACGATGTGCTGACCGGTGATGGTTCGGGGCAGCTGCCTGCGGTGCTGGCGCCTGCACAGTCGTTCCGGACCCCACCAGAGCCGGAACCTCGCGAGCAGGGCGGGGGACCAGCCTGTGCGGGGCAAAGGGATTTTACGTGACATACTTACAACGTGTGTGTGTTTGAGGGCAGGGGAAGAAGCCAAGGTGAATGATGTAAAGTGCTTTCTTTTCAATTATAAAGCAGGCGAAGGCCACAGGCAGCTGTAACTGTATGTCGTCTTCAGTACCATTGAGCGATCAGCTCCAGCCATGGGGACCATTCTGAATCTCTCTCCTTCTCTTACAGGTGACATCACACAAAAAGGGTATGAAAAGAAGAGGTCGAAGCTCATCGGAGCCTATCTGCCGCAGCCTCCGAGTACGTACACCTTAATGGTACACACGTTGTCGGTTGTCAGTGCACTGCCACACGCGGGAGAAACAAGCCATCGCAAACCCTTCCCTAGTCCCCGACCCGATGAAGACCGTGCCTCTGACGCGGACTGGCCACACCCACCCCTTCACGCGACTGCACGCACGTGTTGTGCATCCACAAGACACACGGTTTCCTATAAGCGTGCCTGGTCAATTTAATAGGGGGCAATGATGTGGTTGATGACTTCAAAATGCCATAATCATAAGAAATATAGGAGCTAGACTTTTGAGGTAGTGAGACACAAATTATCGCTGTTACTTCTGGTTTAAACCAGTCCGGGGTTTTCATTGGTGTCCTCGGGGGCCAAGGCAAAGCTAGAAGTCTGGGGGAGGATGCACTGTCCTGCCTGCGGCACAGAGTCGTAAAGGCTGGCAGTGCCCTGACTCGTGATTGTCCCCTGTTTTGGATTATTCCCCCCGTGGAGTCCGTTTCACGCCAGCGTTTTCACGTGTCCGGGTTCGTGGAACCCCTCCACATGCGAGCCGGGTTCCACCCATTCCAGGAAACGGAGCCGCCAGGCTGCAGCTCCCCCTCCTCGGCGCGGTCCGGGCTGACCGTGGCAGTGCCCAGGCTTTGGGAGGGTCTCGCGGCCGGTGCTCCAGGAGGAAGCGTGGCCGCGCCAGGGCTGCAGGTGCCGGCCGGCCCCGCCGTCCTCCCTGCCGCAGCGACACCTGTGGAGCTGCTCAGATGCTCCTGCTGGGGAATGGCTAAGTCTCAGGCGCACGGTGCAGACCCCGCCTCCGTCCCTCCTGCGCTCCGGGCTGTGACAGGCCCGCAGCGCTCCGCTGTGTGAGCGGGGCACGTCCTGGGCTCACGGCCCAGACACGGGCTTTGTGTGGCGGTTTCTGCTGCGTTTATAGTTTGTTCCGCGTGTCCTCCTTTCTTCCCTTGAGAGCGAAGGGACTTCACGCAGAGGCGGAGCTGCAGTGCAGGCTGGCTGAGCTGCGTCTGGCTGGTCAGGGGAAGGAGCGGGGTCCCTGCCGAGTGAGTTAAAACGAGCCAGTGTTTGCTGGGCTGGTGCCCGTGTGTGGAATGCGCTAGGAGCAAGTGTGGGCAGACGACTAGACAGTGGACCCCCTTCCTCTCCTCTCGTCCTCCAGCCGAGCTGCCTGGTGACGGCGGTCCTCACGGCCATTACTGCGAGTCCCTTTGGGCAGGCACCCCTTCACGTCTCGGAGGACGGCTGGCCGGCTGGCCGTAGGCTCTGGACAGTGTCAGGTTTCCACTTCTGGGCCTTACCAAACGAGAGTGAAACAGAAGCAGCTCCCGGCAGGTGGCTGTCCGGCCGTGCTGCCGAGAGTGGGCTGGCCATGCTGGCCGGGCGCTCAGGGCGCCCTGTGGTGTGTGGTGGTGCGTGGCCCTGTGGGGCTTTGTGCTGTTCTGCGTGGGGTCAGCGGCTCTGCTCAGCGCTGTAACAAATTTAAAAAAAACTAAAGTTGGAATTAATTAGTTTTTTTTCAACTTGTTACAGCAGCGAATGGAGCTGCGGTGGCCCGGTGCAGACTGCAGCACAGTGAAGGCGCCCCGAGGAGACCGCCACACTCCAGCCACATCGGGGTGTGCGACATCCGAGAAGCCGCCGGCAGGGAGCGTGCGGCCAGCACCGCGGGAAACCGGCCTCTGTTTTACTTTCGTTTCGGTGAGCGCACTTTTCTGAGAGGGAAACCGCACGGCGGGGACGCGTTTGAAGCGGACTGTCACCCAGTGCCACTGTAGGCACAACTGCAGGGCTTCCTGCTGGGGTCCGGGGTCCTGTGTCTGAGCCCCGTTCTCCAGACGAGCTCCCATGAGTTACGGGGGGCCCCGGCGCTCCTTGACCAGAGCTGTCACAGGCCCCAGAACTGCCCCCATCCCACTGGCTCGGTGCCAGTTCTGAGTATTTTCTGTGAGAAGAGAATATGCTGTTTTCACAGCCCCATTTTCCCAGCTGGGGTACTCCTTAAGAAAACTTGAGAGAGAAGGACAGATAGTAGATGCTAAAATTCTTCTTAAAGTGGTTGGTCTTCCGCCGACCTTTGTCTCATAGCCAAAGAGCTCGGCAAAGGACGGACCAGCAGGTCCTGGCCTCTGGCATCTGCTAAGGGGGCAGGAGCTACAGCTGTCACAGCCCTGTGTCCAGGGGCAGACTTGTGGGTTTGAGAGAGAAATTGGAGCAGTCACCCACAGTGTGAACCCTCAGAGTCATGAGCCCCCCGCCCAGGTCAGAGCAGCCGAGTGGACAAGGCTTTCGATGCGCAGAGCCTGAAAGTCCAGCTCCCGGCACCGTCCCTAGGATGAGCAGACACGCACTCGGAAGTTATAGGCTTATCTTAAGGGTTTTATCTCAAGGCACTGTTGGAAAATCATGCACAAAACGTAGATGAGCTTTAATGTGACAGTAGGGCTCCAAGGTCTCAGGAGGGGCGTGCAACCCAGTCACCCCGCTGTGGCTGCTGCCCCCTCCCCACTGCTTGCTGACGGGTGTGTGACACCCTTGTGGGAAGAGGGAGGATTGGTGGGTGGGGGAGTCAGGCATTGGCTGTGGGGTCCTTTGCATGATCCCAGGAGCCTCCCGCGGCTGGTGGGACTGTGAGGCTGAGAGCCTGCTTGGGGACGCTGCTCTGTGGGCCCGGGCCCGCCTCCCCCAGGGCGGAGGCCCTACCAGCGGTGCCACGCTGGCCTCTGTCTTGGTCTCTGGGAGGTGCGGGCAGACAGCCCCGCACACCAAACGCGGTCTGGGACGCGGCGGGGAGAGCCGCTGGCCTGACGGGAGACGTCCCTGGTGGGCACGGGGCTGGGGGCCGCTCCTCTGGTGCAGGCCCGCGCGCCAGACGCGCTCTTCGCCAGCCGCCCTGTCCTGCCGTACGCTCTCCTGTCCTGTGAGGGCTTCGTGCTCTGGTGCACCTTTTCCCCCCACGTTATTTTTATCGATCAGAAAATGTTAAGACTCTTTAGAAAGTATTCTAAAAATATTTCCCAGATGTTTTTTTGAGACCTGCGAACGACTGAGTTAGTTGCTCAGGCGCTCGGCGGGAACCAGCAGGGAGCTCGCGTCAGCACTGCCAAGGCGTCCCCGGGGCAGGTGGGTTCCCGGTTTCGTTCTGCTCAGCGGTGAGTGACTGTCACGGAATATGTGGTGTGACTCAGCTTCCCCAGAAGGTACACATCTTCAGCGAGCACATGTTGGATGCTTGTCTAAATCTAAGTGACAGAGTGTCTCCAAAGCCACAGAGAAAAACGAACGTCATGTACTCAGTGAAGGAAAGGGTCAGAAGGCACCTGGGTGGGGGTCACCGTCACGGAGAAGACGTGTTCAGGGAAGGCTCTCGTCCCGCCCTGATGCTCTTGCAGTTTCTGGCTCTGAGGCCTCTTTCAGAGTCATCTCCTTAATCTCTGCACTTGATAAAACTCGTAAAAAGAGAGGTTAAACTTCTTCGTCCAGGAATATCTTAACGCTGCGTCGACTGCACAGCCGAGTGTCCACGCCGGCAGAACAGGGCCCTGGCGACGAGAGGCAGTGAGACCCAGTGTGGCCGTACGTAGTGGCGCACTCTGTGCCCACATGCAGTGCCTGGCTTCCCCACGTGCGGGTGGCTGGGCCTGGCTTTCTGTGTGACTGCCACCTGCCACCCCCACGATGGCCGGCCTGCGTGGGCACGGTCTCCAGGCCCAGCGTGGCTTTCCTTCAGTAGCCAGATGGCTGTGCGCTGTCACAGGATTTGCCACGATCGAGCAGTTGGGGCTCTCTGGGGGACTCGTCTGAGGTGACTGGTGGGCAGTTCTGTCTGTCCTCCAGCCTGGAGCCGGTTGTGGGACCCGGGGGCTCAGCCTTGGCGACAGGCCTGCCCCGGCGCCTTTCTCCGTCCACGTCTGGGGCCTGGTCGCGTCTGCAGGGTCTCGCAAACGGCGGCCTTCAGCCCGACGTCGTCGACGTTCATGCAGTTTGCCATGACACACTGGGCACGCGCTGGGCCCTCCGCCTGCCCCTGCACGTCGTTGGAAGCTCAGTCCAAGTGTCACTTCTACACAGATTCCTCCCCTCGACTCTCTGGTTGGGACAGGCCATCCGGCCCGCTGGGCACCGCACCCACTTCTGGAGCACTCACAGCACTGCGGAGGGGTCGCTGCGGGTGACTGTCCCAAGACCCAGCTGGCCCGCAGGGCCGTCTCCTCGCTGGGTCCTCGGCAGACACGTGCCGCAGGATGAACCGGGCAGGCCGACAGGAACTGTCTGCGTCTGATGGACTGGGCGGGAGCCTGGGCCAGCTCAAGGTGCGTGTGCTGGCGGCAGCCCTGGTGACCGCTGCCACACGTCCCCATGAGTCCCATGAGTGGCCAGCGCGTGTGCTTACCTGAGGGCACGAGGGAGTGCGGAGAGCCAGCTGGGACGCAGGGAGCCGGACGCCCCCAGTGGTGCCCCAAGCGCACCGGCAGACGGTGCTCCCCACGGTCCCGGTCCCAGTGTCACCGCAGTTCCTGACGTGGATGAGTGGAAATGGTGGACGGTGCATCAGGAGCTGCTGGCGGTTTCCACGTCTGAAGGGCCGAAGGATGCAATGGTTTCACCCTCTGCTCACTTCCGCCGGCTGAATACGACTCATCCCAGAGCTCGGCCCCGTCCCTGAGAGGTGCTGTCCTGTGCCCCTGGCCCCAGGAGGGCCTGTGTTCCGGGCTCTGCCTCGCCCCCCTGCAGGCGCTCCTGTGGGGCCGGGGTGGGGCCTGTCGTCTGCAGACGCAGCGTTTGCGCGTGTTGCACTTTGGTCTCCGAGATGAAGAACTTCCTCACCTGAGTCACGGGCCAGCGTGCTCCGCACTCTTGGGGAGGCGGAGCTGACGGCTGGCGGCCTTCTCCGGTGTGGGCAGTCGCCCTGACGGTTCCCTTTAAACTGAGAGGCGTCGCGCTGCTCCGACGCCAGGCACAGTCCGGCTGAACCTTCCCTCTGCCACAGGACCCATCTCCCCAGGCACGGCACGGGCTTTGACCATCCTGACGGGACGTGTCCTGTCCCAGGAGCCCCATCGCACTGGTCGTTTGTGACGGGTCGGGGGTAAGATACAGGGTCAAGCCCCAGACGGAGGAACCTCAATGATTGAATCGTGGTCGCCCCCCGTCTTGAGCTCCGTCATGTGTCACCTGAGGTGGGCTAATTTTTGTCGCCTGGCTTCCGTGTTTTCGGACAGCTGCTCAGCTAGCCGGGGCCTCCGTCATCCTGGCGCTGGTCACACTCTGGTTGGTCTGCGGCTTTCCCGAGAACGAGATGTGTGGACGCCAGATTCCGAGCCGTGGTTACGTGGCTCAGAATCACCGCTTCCCCGTGCGTTGGCGTCACCGGGAAGGCGCCCATCCCAGCAGCAACGCCTGCCCCATGGTGTGCGACCAGTCGGACCCTCTGCTGTCGCTCCCGCACCCCTGGGTGACATGGACTCTGTTTAGGAGTTGCATGTTTGGCCGATGGCTTTTTCTCAGAACGTAGCTCTAGCCACCTCAGATTTCACTCATGGGGAGGGCAGATGCACGTTAAGGAGTGGACGTGCTCACCAGTGTTTCAGTGTCGTTTAACGTCTTTCATTGTGACCTGCTAAAGCTATCCTTTTGTCAGATTTGTTTCTTTTCAGAACTTAAGTTGTAAACTCCATGTTTCAGCCTGGGATTGCAAATGTTGATGCTGTTTGTGTGCTTGTTAGCTTTCCGGGACAGACAGGCGGGGTCCACACGCAGGTGAGCAGGAGCCACCTGTCTGCGTAGAGGGTACGCGTGTGTCAGGACTGTGCGCCTCCCGCCTGGGGGCCTAGAAGGGGTCAGGGTTGAAGCCCACCCAGGAAGCAGGTTTGAAGAAGCCTGGCAGGGAGCAGGACTGAGGTTGAGAGAGACCGCTACGTGCACATACCGACTCAGTGCCGTGTGACCTGGGCCTCACCGAAGTGGCCCTTTGGCTGTTTTTCCCAGAACTGCCCTGGGACGTGAGTGAGCCCCAGGCCAGGAGAAGGGCAGAGAAGCAGTGACATGCCTTGGTGACGTGAGAGGCTCCTTGCTCGCCGAGGGGGCTCAGCATCCAGTAAGTGGTGACCCGTGCCCCCGCTCCCCAGAGAGGGCGCTCCCTGCAGAGATGGACGCCCGGGGCGAGGACGGCTCTGGCCCTGGGTGCAAACACGGCACAGGGGACGGGAGGCCCCTCCCCTGGGTGGATGGAGCCGCCCAGGTGGGAAGCCTGGTGGCCTGCCACGGAGCACAGCACTGCTGGCCGCGCCTGCGGGGAACGAGGAACAAATTGTGAAGCTGACAAGAAACGAGAGAAAACCAGCTTTTACATAAAGATTACAGCATCAGAACGACACTTCTCAGCAGCAGTAACCGACATGAAAGGCAACGCATACAAATAATTTTCAAATAAATATACAAGTAAAATTTCAGATTTACAAATAATTTTGCTTAGAATCTGGGTAGCCAGTCAGCGTTAGAGCAGAAGGAAACTCCAAGAGCGAGATTGTCGCAGATGATAGTAAGGCCCCTGGAGTCATCCTGAGAACCGGGCTTAACAGGCTGAAGGCTGTGGTCTCCGGTTCCCCTGATTCCAGGCATCGCTGACTGGTCCTTTCCTGAGGCGGCAGCAGCTCGTGCTTCATGCTCAGTGTCCCCACGTCTATATCCCTGAGCTGTGGCGGCTACGTCTGTCCCGCAGGACGCATTTTATCCAGACAGTGCTCTGGATGCTCTAGTTCTGAAGCGTGACAGGAACTGTGGTCGCAGGTTCAGGCCAGTGTGGACCCAGACCCATCAGGTCACTTCACCTGACCTCGTCAGCACTTGGGGTCCGTGCGTTCAGTTACTGACCTTTAGATGTAGTAAGGCTCCGGAGAGTTAGAAATTAGGACTGAACAGAGACGGACGTTTATGCTCACCTCTTGTTACCTGAATTATGTTGTTGAAATAAACTGGGAGATTTATTTGAAAGTCGGCATTGATAAATGTAATCTTAAGTTTTCTTAAGTACTTTTTAATCCTCTCTATGTGTTTGTTATGTAACAAAGACCATAACTTGGTTCTGTGCTTCGAGCTCCATTATTTTTCTATCCCACCCTGGAGATGTCAGCGCTGCTTGTGCCCGAGTTTCCGTCTCTCCCCGTGACGCCTCAGACAAGTGCAGTGAGCAGGGCCACGGCGCCCTGCTGGCCGCCTCTCCCCAGCCTCGTCATCCGTCGCCTGGCCCGGACCCTCTCGCATGCGAGCTCCGGCTGGGCTGTGGGTGTGGGGCGTCTGGGCTGTGACCTTCCGGGGCACCTGTGCGCAGAGTAGGTTGACGCCCGCTGCCACGTACAGCCTCACCTTACGTTGCTGTTTCCCTTACCCCAGGGGTGGACCAAGCTTTGCCGCCAGAGCGCCGGGCCCCGGTCACTCCTTCCTCCTCCCGCTACCACCGCCGAAGGTCCTCAGGGTCACGAGATGAGCGCTACCGGTCGGGTAAGGTACCAGAGTGGACGCGAGGTCTCTGACGCCGTGGTCTGTGGTGTTGCCGGTGCTGAGATGGACGAGTGGGCGCGTGTCTGCAGCGGCTGCGTGCGTGGGAGGCGGGAGCGCGGTGAGTCTGAATGTGCCGCTCGAGTGTGATCCGCAGCTGACGGCGTCCCATCCCATCACACGTGTTCTCTCCAGCGTCCACGCTGAAATTCTGTAACTAGTAGCTACGTGCACGTTTTAAAGATAGCGTTGTTTACTATTTAGAATCTCACAGTAATTTAAAAAATAATTTCTCAGGAGCTGAATTTCGCTCATTCCTTTTAGGTGTCACTGTTCAGCAGTTTGGTTGTACTTTTTATGAACTTGGTTGCTAGTATGATTTTTTTTTTCTTTTTAAATCTCAGTGACTTCTGTTTTTCAAGTACAGTGTAAAGAAAAATCCTTAGAATTGTTTATGTCCTGTTTATTTTTGCCTTTGTGTTTTACAGTGCTGTCTTGGTGATTCCGTTTCATTGTAGTCATCACCTGGGCTTGTCTGGCTTGAATTTATTTCATTCATTTAGCATCAGAAAACTTGTACTGTTTAAATTAATATTTTAATTTTTGTGAGATTTTTTTTAATATTTAGATTACGATTGCTTTCCCTGCTTCTCTATTCTTCTTAAAAGGATGTCGGTAAGTGTTGCGGGGACATGGTCCAGGACATGTGTGGGCTGCTGAGGAGAATGGTTTGAACTGTAACACTTGCATATCACTTTATGTTTTGCAAACCACTTCCACAGATGTGATCTCATGTCATTTTCATAACAAAAGGTGAAGTGCTTGCTACCTTTCCATGTCACAAAAGCAGAGGCTGAGGCTGCAGGAGGTGAAGAAGCTCAGCCAGCTCCCAGCAGGGCTAGGTGGGGCCACATCCCACCGACCTTCCCGCTAATGGGGACAGACCTGCTCTCTCAGGAGCCACCTGCCGCCTTGTCGGCCCCGCTCTCCTTTCTGTGGGGGAGAACGGGAAGATGGAGACTTTACAGCATCGAGTGTCGGTGTCTGCACAAGAGGAGGGTGCGCTCAGGAGACCGGGAAAGGCCCAGTGCAGCCTTCCTGCCGGCCCCTGGCTCTCGGCCTTCTCAGGAGCTCGATGCCGGAGGTGGCGTGTGTTCCCAGCTCCACCTCTGTGCCTCGGAGCTGCGCCCGTGCCCAGCGCGAGTCGAGAGCCTGCCCATCTCACTCGGGCGTCTCAGGGCCCTTTGCAGGCATTGGGACAGCAGAGGCGCAGACAGCGTGCGTCAGCGTGCTGCCAGCGTGCTGCGAGACGCTGCCGTCAGCGCCTGTCTCGATGCTGCGCTAGCACTTTGCGCACTTGGTACACACGTAGACTCGCTAACTGTCATCAGCGTCTCCAGTTCTCCCAGGAAGTAGTCAGGTAGTCCTGTTTTCATTCTATGGATGAGAAAATGACAGTTCAGGCAGGAACGAGATTGTCCATGGTCCCACAGCAAGTGGCTCATCAGCAGGTGCCAGACTAGCTTTGTCTGGCCCTGTCATCTGGCTTCTTAGCACGTGGAAGATGAGACCTTGTGTCCGCTTCTGACCTGTAACTGTGGTATCTTTTAGATTTAGATGAGATCAGGCCCCAGCACAGTCTGTTTCCTACACCGTTGGTGTTTCCTCACCTGAGGGGTCGGGGTCGATAAACCCTGACGTTTCTATGACGTTGCAAGTCCTGGTTATTTTAGGGGGTGGGAAGGACAGGTGGTCAGACAGTGAAAGTCTGAGAGATGTTAACGCAGCCGGGGTGGTGGCCTCAGGTACGTCTCACCCCCCGCGCACGTTACCTCTGGTCCTTGAGGGTGGAAGAGGGTGTGGGACCAGCGCCCCGCAGTGGGGGCACTGAGGAGGAGAACGGAGGGCAGCTTCGGGGTGAGTTTGGCTGGTCGGCAGAAGCACAGCCGGCACAGCCCTCCAGAGGGAAATCAGACCCCCCGTGCGGCCCCACGAAGCCCACCCCCGAGTCACCGCTGATTCCTCACTGCATCATGTGAGGGGTGGGGGGATGGTGAACAGAAGCGGCAGCCAGCGCCAGTCCTTTCTCGTAGCGCACACTGCCCCCTCCCCGAGAGAGGCTGCAGGGCCTTCCACTGGCACCTGGCCCAGCGGCCTCCTTCCTGCGGGCATCTCGGTGCCCTCAACTCCTTTCTTTGCACCCTTTTGCTTTCCTCTCCCTCGGCTGCCCTGCTGCCCAGCCATTGAGATCAGCCCTTCTCTGTGGCTGAGTCAGACCCAGGGCTGAGCTCAGATTGGCCCGGCCCCTCCAGTGGCCAGCACGGGCCTGGGGCTGTGGTGGGAGCCCCATGTCCTTCCCTAGACACCTGGGGTGGGGGCTGTAGGGAATAGGACACCCTCGCCCCCCAGCTGACAGTCTTCGGTACAGCGACCAGTGGCCCAGAGGTCATGAGGTGCCCAGGGCAAATGACACTGCGTAGGGTGCTCTCTGAGGATGCTGTGCTCAGTGCACTGAGCTCTTCCACCTGTGACTACTGGTGACACCCGCTCAAGTGTCCCAGCAGCTCCCAGGCCCTCAGCCCTGTCCGCCATTGAGCCTTTGTGCACGTGGTCGGGCTGTCGGCTCCCCCGCCCTGCGTCTTCCACACCGTCCCCCTCGCAGTCACGCGGGTGTCCGGCTGTTTCTCAAGCACACAGCCTGTTGGGCCATCGCACCCCTGTCTCTTCTCCCCAGACGTATCCCCTTATACCCACACTGCCGGTTCCCTGCTTCCGTCAGGGCTCAGCGCGGGCGTGCTGGCTCCTGCGGGCCCTCTCTGACCAGCCAGTTAAAATGGAGAAGCTCTGCATCGCCTCACACACGACCCCTGCACTTCCCCGCCCTGGTTCATTGGTTTCCACTGTACTTCCCACCCCGACACCGTCCATTATCTGTCTGTCCATCAGTTACCTCTCTACCTGTGTCAGTAATCTATCCATCTGTCCTCTGCCTGCCTGCCTGTATCAGTCACCTAGCTATCTAGTTAGCTGTCTCTTAACCATCTATCTATTTACCTGTCAATCATTCATCTTTCCATCATCTCTCCATTTATTACCTATCAACCAGAACCTACTTACCCACCTACCTTAGGAATGCGAGGTCCACAAAGACCAAGGGTCTTTGTTTTGTATATTCATGCATGTAAACGCCTAAAATATTGCCTGGTTAAAAGTTTTGGAAGGATGGACTGATGGAAGATGAGAGCATAGTACATTTGGGGATAAGCAAGTAATTACGTAGCAGGGGTCGGATTTTAAGATCTTCGTATATGATGCTCGGGAGTTTGGACTGTATCTGGAAGAGCCCCACTTGGGAGATTTGGGTGTGACCGGAGCAGCGTTTGAGTTTGAAGATTACTTTGGGAGGTGGCACTGGGAAGTGGGGGTTAGAAAGTGGGGAGTCCCGGATGCTTGAGCCAGTGCCAGTGAGAGCTGAGACATGGTAAGTGACATAGGGCTGTGGGAGAGAGGGAAGCAGGTGACTCTGACGTGTCACCTGTGTAGGTGACGGTCTCTGGCGTCCGCTTGTAGGTTGGAGCTGGAGGAATTTGCCTCAGCTCTTCACTGTCTGTGTAGAGAATCCCTATGGAAATTCATGTAGACATTCCTTGAAGTGTCACGTAAGTTAGTGGTCCTCAAACTTTTTGGCACCAGGGACCGGTGCTCCCATGAGAATCTAGTGCCTGATGATCTGAGGCGGAGCCGAGGTGGTGATGCTGGCGCTGGGGAGCGGCTGCAGATACAGATGAGGCTTCTCTTGCTGGCCCGCTGTTCACCTCCTGCTGTGTGGCCCAGTTCCTAACAGGCCAGGACCTGTACTGGTCTGTGGCCCAGGGCTTGGGGATCTTGATGTAAGGTACAGAAAATGAATTTCACATACACTGTTTTATTTTTAAACATTTTCACTCCTCTCAGTGCTGAATAACGACTGCTTAATTTGCATGTGCGACCAGCCTATCCATTGGGCCTTTCCACAGGTTTGTGAAATCTCCGTTGGGGTTCTCATTTTCTATAACCGGTGCCAGGCCCCACCCCACCCCACGTCATGGCAACCACCGTAGAGGAGAGGAGAAGAGGGCCCGTGGGTCGCTGGAGGGCTCACTCGGTGGTCTCACTGACCACCCTGTTCTCTGCCCTCTCCCGTCGTCAGTGCGCCCTAGTCGTAACCCAGTCGTGACGATGCCTGTGCTCCTACGTTGTTTTTGAAACGGTGCGAAACCTTAGCTTTTAGGTTGTTACCAGTGTACGTGTTTCAGGATTTTCTGGTTTATTTTCTCCTGAGCCAGCTTAGAAGATTTAAGGCATTCCAAAGAGTTTTGTGGCCCTCAGGACATTTTGCTTTCGAAATTTCTTTGACCGCTTAATTTTCAGTAGAGTCCCTTCGGTTGCTTCGATGACCAGAGTTCATCAGCAAGAAGTAATTTCATTATCTTTTAGATAATTGACCTAATTAACAGTCTCGTCAGCTGTGTAGCCTCAAACTTAACCTCTGCTGGCACTGTTTTTCCATTTCATTCCTGAGCCCACAGCCTGACGCTGGGTGGACGCCGTAGGGCTCGTGGTGACGGTTGCCCTCTCCTCTGTGTGCCTGACTTCGTTTGGAAACTTTGATTCGGAAAGTGGATGAATGATGCATAGTTGTTTACTGAGCATCTAGAAAATGTCAAGCTCTGTATTAGGTACTTTATTACTTTTACTTAATAAAGCTAAATTGGAGCTTTAAAAACTCTAGCTATTTTTAAATACTCCCTTTCCCCCCCGCAACCCTAGGAAAGAGAACCTGGAGATTTGTGGTTTTTCATTCCAAGCAAGGCTGACTGTGACAAAGAAGGGTATTAAAACCAAACTGCAGCGCATGGTCTCCCGATTCGTTTGTCTTTTTATGAGCTTAGAAACAGTAAAAACCACACGTCACATTTGTGTGCACATGGACCAGGCAGCTGCCTCTCAGGTCAGCTGTGCGGACTCCTCCCCCGCACCCCAGGGAAAGTGTCACAGAGCCCTGTCCTCCACCAGGACACTGAGCTCAAGGGGCCCCGGGGTCCCCTGACCCCAGCAGGGATGTGTGTGAGGTCACACTGTCTTCAGAACGACAGCCACTTGTTACTTGCCCTTTTCGCACTTGGTTTTTCCAGGGGCTGCCCGATGCGGGGAGGTTAGCGATCCGACAGCGAGCGAAGCTGTGGCTGTGAGGTCCTGTGTTTCAGAGCTTTGACAGCTGACTTTCTAATACGGCAAATGTCCAAGTATCGCCCCCATGGGCAAACGCTTTTAAGGGTTGTCACCAGTGTTTCAGAGTGTAAAGCATTCCTTGCGTCAGGGTTAGAGAACCAGTGTTACGAGACTTGTGAAAACGTGGTTCTTTTTGTTTTTGTAAATTGAGAGAGAACATGAAATAGAAACGTGTATGTTTGAATCCATTCCTGAGGCTGATTTCATGCTGACAACAGTTCACAGTCTGTTTCATGACAATGTTTAGCTTCTGGGAACAAAGACTTGTACCCTAGTATTCATTCAACAAATGTGCAAATAATTTTTTGTACTGAGTACTCTGAAGGCGAGGCAAAAATATAGAAAATACTGTGTTTGCTTCTAAAGCGTTTATTTACCCTATAGCAAGTTCTTCTTTGATGCTAAAGTTTAATTTGCCAGAAGGGTTTTCTTTCTATTTAACTTGAATTTACTGATTTCAATGTGGTTCTCAACTTTATGACCTGTCTTCTCTCTGAACAACTCAATTATTTATTTATTTCAATACAAATCAGAAACTTTTCCTACATTAGAGTAAGAGAGAAGAATGTGCAGATCAGACCGCAGCTGACGACTCCCCGTGAAACACAGGCTCCACTCTCGGAGAGCTGCACTGTCCAGCACGGCGGCCGAAAGCCACATGGTCATTTTATGTTTACATTAATTAAAATTAAAGAAAGTTTAAGTTTCTTTTCTTCTGTTTCGCTAGGCACATTTTAGGCCAGCGTCTTCTCCACAGGGCACTGCAGATACGGAAACGGCCAGCGCAGTGGGACATGCTTCTCAGAGCTCTCCAGGGCCAAGGCTGTGCGGGCGTGGGGGCAAAGGGGGGATGCGGTGAAGGCAGGTCAGTGAGGTCTGTTCCTGCGAAGCTAATGCAAATGAACCCAGTCCGGGTATCTTTGGCTGGTCATCCAGACAGACACCGGTGCAGTCAGATGCGCGTTTCAGAGCCGTCGGTGCACCGGGAGCAGTCAGGGGGGCGTGGCCGGGCGGGTGGGTTCCTGGCTGGAAGCAGGGACCTGTTAGGAGCCTGTTGTGTTTAAGGTGAAAAAGTGATTCATCAAAATCTGTGTGGTGTACCAAAACGGTACTTAGAAATTGATAGCCTAAATTATTTATATTAGGTAAGCGGAGATCCTGGGAATCGAAGAAATAAGGATTTTGCTTAAAAAGTTAGGAAAGGAATGTTGATAAGTCCACAGAAAGGAGAAATGAGAAGATAGTAAAAATAAAATGGAACAGAGAATGAAGACTGGTTTTCACGCTAGCGTGTAGTGGAAGCATGGAAGTCCTCACCACCAGAGAAAACTTAACGAATGGAGAATCAGAGGTGAGGTCGGTGGGCAAAGTGCTGCCCCACAGTTGGGGACGGGTGACGCGAGCAGAGAGATGGGGCTCCGAGACAGAACCTGAGGAGATGCCAGAAATCGGGCAGTAACTGGGACGAAGGGGGTGCTCCTCGGTGGACCGGAGGTGCATGGGTACTCACATCTACATAAGGAATACTTGGAGATTAAGCAACATGCTCTAAACGTAGATCAAAGAAAAAGTCACAAAAAATTTGAAAGTATCTTGAACTAAAAAAATGAAAATACAAGTGATCAAAATTTGTGAGATGCCGCACAAGCATTGCTCAGAGGCAAGAGTACAGCATCGAATGCACGTATTAGAAAAGAAGGACTAAAGTCAGTAATCTGAACTTTAGTCTGAGAAAACTAGGAAAATGAGAGCAAAATAAATCCAAAGAAGAGAATAAATAATAAAAGTTGGAGGAAAACTAATGAAATTGAAAACATCAGAAATCAATAGAGAAAATCGAGAAGCCAAAAAGCTGTTTCTTTGTAAAGATCTGTCTACGGCCACGCCACCCTGAACAAGCCCGATCCCACCTGATCTCGGAAGCTAAGCAGGGTCGGGCCTGGTTAGTGCTTGGATGAGAGACCACCTAGGAAGACGGGGTGCTGTAGTCATAAAAAATAAGGGATTATGAGCTGATGGGGTTCTTGCAATCTGTGAGGTTAACCAGGTGTTGCCTCACCTAAAAAAAAAAAAAAGATCAGTGTAGTTGATAAACTTCCAGCTAGGTCAACTAAGAAAAAAAATCAAAAAGAATGTGGAGATAATTTACGGCGGAGCAGAGCCTGCCGCAGCAGACATTCAGTACACATTCATTTATTTGGTGGGTGGACAGTGAGTGATGAGAAATGACCCGGGGCCAAGTGACTGCCCTTTGGGATTTGCCTTCCAGGTGCAGGCGGGAGGCTGCGGGTGGCCCGGCACATGCCCGGGGCCGTTGCTGGCCGCCTTCCTGTGTACCGGGCACCGTCCCCAGGTTAACCCGTGCCTTGGAGGAGCACCAGTGCCTGGTGGCATCACTCAGAGAATTCAGGCTCTGGAGGGTGAGGATGAGGTGGGAACCACCAAGGGTCTGATCCTCTTTCGGTTTGTCAAACGCCCGGGACCAACCCCACTGCTTCAGAACATTGCGAGAAGCAGCTGTCTTAATGAGCGCCCGCTGGGAGGGTAGCTGGTGGCTCGCTTGGTCTGTTCTTACTTCATCCCCAGTGACTCTGGCTTTGTTCCCGTTCTCCACACGAGCAGAGTGAGGCTGGGGGCACTGAAACGTGCCATCGGTGTTTGCAGCCAGTCAGTGCAGAGCAGAGTTCTGGTCTGCCCTGGGCTGCTGTGTACTCTGTCATTTCCCCAGGCCCATGGGGACAGCTTATGTCGCCAAGTCCCGATAGCCTTCAGACAGGGAGATGGGATCTCAGCTTGTGGGGCAACGTGGAAAGCAAGCATTAAAAGCTTCCGTGAGGGAGCGGCAGGGGGAGAGGCGCCGGCGTCAAAGAGGGGCCCGGCCGCCCCTCCGTCCGCAGCCTTCTGGTGCTGTTTGTTCCCCATTTGACACAAGACTGCTTTTAACGTAGGCACTTTAGTTACAGTGACCAAAGTTAGGAAATAAGGAGAAAGAAAAAGAACACCAGGTTTGGGGCAAACGAAGAAAGGCGGCGTGGGGGGACGACGCGCGCGTCGGGAAGCCTGGTGTAAGCAGCGGTGGGTGTCGGGCGCTGGCCGTCCTTGCTTGGTTTCTGGCTGGAGAGCACATGCGGCTGCTGTGGGCACCGCGGGCCACGGCGAGCGTGTGTGCGGCGGCCTCGGGGCCACGCACACCCCAGATGCACGTCCGCCCTCTCAGCAGATCCGCAGGGGGTTGTGGTGGTTGCTGTCGTTTTGGTTTACTTTCCTAAAATCGGTCTTTTGGAGGAAAAGGCTGAGGAGAGACTTGGGGGTAGATTGAAGTGATTGGAACAACCAGCTCGGGCTTAAAGGTGGGTATTTCTGCTCCAGGTGTATCCCCTGCTCCTGACTAGTGCAAAAGGACAAGGATGGGACAGTATGTCACTGTCACTGGCTGCCACCCAGAGCAGATGGGGAGCAGTGTGCCCCTCCGCGTGGCGGCACTGGGAATAAGATGCCACCTGTCCCCTGAGGGTTCGTGGGCTCTCCTTAGTAGGCGCCCTTTGTCCGGCTCTCCAATCTGCTTGCGTTTTCCTGGGATCTTTAGAAATAAATACCCAGTCGCTTGCCACAGAAACCTGCTGTGATTGAAATAGAGCGGAGCGCTTCCTTTTTGGAAAGCCCGAGTTGGTGGCTCATTGCACTTGACTCCTTTTATCTGATGCTGCTGTGCAGCGGTTCTGTGACCGCCTGTCGAGGAGCGCGGATGCCGGCTTTCCCCGGGTGGAAGGTGTAGGGGTGCCGGGGTGCCAGACATGCAGGCGGCGTGGCTGCCTTTTACCTCTCCCGTGTCGTCACTGACCCCACGTTCATTTCTGAATGAGAGGCACACAGCCCAGATTCCTGGGTGAAATTAGCTGAGTCGTAGATTGACTTGCCGCTCATTGGTTCATTATGAGTTAACTCGTAATTAGAAGTGTAACTGAAAATCGTTTTCTTAAAGCTTCTGAGCTGAGTGGAAGTCTGTAGGACACTGCAGCTTTAACAACTTCAACAGTGTAGCTTAAAACCATTGTAATGAAGAACGAAAAGCACCGCTTCCCAGAATCGGTGCCTCTGACGTCAAGCTTTGGGAGTTAGTCATTTTGAAGGGTTTGCTTTGGGGAAGGTGGTGCAGGGATGGATGAGCTCTGCTCCCCGCTGAGCTTTCCATGATTTCAGTCGACCCTCTCATGTCACAAGTAAAATTCGTTTTGTGAAGGGTCTGATTTAGGGAAGAGTGCTCCATTAAGATGATTATAAGTCAGTCTCAACCAAATGTAGTTTGAAGTTATATTTTACTTGGATGAGCTTATTAAATTCTTTAATTTTAGAAAAAACATGTAGGGTCATAGGCTCCGGCTCTGGAGTCGGTGTCAGGTCAGACTGGACCTCCCACACGTTACAGTGATAGCTCTGAGACACGGTAGGAACAATTATTTGGGTGCGTTGGTGCCCAGACCCCGGACATGGGCCAGCAGTGGAAGGAGCACGAGAAGGGCGGGCGCGGTGCCGAGGGGGCTCCCGTCTGTGTGGCTTTCGGCCGTGGGGGTGCTCCCCATGGGCCTTGGTGAGGGACTCCCGAAAGCCATGGGCCCCTGCGATAATGTGTCAGAACAGCGGGAAAGCCTGGGCGGGAAGGAGCCACCGAGCAAGGCACCCCCAGGTCCGGGCGTGAACTGCACCCGGTTCCTGGCAGCACTTGTGCCGCGCGTGCCTGCGGCAGCCCAGCGGAGACGGTGGCTGCGAAGGCCAGTCCTGGGACGGGCGCGCTGGGTGACGGTGGTGGCACTGCTCCGTGTCCGGGTGTTGAGAATTTACGCGACCTAAGAGAAGAACGGTTCTCGGGACACGCGTTGGAATAGTTAGGTACAGAGGAGCATGGTGTGTGCAGTTTATCTTGTGGTTCGCAGAAAGAGAAGGCAGTGGGGCAGATGCGAACCGTTGTGAATGTGGGTAAAGTTTATGGGAATTCTCTGTACTTTTCTCGCACATGTTCTATAAATGCCATTACATACAGAGTTTGAGAGTGGGACACGTGGACAGTGTTTGCGGTACGGAGAATGACCGCACTCGCCCAGCTCGCGGGGAGCTGCCGGCTTCGGGCCGTGAACGAGCCCTTCGCGCGGCGGCTGTGCGTCGGAGTTGAAGGACCAGGTCCGGGGCCCAGTCTCTGCGGCAGCGGCGCTTGGGGTCCGAGCGGTCAGGGCTGTGCGCGCCGAGACGGGCCGCAGGCAGGCGCAGGCCCGCTCAGCACTCTGGGCCTCGGGGGCTGTCACCAGGACACGGCTCCGCTGTCAGTGCCCGGCGGCCTCCGTCTGCACGTGCGGCGGGTCCCAGTGAAGCAGCTTTCACTCAGGGACGTGGGCGACATGTGACCGGCCACTGCGACGTGCTGGCCGGGTGGGGCTGGCATAGGACGTCAGGTGGGCAGTGTGGCTCGGGGCGGAGGGTCTTGGCCTGGGGGCACCAGGCCCGAGCTGGGAGCTTGGCCATGCCCCGTGGCGGACTGGCGACCCGGGGGGGCGCGCTGTCTGTGCATCATTGCCCGTGGGGCCAGAGCCCCACGCCGCCCCGGGACCGAGTGGGCTGTAAGCGTGCCCGCGCCTTCCCCAGCTTCCTGGCACCCACTCTTGGTCCCTCACAGCCCTCATGGCAGCCAGAGAGCCCCAACCAGTGGAGGCAGCTCATGCTGTCCTTGTAGGGTCCCTGGCACCTGCCACACATGCCACTGTAGGCCCTGTCCTGTCCTGCATGCCCGGCCCCGGGCCCTGTGTGCGCTGCCAGCTCCTCTGTCCCCGCACTTTGGGGCCTTGAGCCGGTTGCCCTCTCCCTGGACACCCCATGTTGGCTGTGTGCTCCCCCCACTCATTGTTTCAACTTCTCGAGGAGAGCACAGCCCTGGTCCTGGGGTGAAGTGGTTGCTCCATCAGCCTGTGTCCCCACGTCCATTCCTTGCTGTCTCCTGACCATGGTCTGTCTCTACCTGATGGAGCGTGAGCTGCTGAAACCCCAGCGCCCGCCCGGGCATGTGGCCTCACATCAGGCAGCTAGGGGCAGTTGGGTCCGGGTGACAGCTTAGTTGTCCCCAGATGCCCACAGTGATTAGCCTGGACTGCATGCCCGGTGTCAGTTGAAGCCATGCAGACGACCTGTACGGTGACCGTCCCTTTCTCAGCCCCGGAAGGCATTATGGGACTTGTGGGTGTGACTGAAGAAGCACCTAAAGGCCACGGCCCACCCACCCTAGGAACAGGCATGTCACAGCCGTGTGCAGCCGGCATGCGCTGTCCGTGCAGAGTCGAGTGGAGTGAAGTGAGGCACGTCTGCGAGTGAACTCGCGTGTCCGCTGCCCCGGCTGCCTGCCGGCGGTTCACGCTTCCCCTTCCTCTGCAGCCGAGCACTGTGGCAGTCCCTGCGGGAGGAGGATCCCGTCCACAGGCGCGGAGAGCGCAGAGACTGGCATGGGGCTTTTGGGACGTCCCCGAACAATGGGGTCATTGAGCTCTCTTTCTGTTTAGACGTCCACACAGAAGCCGTTCAGGCAGCACTTGCGAAACACAAAGAAAGGAAGATGGCAGTGCCTATGCCCTCCAAGCGCAGGTCCCTGGTCGTGCAGACCTCGATGGACGCCTACACGCCTCCAGGTGAGCGCAGCCCCCGTCCGCTTCGCCGCGTAGGCAGCGTGCGGAGCCGTTCACTTTCAGCTTTGAAACGATGGTGCTCTGATTCCAGTTTTGTGACCGCAGCATCCAGAAACGGCACGTGTGCTCTAGCTCTCACTCGGAGGGCAAGTTACCCAGCGTCGTGCCTGTGTGAAAACGTAATCCCTCAAGACTCAGCCACAGCAGCCTGAAAGTCTCATGAAATTGTATTCTTCACATAGCTCGATTCGGTTTGCTAGCATTGTCAAGGATTTCTGTGTCTGTGTCATGAAGGATATTGTTCTGTCGTTTTCTTGTGAAAAGGTGGCATGGGGAGTGAGAAACTGACAGAAAAGGTATGAGAACACTTCTGGGGGGGATGGTGTGGATATGTGTTGTACGCATTTCTCCAAAGTCTTAAGACTGAGAACGTAAATAGAAATTTCCCCAAGGAAGACATACGTGTGGCCGTAATCACATGAAAAGATGCTCACGTCCCTGTTCATTAGGGAAATGCAAACAAAAACCACAGTGAGATGCGACCTCACCCCTTAGGATGCCCGCTGTCCAAAAGCCAAAAATTACAAGTGCCAGCGAGAATGCGGAGAAAAGGGAACCCACGTGTATTGTTCGTGGGGACATAAAGCGGTGCAGCCTTTTATGAGAAACTGTGGAGATTCCTCAGAAGATTAAAAATAGAATTACTGTCTGACCCAGCAACCCCACATCTGAATATGTACTCAAGAAGTGAAAACAGAATCACCAGTATTTGTACACGGATGTTGATGATAGCCAAAACATGGAAGCAACCCAAGTGTCCATCAGCAGATGAATGGGTAGGCCCAGTGTGGTGCTCACACGCCATCAAATAGCATTCAGCCTTAGGAAGGACATTCTGGCACAGGCTACACACGAACGAACACTGAGGACATTATGCTCACAGAAATCATCTGTCGTCACAAAAAGAGAATACTACACGATTGCACTTCTGTGAGATACTTAGAATCGTAAAAATCATACAGAAAGCAGAGTGGTGGGTGCCAGGTGTTGGGGAGGGGTCGGGGGAGTTGTTATTCAGTGAGTGTAGAGTTCACATTTGCAGAATGAAGTGAGCTATGGGGACGGTGGTGGTGATGGCCGTGCAGTGTTACGAATGTATTTATACCACGGAACTGTGCACGTAAACACGGTTACGAAGGTAAATGTTATATTGTGTATATTTTACCACAACAAAAAAGTTGAAAAAAGGCTTAGGTTTGACTACAAAAAAATTGTGTACATTTTATTTTTATGTAAATTCTAAGTTATTTTAAAATGCAGGGCGGGGAGAGAATTTGTCAAGTTGTTAATATTGTTGCTTTTCGAAGTAACAAAATATCAATGTAAACATCCTTGATAAGTACTGTTGTGTTAAAGTCCTACGTCTGGATTCAAGACGGACTTTCATTTCTTGTTCTCATTAAACGTTCTCGAGGTGCTGACACCGTTTTCCCCTCTTGGCTCATGTAACTCACCCAGAGGTAGGATCCCGACTGTCATGATCAGATTGAAGTTTAACACGTCCATCAGTGATTTCCTCTCGGAAACTTCGCTGCTAAGAGAAAACTCGTTAAATGAAAAGTATTTTCATTAATTTAAGTGAAAAATGATGTTGTTTAATCTCAATCTGAGATATACGGTTTCCATTGAAAACATTTTTATAGGAGTCGAATATGATAGTGACTACATTTAGGTGGTCTGCAGAGTGTGCCGTGACAGTCAGTGTCCTCAGCAGAGGTGGAGGTCAGAACGGGGGCGTGCTCCTTCCGCCCGTTTCCTCGCCGGCATCTCACCGTTTCGGGAGGCACGTGACTGTCTTGCCCCCAGACTGAGCGTAGAAGTCAGTCTCAGCCCAGAGAACCGGCTCAGGACTAAACGAGGGCCACAGACGTGTCCCTTAGAAACACGTGCAAGTTCAGCATCTCGAGCACGCGCTGCCCTCGACCGCCACGCCGGGCGTGTGCGCGCGAGCACACGTGTGGTTTCCTCCCAAACTGCTGAGTGCAGAACGTTGGTGAGTGTGCCGTGGCCCGAGACGGTCATGTCAGAAACCTTCCTGTAGCGATTCACTCGACCTGTTTTAGGTGGGACATTTCTCGACCGAAATGAACTCCTGACGCGTGCTCCAGGGCCCGGAGCGGGGATGCAGGGGGCGGGGTGGTGGAGCGCGCCCGCCAGCTCCCCTGCAGCTCCTCGCCCTCACCTGTTGCGCAGATACCTCCTCCGGCTCCGACGACGAGGGCTCAGTGCAGGGCGACTCCCAGGGGACGCCCACCTCCAGCCAGGGCAGCATCAACATGGAGCACTGGATCAGCCAGGCCATCCACGGCTCCACGACCTCCACCACCTCGTCCTCGTCCACCCAGAGTGGGGGCAGCGGCGCCGCCCACCGGCTGGCCGACGTCATGGCCCAGACACACATAGGTGAGTGCCCGTCGCGTGCACCCCGCGCCCGGAGCCCACCTGCCCGCCAGGGTCTCCGGCTTCCCCACTGTCCCAGACCCTCCGCCGGCCTCTGCTGGAGAAGGGACGGCCTGGCTCCGGGGGGGTGGGCCGGAGCCACCCCTGTGTTCTTGCGGCTTCTGGTTGACGCTGACGTGCGCTCCAGACGGGGCTGTCAGGCGAGCGTGCCCGGGCTCCAGCACGCAAAGGGGCCGGGGCTGTGGCTGCTGCCGCTTCTGCCCAGGGCACACGTCGTGGGTGCTGCGCCTCAGTTGGCGTGTGGGTTCTGCAGGGCGCGGGATTCTCTGTCCTGGAAAAGTGGAGTCGAGGGTCAGCGCGGCTGGGTCACCGGGGTGCACACGCTTGACCCCCACCCGTGTGTGACATGCACTTTGCCACGGAAATGCGTCCTCGTCTGGTGAGGAGGGGACGCGCGTGAGCCCCAGGTCTGCTCTGAGCCATTTGTGCAGGGCTAGGGCGTCTAGCATTTTGGGGGGACGAGGATGGAGACCCCGTGCGTGCGGGCACTGGAGGAGGTCTGCTCTTGGTTCCCACGGGAATAGCTGCTGTGAGGAGCCGCTGCTTTCTCGGGGAAAAAATAATTCTTATTCTTGTTCCTCAGAACAGTTGTGAGTAAAAGAGAATTTAGGAAAGTTACTCCAAAATTTTAGAAGTAACACATGGAAAATGGTGCCGTTAAGTGTCAGTGTGCGCGCCGTGGCCCCAGAACCTCTGGTCGAAGTGATGGTGAGTTAGGAACTAAGTGGAAATGTGTGGCCGCTCGTGGTTTTGGATGGTAGAGTTTTCTCCTCCGTGGTTTGGAAGCGGAGAGAGCCGCGGAGGTCCCTCGCTGCTTCACCCGGCCCGGGCCTCTGCCACGGACGGCGCCCGGCGGTGCGGGCCGCGCCTCCTCCTGGGCCGTGTGGAACCTCACAGGAGAACCGCAGCTCTGAGCGAGTGCGTCGCTGCGCTCGGCGCGCCCTTGGCGTCTGCATGGGGGGCGCTGGAGGACGCCAGAGCAGGGAGAACTACGTGTGCCCGTCCTCCGAAAAGATGCACAGGTCTCAGCGTAGCCTAAATATAGCTTTACAGTGGGTGGCATTGCAGTGATTTTTATTTTGGCACATAGATCAGTTCCTAGAATATCTGGGAATTTTCTGTCAATATAAAAAAAAAAGTTAAAGCTATGGCAAAATAATAAAACGATGAGTAAGTGAAAATTAAAATTCTTTATTCTTGTGGCAGAGCAAAAGAATTATGAAGTCAGAGAATTGGCAGCCTTTGACCTTTTGTTGAGACGAGTGAGTGAGTGAGTGAGTGTGTGTGTGTGTGTGTGTGTGTGTGTGTGTGTACATAGGCATTTAGGGTGAAATAAGCCATGACCTTGTGCTGCTAACCCCCATGGGGAGGTGTCGGGTGACATCTAGACACTTCTTTGCCCCCCAGGGGAAGAAAGCAGAAGCTTAAAAGTCCACAGAGGTGGAAGTGACTGTCACAGTGTGGGTCGTTCCTCCTCGCCGTGGCTGGTGGAGGGGAAGCCAGGTGCTCGTGGCTTCTCGTCCAGAGGCGCAGGTGTCCCCGGGTCGGGCAGGTTTGGCACGCGGTGCTCAGTCCCCTCCCGCGGCTCTTCTTGCTGCTGCGTCTCGTGGGTATGATGTGGCCTTCACACTTTAGATGCTGACAGGCCACCAAGATGTCCCCATCTGCGATACCGAGGACTGAGCACTGCCCACTTGGATGCAGGAAAACGAGCCCTGCCCTGATGGTGGCCCTGTACCTCAGGGGCAGAGACGCCCTCGCTTCACCGTGAGGGCCAGAATGTTCCGGGTCGTTCTCAGGCCGAGACGTGCTTAGTCAGAACCTCGGTGCACACGACATCCTGAGGCCATCAGAAAAGGAAGATCCGTGCTCCATAACACTTCGCCCACCTCCGCAGGGCAGGAGCCTAACTCAGAGCAGCCGGAATTAGCAGAGTGCTTTAAACTCCGAGAGGCTTGTCTGCAAGGTATTCTAGAAAGTAGCTCGCTACGTGGAAGTGGGGAAATCGAGAAACGCAGTAGTTTCTGGACTGAGAAATCACAGCAGAGGAGGTAACGTGGCTCTGCACTCAGAATCGGAGGTGTATTCGGGAAACTAAAAGGCCTGCTGGTTCTTTTGTAGCCACAGGTCTGTTGGCCTGGTCTCTGTCCCCTTTGTTGACTGGCACGTCTGGGACACCGTCACGTGGGGCTTCCATGCACGTGTGTTGGGGACGCGTTATCGTTGGCCAGATGCTCACGGCAGCCGTGGCCGCACCTGTCAGAGCGCGTGACTGAGTGCCGATGCCGCGTGCTGTCTGCCTCGCACGCCGCTCGGCTCCCGTGCACGGACCCCGCCAGAGGCGAGGCGCCTGAGGCGCCCACGCGCGTCTCACGGGCCAGTTGCGTTAGCCCTCAGGGTTGGGTCGGCTTCCCTGGGGAACACACTCTGAGGGCTTCGTGGGCCACTGCCAGATAAGTCACCCTGACGTACTCAAGGACGGTCACTCGAGGTCTCAGAGTTCCTTTACGGTCTGTCTCAAACATTTACGGTCTTAAAATGTCAAGCGCGTTTCGGGGACAGCGTGACACCTGGGGCTGGCGTCGCTCTGCCTCCCCACCAGCCTGCCCTTCTAGGGGGTGCCTGCAGCCAGGGCCTCCCCTTGGGTAGCAGGCTCGGGGAGCTCTCCCCACACAGGCCAGAGCACTAGGGTTGGGAGCGCTGAGTGCTGCTCCCCACCCCGTCTATCCTGGCACTTTCTCCCACTCCCCCCATTTCCAAGGCCTCCCACTGCTCTCTAACCCGCCGGCCGCTCCCCCATCTTGAGGTCCTTCACCAGTCTGCCATCTCAGGTGCCTCTGGTAGAGGCCAGCAGCCCGCCCTGCACCCTGAGGGCGCCTGTCTGCGAGGCCCACACTGCGGGGCAGGAGCAGGGCCTTGGCGTCCTCCGCGCTCACCCACGTGTCCTGTCACGGCCACACCCTGGGCACCCAGCCGCTCACGTCCCGCGAGCCCTCTCCCTGTCCGTCTCTGCTCGAGGTCCAGGCCCCTCCCCACCCCCACCTGTCCCTCCATCCACGCTGCCCTGCCGCTGTCATCACTCCGTTGGTGCTGTCAGAGCAGGCTGATCCTGGGTGTCAACCTCTCAAATCCCGTTTTGTGTTGGGACTTCATGCTTAGAATCGGAGTGATGATTTGGGGACGCACAGACACCCCCGTCCCTCGTCTGCTGTGCTCCCATTTTGCAGGGATGCGCCCAGCCTGCTCCCTCACCCCATGCGTGCGACAGGACGCCCGCGGTTCCTTCCGCTTTTTCCGAGTTTAAATGCACGGGCCTCAGAACGTAGTGCGGCCGCTGGCACCGCGTCACAGGAGTCTCACAGATTCTTTTCTGGAGCTCCTGAAGGGACAGGGTCCCCACCCAGGGACAGACAGCGGGGCCTCACCCAGGATGGCGGCAGTCAAGTCACCGTGCATGTCAGGTGGGGTGTCACTTAGCTCCCTCGGCCGCAGGGAGCTCAGAGCTGACAGGATGCCCACATGCTGGGTGGCGGAGCCTGGGTGCCACGCCACCGTCTCGCTCTCCTTGTTGTCCCCTGCTTGTGACGCACAGGAAGAGCGGTGGCACTGTGCACAGGAAGGATAGGCCTGGCCTGCAGGGGTACGCGTCAGCCTGGGAGCCCGCACCCACCTGATGCCACCCTTTCCCTCCCAAGTGTCCCCTGAGCGTGGGCTCCAGGCAGGGGGCCTTTGCGTGCTCCCCAGGATAGGTGACCCGGGTGGACACTGGAGTCCTGACTGCCGGCAAAATAATAGGGCACAGTGCGTCCCTGTGGTGTGAGGACATTCCCCGCCCCCCTGGCAGACATGCTGCAGGGTCAGGGGTCCCGCTGGGGCAGCACGTGCCTGCAGGGCATTGGAAACGAGTGGGAGGGGAGGCGACACCTAAGTAGATTTGGAAAGCACACTGAAGTCACCCAGCTGTCACTGTTCCTATTTTTTAATCACCAGATGTATTTTTCCCAACTTCGAAGCAAAAACAGGGCAGTATTCCTGCTGCCCCACCCAGAGACAGACTGGCTGGCTGTCACCGCACTTTCACGCGAGTGAATCTGGATAAAATCGAGATGCAGTAAATGCACGTGTTAGCAGGGCCATGCCCTCGCTGCTTAACGGTTTAGGTGCTTGGCACCACCTTCGGCGAGTGTGGCGGGCGGGCAGGCCTGCGGCCGCTCCCACTGTACCCGACCCAGCAGTGGGGAGCTCGGCCATGAGCAGGCATGTTCATGCGGAAACAGACAGCTCTGTTTCTTGAACACTCACCTCTATCGAGGCACGCGTGTCCTGAGAATGTCATGCGTGTCATTGCCACTCCCCGCAGGAGGTCGCCGTCACCATGAATTTGCCGAGTGAGGACACCGTGCCAGACAGGGTGCTTTACACGGTCCCGAGGGGCCTGCGGAGCTGGCATCACACCCAGGTCTCAACTCCGAAGCTGGAGCTCTCGTGACAGAGAATTAGTTTTAGGAGCAGATGTGTAACCCAGGGTCTCTCTTCCCATTGATGCGTGAACATGTTGTTGTAGTTAAAACGCTGCGGTGATTCACTGATATGGCTCCTGTTACGATGTCACGTCTGGAGTTTCACCTGACTTTGTTCCTTTGACCCAGTCGTGGTCTCTTCTTAGGATGTGGCATTTTTGGAAACCCCGATCCTTCCTTAGCCTTCAGAATACCTTTTCCGTGATAATCAGAGAACTTGTGTTTTGCTTCATTCCAGAAAATCACTCTGCACCTCCCGATGTAACCACGTACACCTCAGAACACTCCATACAAGTAGAAAGGCCGCAAGGCTCCACGACGTCGCGGACAGCCCCGAAGTACGGCAACGCGGAGCTCATGGAGACCGGCGACGGTACGTCTGGCCCGGTCTCCCTCCTCGGGGACTGGTTTCCCTCACCTGCCCCCTGGGCCCACAGCTGGGTGTTTCCTCTGCACACACAGCCACTCCCGCGTCTAACGCGCAGGCCCTTTAGGGACCCCCCACACAGGGGCGCAGCCAGGGGAACGCAGACCACCTTCAGGCGGCCGAGAGTTACGCCTTGAGGGAAAAATGACAATGTGGGAATTTAGTCATGAGGAGAAAAGGAAAGTTTACTAGATTCTTGTCTCTCTGCTGACGAATGGCGTTGGTTCAGCAGTCAGCGAATGGCTGTGCAAGTGTTAAGAGCCTGAACCTCTGCTTGGAAGGGCTGGGTGAGAGTGACTTCAGACAAACTGGCTCATAGGTATGGGCCCATGTGGCGCTTTACACTTTGGGAGGAAGTGTCGTGTTTTCCTTCATATTGGAAAAAATATTAGCAGTTGGATAAAACACAGCAGTAAGGGTGCTTCATTCCTCACACCTTTAGTCGGGCGTTCTCATGACGATGGCCTATCACGCAGTCTGAGGTGGCAGACGAGACCCCGGTGACAGGGCCTGGCCCAACTGCACAGGCAGTGAGTGTGCCTCAGAATTGAGACATAAAATATTTTATGTCTCAATTCTGAAGGTGCTCACAGAGAATTTTAAGACTATCTATTAAAATATTTTCTATTGGACAGAAAATTTTCTTGAGTTCTGTCATATTCCCAAAGCTGAGCTGTTTTTCTGATGCCACATGGAGAGGGAGGTCCCTGCCTGGTCCTCACCAAGAGGCCCCTCGGGCCGTGCTTCTCGGACGTGTGGCCCTGTGCAGGCCTGGCCCGCACCACTGGGCCCAGGGCTCCGAGCACCTTTCAGTGGGGGCGAAACCTGCCTGCGGTGGGTGCGTTTGACCCGGCCACGATGTCAGCACCTTGGAAATCCTTTTGTTCATTAATTTGGGTTATTTAAAAAATCTTAAACTTCTTTTCAAATGTTCATTTCACTTGTTCAGTTTTCAAAATGTCACATTCATCATAAAAAATATAACATGGTTTAATTGTTTTCAGTACACATGGATAAATGTACGCTAGTGTTCTGAAAAAAATTTGGAGACTTTAACTGTTAAGCTCGTAGAATGCATTTCTCGAATGTTCCATCAGGAGAGTGGACCTGAGACACGCGGAGGGCCCCAGTGGTCACCTCGTGAACAGGCCTGCTCCAGTGCCCATGAGAGCTGGTCCCTGGCTTCTGTCAGGAGGTGCGGGCGGGGTTGGTGCCGTCACTGCAGGGCCCTCGTTTCCAATGGGGTGTCACGTGGGCTGTTTGAGGCCGAGTGCCAGTGGTCTCAGGAGAGATGGGGCCTTGGGGGGTCTCTCTGCTTGTTAGCTCTCTGGTCCTGCTGAGGGGGGACCTGAGACAGTGGAGTGAGGAGGTGACAGAGCCTGTTGTAGGACTTGGAGGTGGGACCCAGCCCAGCCTCCAACGTCACCAGGACAGGACGACCCGTAGGTGGTGTCTGCTGCGTCGCTGTCCTCACTTGGCTTCCCAGCTGGGTCACTGCACTGGGACCGCCCACCAGCAGGCCACCCTCACTCTGCGCAGCATCCCTGCGGAGACTTAGAGGGACACAGCTCTCAAGGCCAGCCCTGTGCCTCTTGGCACTATGACAGGGCCGTGGGCGAGGGTTGTGGCCGGTCCCTATGGTGCCCGTTCAGACGCATGCGCTGAAGTCGGTCCTGCCCGCGGTTCTGTCTTTCAGGAGTACCCGTAAGTAGCCGGGTGTCAGCGAAAATTCAGCAGCTGGTCAATACCCTCAAGCGACCTAAGCGGCCGCCGCTACGGGAGTTCTTTGTCGACGACTTTGAAGAGCTGTTGGAAGGTGAGAGCTCGTGGCCTGCGGGCCACAAACACGATGGTGTCTTTGGTGCCCCAGCCACTGTGCTTTTTAAGAACAGTAACCTTGGCGTTCGCTAGAAGACGGGACTCTTCTCCAGAGCTGTAGGTGTCGTCCCGCAGCTCTGTCCCAGGGGCCAGGCACTCGCTAAGGCCTCCTCAGGTCTCAGGTCTCAGAAACTCAAGTAGGTCACGGGAAACCTTTCCAACAGGGACACAGCTCCCTCTGCGCACGTTTCAGAGGAACGCAGTGCGCACGCAGTGTTTGCGTTCGGCCGACACGCTCTACAAATCCAGGAGCTGCTGTCTTAACCCCCGAGCGTGCACCAGCCTTTAGCAGACACCTGAAGTCACAACAAAATACGCTTATTCCACCAAACGCAGACGCTCGTGTTCTTGTTCTTTACACCCAAGTGGGACATGCTGGCTTTCCGGGCAGCAGGTGGAAGGAAGTTGCCAGTCACACACTGTGAGAAAGAAACCATTTCAAGGAGAGAAAAATCTCGGTTTCTCACCCACCTAAAGAGTTGGGCAAATTGTATTGTATTTTGAGTCATGTATTTGTGTTTTGCTCGAGAAAAGATGATCTGTGCTCGTTACTCATGGCAGTTCTAGCGCATAAAATTTACATCTCATTAGTTAAGGACGCAATATAATTTAGCAAGGTCTGAGTTCTCTGGGGGCCGGGATCGCTCATGTGCGCCATCAGTGCCACAGTTCTGGGCTGCGGGCGCGTTCGGATGGACACCTCTACCCGCTTTCCGTTTGTAAATGCGCTCTGGTCTCCCCAGTGACCCCGCCCGACGTTGCCTGAAAGTCGTCAGAATTAAACGCCCCGTTACGTCCGTCGTTCTAGAAAAGCGTGCGTGCGTGTTTTCCACGCAGTGAGAAACGTGTGCTTCTTTAACTGAGTGTAATTCTGGTTTCTTTAACAGGAAAAACACGGTTGTGCTAACGTGGATATATTTTTCTTGAAAACCTCTTGTGTTCACATGTATTTAGTCCAGCAACCAGATCCGAACCAGCCCAAGCCAGAGGGAGCGCAGATGTTGGCCATGCGCGGGGAGCAGCTGGGCGTGGTTACGAACTGGCCCCCGTCTTTAGAAGCCGCGCTGCAGCGATGGGGGACCATCTCGCCAAAGGCCCCGTGCTTGACCACGATGGACACGAACGGGAAGCCCCTGTACATCCTCACTTACGGTAACCCTTCAGGGCCCGCCTGCCTGTTCGCGTGCGCTCACACCGGCTGCCTTCTGGGTGGCCGATGGGCACTTGTGCGGCCTTATGCTTCCGGTTCGGAAATACGTGGACTCTGAAAGGAAACAGTTTAGGAAAATTACTTGGTTTGAGTAAGAAAAGTTATTCATTGTTAAATGTTTTTTGAGTAAAATCCAGAAATGGATCCCAAAACTTACTTACTGTGACTTCACAAGGTTGGAGTTTATTTACCTCCTGGGTTGCAGCTGTACTGTTCTCAAAATCCGTGCTCTTGGGAGGGTCGATGGTTGAACGTGTAGCTAACTCTGTGACACGTGTCGTTCAGAAGAAATGAAATCCATCTCCAGAGTGCTTTTTTAGAAAACAAGAGAAAGAAGCTTTCTAAAATTCTTCATCCAATACGATTGACACGGTCTAAGTTCTCAGGGACCGTTAACTGCACCAACGGGCCTGTTCTCTGTGCCGTGGGTCAGGCCGTGGGACAGCAGGTGGTCAGGTCCTTTGCACACTGTCCGCTCAGTGTCACGTCTGCGTGCGTAAGGGTAGATTACTTTTTTGTTTTGTTTTGTTTTGTTTTTATGGTGATAAGACTCTTCCAAGTGCAGGTAGGAAAGAAGTAGGTTTCTGCATTAGTAGTCGAGGTCAGGACTCGGACATCGCATGACACGATGTGGAGTCCAGCCCCCTGCGGCGTGGGGCCCAGAGCACAGCCATCGGCTTGGCCCCGGTCCTGGGCTTCTCGTGGACAACAGTGGGACGGGGCAGGGATGCGCGTTTCATAACTGTCTCGTTTTCACGGCTTCATTGGATGATTCTAAGTAGATAAAGAGTATTTCACCCATGATGAGGCATAAGTTTGATTTTTTTTTTTAAATTACTCTCTTGGAAATGGATTTTATTTGGTCAAAAAGATAGTTCTCTTGTGAGAGCCTCATTTCCTCAGCTGCGGAGCTGGCCATGCTAGTGAACGGCCATTTCTTGGTGGCTCTTCAGCGCTCACCTGCCCACGCACAGCACGGCACGCGCCATCAGCCACAGGCGCCGCTTACGGTGTGTGAAGCGCTCCAAGCACTGGCGCCAAGATGTGGGGATCAGAGATGAGTGAGGTGTGGCTCGGGGCTGGTGAGCAGACAGGAGGTACGGCTTGCTCTGGGGGGTTGGGGAGCGGAGGGCGCTGACTCCCCGAGGTGGGTGCAGGGTGTCCGAGACAGACGGTGCTGCCTACGAAATTTGGACCCATGTGCTCGTACTGAGGCATCGCTTCTCCTGCTTTTTGGTCGTCTGTACTTTGTTGCATTTTATTATCTCTACGAGGCACATGCTGTGGGTCAGTCTTGGTTTTTACTTTGTTAAAGGGATAGAGGGACACAACGCATTCCCAAATATAAGATGACAGTTTATCAGGACGCAAAGTGAAGGTGTCGGCGCACACGATGAAAACTTCAGAAAACTGCTTGCTACGTAGGAACATTCAATAGATGAATTTCGGTCGGACGTTGCTGAAAAGAGAACATTTCACTGAATAAGAGTTGTTCTAATACCAGCAACTTGGCATAACCGAGGGGCCTGGCTGTTCAGTGTGACTGCTCACGTTCAGCCCCAAAACGTGGCTCCTACAAAGCCTTCGGATAGCAGAATCCCTGCTGAGAAACACAGCGAATGAAGGTTCTGAACACACTGATGTTAAAGAATTATGAGCTTTCTGGTAACCAATATAAGCTAAAAGCATACCAAAGAGAACCGCGGTGGTTTACACTTTTAATCATTTTGCTTTGTTGCAGCCTGCTTTTCTACCAGGCAAATGCTCATCTTTTTTTCTTTTTTTCTTTTTTTTTTTAATTTACGTTTTGACTTTTTTTTGCCTGATACATTTTAAAGGATGTAGATGCTCGAGCTAGAAAAGCATCAGGCAGCCTTTCTGTGTCTTTTTGGGCCTGTGTGCTGTGGGCGATGTGCTTCTCAAGCGCGCACGACGGTTTCCGTGTAAAAGAGCCCTGTGCGCCCGCGAACTCTGACGCCCCCCGCCCCGCGCTCACCCGCACTCCAACGGAGCAAGGTCCAGACGCCTGTGTCGTAAGATGGCGGTGCCAGTTTCTTTCCTCAGTGTTGTATAGTTTTCCCTGTACAAGTTTTTCACCTCAATTCAGTTCCTACGTGTTTTATTCTGTTTGGTGAAGTAGCCCAAGGGACTGTTTTCTTAATTTCTCTTTCTGATAGTTCATCATCAGCGTATAGAAGTGCGACCAATTTCTGTATGTTGATTTTGTATCCTGCAGCTTTTACTGAATTCACCTATTCTAACAGTTTTGCTGAGTGGAATCTTGAGAGTTCTCTCTATATAGTGTCATGTCATCTGCAAATAGTGAGTCTTAACTTCTTTCCAATTAGGATGCCTTTTTTTTTTCCTTGCTTAATTGATTTGTCTAGGACTTCTGATACTAAGTTGAATACGAGCAGTTGGACTGGGCATCTTTGTCCTATACTTGGTTTTACAGGAAAAACCTTTTTCTTATCACCGCTGAGTATGATGTTTGCTGTGGGCTTGTCATGTCTGGCCTTTATTACATTGAGGTATGTTCCCTCTATCCCACTCTGTCGAGAGTTTTTATCAGGAACGGATGTTAAATTTTGTCAAATGCTTCTTCTGCATCTGTTAGGATGCTCATATGATGTTTATCCTTCATTTTGTGAATGGTGAATCACACTGATTGATTTACGTGTATAGAACCCTCCTTGCATCTCTGAAATAAATCTCACTTGGTCACGATGCATGATCTTTTTAATGCATCGCTGAATTTGGTTCACTGACATTTTGTTGAGGACTTTTGCATCTACGGTCATCAGGAATTGGTCTATAATTTCATTTTCTTATGGTGCCTTTGTCTGGTTTGAATATCAGGGTAATGCTGGCCTCATAAAATGAGTTTAAGTGCTCCCTCCTCTTCTATTTTTTGGAAGATTTTCAGAAGGATTGGTGCTAATTCTTCTTTACTGTTCGGTAGAATTCACTGGAGGAAATATGTATCATTTTGAACAGCATAAAGTAGCAACAGTGCACCATGGCCGTGGTCTTTGCCCTACTGTACTCCCTAGAAATTTCCTCACAACTTCGGTGATCATTAAAGTTCTCTCTGGCTGAGCTGTATTTGTATTAGTGCCGCCTGCTGGTGTCCAGGCTGCTTGCATTCTGAGTCAGAATTGCTGGCATTTATTGCTCATCTTGATCCAGGAACTCGGTACAACTTGAAGGCTTAAAATGAAAAAGTAACACACTCTGTGTAGTTTACAGCATGCATACACTTTCAGCTTACGTGCGTCTTTGGGATTCGTATTGACAGGTAAACTCTGGACGAGAAGTATGAAGGTTGCTTACAACATTCTGCACAAACTGGGCACAAAGCAAGAACCGATGGTGCGACCTGGAGATCGGGTAGGTGCCGTTGCATTACTGCATCTGCATAACACACCGTCTTATGTGGGAAAGTTACCTCCTGATGCACAGTTCCAAAGGTCAGCGTCTCCTGACCTGACTCTCGCACGGCTAACTCCGCCTCGCTTCACACGCGCCGGGAGCAGTCACGCGGAGGTCATCTGATCTTCACAGCACCTCAGGCAGCTCAGCTAGGTGTGTCTCATGTTATCCACGAGGACACTCGGACTGAGAGGTGACACTCGTGTTGTATCGGGCGCAGGCACATAAGGAGTCAGTGGCATAGCCAGCACTCATATCCATTTCTGTCCAACCCCAAAACCTTGTTTCTAACCGTGTCACATATCATCTAGTTCGTAACATTCTCGTGTCATCTACCTGGGCAGGCAGGGCAATCATGTTTAAAACCTTTTCTACTACTCTCTCTCTCTCTCTCTCTCTGTCCCCCTCACTCTCTGCCTCTGAGAGGGGACCACACTCTGTGGAGTGTTACTCCTTTTCTAATAAACTTTCATTTTGACTCTAAAAACCAACTCTTTTTACATCAGTCAGTGGGATCAGCATTCTCGGCACCAAACTGCTGGTGCCATTCCTTTCCCAGTGTGAAACTTTTTGATTCAGGCTACCATTTTTCATAGAAAAGCAAGTTTTTGTTCTTACCACGATATGGTAAGTTATAGAGGACAGGTAGTACTATTTTCCATTTTAATATTACACCCAGAGCAGTTGATAATCTCATCCAGGCTTTACTTCCGGTTTAGGAGTGAGGCTGGACGTGGAACCCAGTTTTCTTGTCTTTTTCCTGTGAGCCGCTATGTTCCTGAGATGCCCCAAGACTGGTTTAGTGTCCCTGCACCCCGAGGACTCCCCGTGCATTTTATAAGAATGTCAAGCACCCTAAGCCAGTGAGAACGCAAGCTGCGATTTACGTACGAGGCGTCGTTAGAGGCATCGTTGGAGGCGTGGGCCCACTGCAGGGAATTCTTCAAAAGGTCCCTGCGGCCCCAGGTCCCGTGGTGGACTAGGATTCTTTCCAGTTTTTTACTGAATAAGTTTGACTTTCAGCCTTTGAAAGTCACTTGTAGGACTCACACTTCCAGTTATAAAACTTTGCTAAAAACCTATAATCCTATAATAATCCAAACAGTGTGATACTGACACAAAGCCGTAGACCTGAGCGGGTCCAGCGGCCAGCTCAGCACCCCGGGCAGGCAGCGCACAGCGTCTGGTGACGATTGTGTCTCCGCAGAAGCTCGAGGACGTGTTTATCGCCCAGGGAGAGGAGGGGAAAACGAACCCATGTGCAGCACAGTTCCTCTGCTGGACGTGCGGGCACGTGGGAGATCGGAGGCCAGGAGTGAGGGTAGTTGCATCTGCCCGGTTTGGGGGACTGTTGGAGAGATGTTTGCCTTCCACATGGATCATAGGACAGCCGGGGCCGCATGGTCAGACGCGTCTCTCTGGCAGGCACTGTGAGCAGCGCCTGATGTGCCCCAGTGTCCCTCCTCTGGGCGAGTGACATGTTGTCCGGTTGGCATGTTTCCTGGTGTTTTAGGCGCTGACCTCAGTGTTCACAAACTCCTCCTCTCTGTTCCGCAGGTGGCACTGGTGTTCCCCAACAATGACCCCGCTGCGTCCATGGTGGCCTTCTACGGCTGTCTGCTGGCCGAGGTCGTCCCCGTGCCCATCGAAGTCCCACTCACGAGAAAGGTAGAGAGTGTCATTTCGTTAAAGCCTGTTGGCGGGGGGCGGGCTCGCTGTGCTAGAACCTGCTGCCACGAGGGTGGACCGTGGAAACAGCCTTTTTGAAAGCGGCGTTCCACCTCCGCGGATGTGGACTGGGAGGCACAGGTCTTCTTTGTGCCTGAGGGGTCCGGCTTTCAGCGGTTGTCACGGCAAAGGGGACAGTGACCGCGCACATAGCTCAGCTCAGCCACAGGCCTTGGCAGAAGCTGTGTTCCAGAGGCTGAGTGTCTGTGTGTTGGTGACATGCTGGGCCAAGTGGTCTGTCCACGAAGCGGGTGTTTCGTATTTCTCTCCCCGGAGTCGTGACCTTGCACCCTGTTCCCAGCCACTCTCCTGCCACGGCGTCCTGGTGCCGCCCTCTGCACTGGGTGTCTCTTCATCTCTGCGTTCATTTTAGAAAGCACCTCATGAGCTGGCAGTAGAAAGGCGTGGTTCAGGGGACAGCTGGCATCCACCGGGAGGGCCAGAGAGAAAGCATGTCCCCTGAGCATGCCACCAGGCCTGGGCAGGTCCAGGCAGGCACCGTGGCACCCTCCGCTGAACCACCCAGCTGTGGACGCTCTGGCAAACACACGTGCCCAACAAGCCCCCTCCTGCTGCTGAGCCTGACTGAGGACCGGGCTCCCCGGTCACCCGGTGGTCACGGGGCAGACGATGTGATAGCCACACTCACATTAAAGTGACCAATTAGAATTGTACTCAGAAGGGCCCCGCCTGAAGGAAAAGCACTGTGACAGCCAAACAGGGCTGTCCCCGACCGTGGGTGCTGAGGGTGTCAGCACCACAGCACAGAAACAGGGTTTTTGCTGGGGTTAAACCTGCAGTAAGGAGCAATTGGTCACCTGAAGGACCACAATTTCAAGAGGCAAATGCTGCTGATTTAACCTGGGTGAAAACACCCCATCACCTCACTTTTAGTGACGTGAAAACAGGCAGAGCGACAGGCCGCTGGGTGCTGGGGCCCTCGGCGGGTTCAGGCAGAGCCAGGTGGGGGAGCTGGGAGGTGATGGGTTAACTGTGCTTCATGACGTTTCTAGGACGCTGGCTCCTTCGCAGGGTGGGTCACAGCCCACGTGGCTGGTGGGAGTAGAGAGAGAATTGATGTAACTTCCTGCTGTCCCTCTCCCAGTGGGGCAGCGGGACACAGTAAGTGACAGAGGTGACAGGGCTGGTGGTTGCCGTGGCTGCCCCACTCATTGCGTCTGCTCATACACCACATTCTTAAGTCGGGGCCATCAGAGGCTCCTCCCACTTCTCGGTGTCACCAGAGTCGATGTCACACGGCTGTGGTTTCTCTAAACCCATGTCTTTATTTCGTGAGACAGGACGTGCTCAGGGCGTGGGAAGGCGCCAGGTCTGCATCTTGTAGGTCAAGGCTCAGAGCCTGAGCTCTGAGTGCTAAGGGGCGGCGTGTGGGAGTCACGCGGCTTTCTGGGACCCTTTCTGTCCTCCGGCCACGGTCCACAGGGCAGGAGGGGCTTCATGGGACATGCTGAGCGCCAGCCCCACGCGGGCCACTTGTGTGCACTCCCCGGTCGCCCCCGCCGCGGACCTGGGAGATCTCGGCCCTTCACCCCGCGCTGCAGACAGGCCGAGGCCACGCGGGCTGCCGCCCATGCCAGGTCACGTGGCCGGCCAGCCGCAGCCCGGGCTCTGAGCCTGCTTCTCACCCCAGCTCGCGCCCAAACGGCGGGTCGCGCAGGGAGGCCCGCTGCGTGCCAGAGCCCAGGGCAAGGCCACGGGAGCAGCCGCCCCCTCTCTCTGCTTGACCCCTGCAGGACGCGGGAAGCCAGCAGATCGGGTTCCTGCTCGGCAGCTGTGGGGTCACTGTTGCCTTGACGAGTGACGCCTGCCACAAAGGACTGCCCAAGAGCCCAACAGGGGAGATCCCACAGTTCAAAGGTACGTAGCACTATGCCACAAGGCCGGCTCTTCACTGGGGACGCGTCGCTGCCCCGTCTGTCCCGGAGGCACTGTCTGCACAGGAGTGTCTCATGACACGACCCATCTCTACAGCCCGCGTGGTGTGGCGTGGCTTCACTGCCAGCCGCTCGTGGGGCCGCTGCGCGTGTCCAAGCGGGGTTCCACCTGTGTGTGGCGCTGTGCACGTGGCGCCTCAACAGGGAGGCGGTTCTGGGAGGTGCTCGCCTGGCAGGGACTTGTCCCCTCTCTCCAAGGTTGGCCAAAGCTGCTGTGGTTCGTCACGGAGTCAAAACACCTCTCCAAGCCGCCCCGGGACTGGTTCCCCCACATTAAAGATGCAAATAACGACACGGCGTACATCGAGGTCAGTGCCAGGGCCCCCGCTCCCGGGGAGCTGATGGGCGAGCCTTTGCGTTGTCCTCGTGTACCACTGTCCCCGCCGTGTCGTCTCGTTCCAGTATAAGACGTGCAAGGACGGCAGTGTGCTCGGGGTGACTGTGACGAGGATCGCGCTGCTGACCCACTGCCAGGCGCTCACGCAGGCCTGCGGCTACACAGAAGGTATGGGCGGGACCCGCCTCCAGCCCTCAGCCCGCGCCACGGGTGTTGACCGGTAGGGGACCGCATCGTCCATGCTGGTGACCATCCGCGTCCTGTGAAGTCAGCTCGTGCCGTTCAGTGTCTCAGTCAGTGCGTCCGCCGTAACGAACGCTGCGAACTGGGGCCGGAAAGCAGGTGCTCCTCACGGGCTGGGGGCCGGGAGCCTGGGGGAGGCACCGGCAGGCTAGTTGCTGCTGGTGACACGTCCTTCCGCTCCCAGATGGCACCTGCCCGCTGTGCACGTGGGGAGGCGTGGCGTCCGTCCCCCTCCCTTCTGCTCAGGCCCTGGCCCCCAGCCTCACTTAATCTCTGGCGTCTCCTCAGAGGTTCTGTCTCCAAGTCCAGTCGCTCTGGAGGTTGGGCGCCCCCCCCCACACACACACACACACGAGGGGGCTCATGTCACAACGCACCGTTGGTGCCGTGGTGGTCACCTCCGGGCCCACGCAGACTCTCCAGGACTGTAGAAAAACCCTGGAGCACGAGGTTCTGGGGGGGCCTGCGAGCCCCCAGGTGGGCCACACTGTCGGGAGCCAGTGGATGTCACGCTGTGCTTTCTCCCCGAACGGGGAGCTCGTGGAGGCCAGGGGCTAAGGCGACCGGGTCCCTGCGCCAGGCACTCATGGGGACCCATGGGGCTGGCGCCCAGGGAGGCTGGCGGCATCTCACCCCGCTGCCGGGTGAAATGCTCCTCTTCTCACACCCCCCGCCCTTCTGGCATCTCCCTTTTAAAAGCAGCTCTCTTGTCCCGTGAGGCGTTGGGTCCCTGACGAGCCCCCTGCGCAGTTCCCACACAGAGACACGTTCCCCGCTGGTCGCCACCCTTGTCAGCGCTTTCAGTTTTAAAGTCGCCGTTTCTGACGACTCATGGCCGTTTCCTTGCCCCGATTCCTCGACGGCACAAGGCCATCTCTTGGGGGTTAGAGAGGGAGCATGGGTGTCCTGGCTTCTTATTTCTTGATCTAATACTCGCATGGAGCGGCATCTGGCTGTCTCCCTTGAGCACACTCATTTTCAAAGCCCCCCTGAAAGGGTCGGGTGCACATGCTGGGACTCTGGTGAGCACGATGAGAACGAACGGGCAGGGGTGTGAGACGAGGCACTGGGAAATGTCCGGGGCCCAGCGACAGGCAGTGCTGGGCAGGCGTGGGACAGCTGGGCCGCCTGCCCAGGCCAGCTGACAGATACGACTTCAGAGGCCTTGCTCGCGGTGTCGCTGGCTGCCAGCCCTCCAGCTTGGCTTCCACACGGCATCACGCTCATTGTTTTCAGCCGCACGTTTTTAGTTCCCTTCTCCTGCCCCCACCTATACCCCCGGAATGCCCCCAAAGCCCTCGCCGCCTGTCAGCCCAGCCCCACCGTGGCGTCTCTGCTGCAGCAGAGGGTGTTGGCCGGATAGCGCCTCATCCCCCACATTTCCTGGGAGAACGCGTGACGGAAACGCAAACCACCTTTAAAAAAAGGAAAAAGGCAGGGAGGGGAAATAAGTACGTCAAACGGGGAGCCACGCCCCACGCGGTGGCGTGAAGAGGCGTCGCTGCTGACCGCGCGTCGGCGCCTTCACCCAGGACTCACTGCGGGCCGGCCGGCGTCTCCGCCTGGGTGCGGGGGCCGCAGAGTTTCTGCAGCGACACGGTGGGATGATGTGTTCCGAGACCCCACGACCCAGCACGACACCGCATTTCCTTTGCCTTTTGTTCTGTGCCTCTTTCGTAAGTGAAAACCTCTCCTTTTTCACGCCTGCAGCTGAAACGATCGTGAACGTGTTGGATTTCAAGAAGGACGTCGGGCTCTGGCACGGAATCCTGACGGTAAGAGCGCCCTGCCCGGCAACCGTTCAGTGAGCGAGCCATTCATGAGACAGCACTGGGAGCAGGAGCCGAGAGGGCTGGGTTACCTTCCAGGCGACACTTCCGGGTTGCTCTCTGATGCTCTGGGACCAGCTGCCCCCTGCATGGCGCTGAGCGCCCCTGGCGGGCGGTGAGCGCACCCAATTGTGTCCCCGCGTGGAGCCTGCTTTGGGCGGGGGCCTCTCCTGTGTCACCTCTGTGCGTGTCCTCGCTTTCAGAGCGTCATGAACATGATGCACGTGATCAGCATCCCGTACGCACTGATGAAGGTGAACCCACTGTCCTGGATTCAGAAGGTCTGCCAGTACAAAGGTGCGTCCCGGGGTGCCCGCTGTCCCCCACCACGAGGCCCTCTCTAGCGTCACATGGTCTGGTGACACGCGGTAACTTCCCTCTGCTCCTCTTTCAGCAAAGGTGGCCTGCGTCAAGTCCAGGGACATGCACTGGGCGCTGGTGGCACACAGGGATCAGAGGGACATCAACCTCTCCTCTCTGCGGATGCTGATCGTGGCCGACGGCGCCAACCCCTGTAAGTGACAGCTGCCGCTCCCGTGAGGACAGCGGGCCGCGATCTCCAGGGTTCACTTTGCACCTTGGTTTCTCTTTCTTGTCTTCACCTCAGTTGAGAAGTTGTCACAGAATAACAGCCAAAGGGGAGTAACCTCTGGGTGGGCACGTGGCCTGGCAGTGGGGACCAGGGCCCAGCAGACCCCCGGCGGCCGCGTGCTGCTCCTCTGCGTCCTGACTCGCTAGGGAACGTCACTTAACTCTGAATCCTCTTTAGCTGCAAAATGGTACCTAAATCATGCGATTAAGTCCAGTTCCTACACACAGTTGCTTCAGGTGTAAAAAAGCCTTGAGAAATATTAACTGTTGTTTTATGGTCCATAGTGGTTTTATTGATCAGGAAATTAATTTTCATTTTTAATGAAATTTCATTACCAAATCTCATAGAAAAAATGCCCAGGTAAAGTTAATTAGGAGCCCCACAGGAGACTTTTAACAAACCTTGAAAAATAGTTCAGTCAGTCGAAACAAAAACCAGTGTGCTTGTTCTGGTTTTTTGTCAGAGGAACACATAAGGCAGAAATAAAGGGAAAAAACGAGCATTAAATGAAAGAAATGTTGGTTTCTGACCCCATTTATAAACTGCACAATGTGTATATTTGTAAATTAAAGTTACAAATACAGATTATTACCGTTACTGTCATAAAAGATCTTCCATTTACAGAATAACTCTCCAAATTGTGAGAGTGTCTCAAAGGGTGCAAGGTCAGCTTGTGCTAGGAAGTGGACAGCTGTTAGGTCCCGGGGAGCTGTGCCTGGGGGCGCCTTCACGTTACCGCAGCGTCTCCCTCACCTGGTTAAGGTTGGGTCTCCCTGCTTCCGGAACCTGCACGCTGAAAATGGTCGCACACGTGTCGGCAGCTGCGGAAGTCACCAGTGAGCAGACGGGGCTTATGGAGGACAGTGTGTTTTAAAATTCTCGGGCCCTGTGGGTCTCATCGCGCCGAACGAGAGCAGCTGTGTTTGGTGTTCTCTGCGCAGCGTAACCTTGCGTGTGCCTGGACGCAGCCCGGAAGCACGTCCTGTTACAGGTGCTTCCCCAGTCCCGCCGCCTGACTCCCAACCCCACTCTTTCCAGGGTCCATCTCTTCCTGCGATGCATTTCTTAACGTCTTCCAAAGTAAAGGCCTGCGCCAAGAGGTCATCTGTCCCTGTGCCAGCTCGCCGGAGGCGCTCACGGTTGCCATCCGGAGGTAGAGCTGCAGGACCGCGGGGCGGGGGCGGCTAGGCAGCCATGGGGCGGGACTCGAGGCCGTCAGCCTCAGCTGGGCGGGAGGGGTGGGCACTGATGGCTTCTCCCCAAGTCCGGACTTGCTCAGTGGAGAAGCGCCGGGTGGGAGGGACGGCACCAGAACAGGGCTGGGGGAGACAGACCCGAAACGGCCTTGACACCCCCGCCCCATGACACCATGTCCGCCCGCCTCTCGTCCTGTCGTCCAGGGCGTAGTGTCCGCCTCGTGGCAGGTCCACGCACGTGTGACCCTGACGCTGGACGAGCAGAATCCGTCGTTTCTGCTCCCTGCTGTCGCCTGTGTTCTCAGCACATTCCTCTCCCTTTGGCCGCTTCCAGGGCTGGACAACAGCCCTGCAGAGGCCGCGGGGCTTGTCCGTGGTGGGCACCTGTGAGGCGGGGGCAGGGCGTGCCGTGCTCCTGGGGGGCTTTCAAACATTGGGAACCCCGGGGCTGAGCGGTGGACACTGGCTTCTCCAAACACAGCACGCAGGGCCCCTGGTGAGCTAAACGTCGGGGCACGTGGCCACCAGGTGTGCTCTGCGCCCCCCGCGGTGGCCACCCTCAGTGTGCACAGGCGCTCGGATGACATCTGTGATCACAGCACGTCCCCGCTCCTACAAACTCACACGGAACCGCCCCTACAGGCCCACAGACGACAGCAACCAGCCCCCCGGCCGGGGTGTCCTCTCCATGCACGGGCTGACCTACGGCGTCATCCGGGTGGACTCGGAGGAGAAGCTGTCTGTGCTCACCGTGCAGGACGTCGGCCTCGTGATGCCTGGAGGTGAGTGTGGGCTGGCCGCTGGCCAGAGGCCCCCTGACCGGGACTCAACTCCGGTCTCTTTCACTGGTCAAGCTTTAGAGGTTTGGGGTCATGATGCCCCTGACGGCAGAAACCCCAGGTGTTCAGGCAGCCTAGGAAGGGCGTCTCCCGCCTTGCACACTGGGTCCCTCCCCACGCATCCCCAGGGGCCCTCTGCACAGGACGTGATCTGGCCCAAGTTCCCTGGATGTCACCTCACCTGTCCACGGACCTGTGAGCAAAAGCGATGAAGCCAGAGCGGCTAGGAGGCAGGCGGCCTGCGTTCCCTGCCCCTCCACGCTCCTTTCTGCGTGTGCCCTGGCGTCACACGGATGGCGCACCCTCCCCTTCCACACGAGGCGTCTCAGGCCACTGTGCGCATCCAGCCTCCGCCAGGCCTCCTGCCTCCTAGCCGCTCCTTCTTTAAAGACTTTGCTTTGCAAATGTAATAGATTTGCAGTTCCAGCCTCGGAATAGTCAGGCTGTACCATGAAAAACCTCCTTCCCGACACCAGAGGTACCAGCATCTCCTTTTAGGGATATTGTGGGGCTGCAGCCGCACACGCACGTACTGACGCACACGCACACCCACTGACCCGCACACGCACTGACGGGAGCACACTCCCGTCTCCCCCGCCCTCGTTTTGTCGCCGTGAGATCGCACTGCTGCCCCTGCTCTCAGAGCCACGCAGCGCGGGGCCCGCCGGGTCCTGGTCCCGTAGCTCAGGGCTTGTGTATCGGTGCGTGGAGAGCCGCCCTGCGTCCCCGGCATCAGGCTGCATGCAGTCTGTCCGGTCCGTTTTCCGGGTCAGCGTTGTCTGCAAGGCAGCGTGCGAGGCCGTGCATAACACGTCTGCACTTCTGTCTGCTCGGCTGTGAGGAGAGTCGAATGGAGAAAGTTCTAGAAGTGGGATTTGTGGCTAGGGCACCTCCATCTGTGTCCATTATCCCCCACACCCACCCCTCCTGCTCTGTGTGCAGCCATCACGTGCTCCGTGAAGCCGGACGGGGTCCCGCAGCTGTGCAGGACGGACGAGATCGGGGAGCTGTGCGTGTGCGCCATCGCCACAGGCACGTCCTATTACGGCCTCTCGGGCATGACCAAGAACACCTTCGAGGTAGGTGAGGGCGGCGAGCAAACTGCCAGGGGCACGGCACGGAGGACAAGACGTGGGATGAACTGTAGTCGGCACGGCTGCACTCTCTCTGGCCGCTTTTACCGTTTTTAGCGAGTCCGGCTCATCAGCATGTTTCTACCCCATAGCCAGTGGTGGGGAAGGGCGCGTGTGATCTCTTAGAAATGGGTCTCTTTGCTCTGTTTCTGTTCTCATCTTTGCCTGGGCAGTCAGGGCGGCCTTGACAGTATGTGGGGGAGGGGTATGTCCAATGACCATCTCCACGGCACGAGCAAGTGTGTGCAGTGGGCGTGCTATGCCATGCACACATGTACACATACACACGCACACCACGTGCATGCTAGCCTCGCACGTGAGAGGCTGAGGGACAGACTAAATCCGGGAGCTCAGTGCGTCAGAGCTTGTCCTCGGTTGAGTGACGCTGGCCCGGGGGAGGGCTCACGCTGTCTGATCCAGTCACGCAAAGGAAGCACGAGCTGTTGGGGGACACGGTTCCGACCGCTTGGGACTGTGGGTGCTGGACGTGCATTCACGTTGCCCAGAAGGGCTGAGGCCCCCCTCCTTCCCGCGTGATCGGCAGGCTGGTCTCAGGGAGACACGTGAGGTCTGAACGCACGTGATCCGCGTCCCTTATGTGCGTCTTCCCAGGGTAGTCCCCGTGAGGAAAACTACGTGACAAGTAGGGACCATTTCAGACCGAAAGGTGTGACCTAAACGTGCCCCGGGTTCTGCGCTGGTCACTTTGGAGCTGGGGCTTCACGAGCAGAATCGGGTTTTTGAGACTGTTGAGACGGGCTCTGGGCGTTGCTCCCTCAGGGGTCAGAGGCCGGGAGAGGGAGCCCCGTGCAGCCCCGTGGGAGTCGGAGGGCGGCCGTGGGAGGGAGGCCAGCGGGCACCTGCGGGAGGAGGCGGAAGGCGATGGCGCGGGTGCTCAGGGCTCGTGCTTCCCCAGGTGTTCCCCGTGACGAGCTCGGGGGCCCCGGTCAGCGAGTACCCCTTCGTGAGGACCGGCCTGCTGGGCTTCGTCGGCCCCGGGGGGCTCGTCTTCGTGGTGGGCAAGATGGACGGGCTCATGGTGGTGAGCGGGCGCAGACACAATGCCGACGACATCGTGGCCACCGCGCTGGCTGTGGAGCCCATGAAGTTCGTGTACAGGGGCAGGTGAGCGCCCACCCCGTTCCCGCGCTTCTGTGCAAAACTGACAGATTCCTGAAGCTCACAGGACCCGGTGTCCTCTTCTGTAAGGTGAAGCAACCGCACTCAGCGACCTTCAAGATTCTAGCTGGATCTGAACGTCCAATGTCGCAGAAACTTCCTGAGCACCATAAGGAGAGTCTTATTAACCTCTCTAAGTTATGCAGAAATATCCGTATGAAAACGTATTTCTAATAAGTAACTACACAGAGTCAGCTATTCACGTGGGTGCAGGTCCTTTCAAAAGACCCAAAGGTAACGGTCGAGTGACAGATTTGCACAGGAGACGCCCCGTGGCCCCTCCCCATCGCTCCCCAGCCTCGCTTGGCACATGGCGAGGGCTAGAGGCTGCGGCCGCGTTTCAGCATCGCAGCTGAGGGAGCAGGAGAGATAGATGCGTGGGTGCGGGCTGCCACCTGTGAGCTTTCCATAGGCTGCAGCCGCTTTGCGAGGGTGAAGGCGTGGCGGTCGCCAGGGCCCTGCACCTCCGTGAGTGGCCGCAGGTCCAGCCGAAAACCCTGCTTCCCAGTGGCAACTCTTCCCGAGTGGGAGACGGTGCTCACAGGCTCGAGCCAAGATGGGAGCCAAGTGGTTTCTGAGCCTCTGCAGTTAGGGCGTCGTGCAGACTCCTCCTGTGGCTGCCGGGAGGGGCGGAGGGCGTCACCCAGCCCGCAGGTGGCTCACCAGGAGCGGGGCATCTGCCTCGCTGTCGTGCCGTCAGTGACAGTGCCCGACCCTGACGTCGAGGTGGCCTTCTGGAGCAGCCGCCGGGTGGCACCCGGTGCCCTGGAAGCAGCCGTGAAGCCCCACAGCGTGGACCGCTCCTCCCGGGCCCTCTGCGCGCTCACCACAGCCCTCCCTGTCCCACAGGATTGCCGTGTTCTCGGTGACTGTCCTGCACGACGAGAGGGTCGTGATCGTGGCTGAGCAGAGGCCGGACTCCACGGAGGAGGACAGCTTCCAGTGGATGAGCCGGGTGCTCCAGGTACCGCAGCTGCCGTGCGTCCGTTAGGCTTCGGCCGACCTCGTGGTCCCTGGTTGTCACTCGAGTTGACTGGAAATGGCATCAACTCCGAAACGCAGACTTGTGTCCTGGGAAAGCAGCCGTCTGCCCGGGGTCAGGGCCTCACAAGCTGGCTCCCATCGTCCCCGTGGGGGCCACGAGTAGGAGTGTGTGTCTTCTCCCCGAACTCCCCCGTCACCACGTGTGTGGCGTTCCATGGTCCCTCTGTCACCATGCAGCTTGGTGAGGTGGGCGGCAGCCCGTTACACTGTGGCACCTTCACCTACGCCACCGTGCTGTCGCGCCTCCCGGCGTGGACATGCACTGCGTGGCCCGCACACGTGCTCGTGGTCTCTCCCACACCTGCTCTAACACGGCTCCTCTCGTGTCTTCCAGGCGATCGACAGCATCCATCAAGTCGGGGTTTACTGCTTAGCCCTGGTCCCGGCCAACACCCTCCCCAAAACCCCGCTTGGTGGGATCCACTTGTCAGAAACGAAGCAGCTTTTTCTGGAGGGCTCGCTTCACCCCTGCAATGTCCTGATGTGCCCGCACACCTGTGTCACAAACCTGCCTAAACCTCGACAAAAGCAGCCAGGTACGTCCGGGGCCGGGAGGGACTGCAGTCTCCTCGGCCTCTGGGGCCTCCCGGACACAGGCCGTGTCCCCCAGGGTCTCCTCCCAGTGGAGTGGACCCGTCTCGCGGTGCAGAGTCTGCAAGGTGGGCAGGACGTGGCACATGCACCGCCGTGCTCTGTCTCCGCTCCTACGGACCGGGCCCCTCACAGAGCCCGGAGGGCCAGTTTCCCGCTTTCGGGCCGTCGGGTCAGCGTGGAGCACTTCTCTCCGCTGTCTCGTTGCGTCCCGGGTTTCCTTGGCCACCACTCCTCCCCCAGCACTGTCGCGCTCCGTCCCTGGCTCTCACGGCTGCTGCACCACACGCACGGCTGCGCCGACTGCGGTCTCTGCCCTCTCAGTTCTGTGGGCCCGGCTTCAGGCGGGGCTTCTGGGGCGGTGAGCGGCACGCAGGAGGACAGGTGCCTGTCGTGCCTCGTCTCGTCTCGGGGCACAGGCCGTGCTGGGGACACTGCATCACGTGGTTGTCTCATGCATTGAGCTGGTCATGGCATGAGAGCTCGTGGGTCCTCGTGCTTAGCAGGGACTGGAATATCTCTCATTGTCCACCTCCATTCATCACCACACGCCCTCGACCCAGTGGCCCCAGGTGTCAGGACGGTCGCGGTGCTCCCCCACAGGTCAGCAGTGCGTGACAGAAGTCAGGGCAAGTATGTGGAGGGATCGGCTGCCAACACATGAGGTCCCAGAACTCAGCTCACCAGCTAGATGCCAAGGAACCCGACACAGGGGAGACGAGGCTAGGGGACAGGCCCGGGCACGCCCCCTGGGGGCTGCAGGGGCTGACGCGGGGGTGCAGGGCGTGGGGCCGCTGCAGCCCTGCAGGCGGTAGGTGTGCTTGTGCTGGCTGGGCACTGCAGGGCCAGGAGTTTAACGACACTCGCTATCCTATCTGCTCCTATCGTTCTGAGAGCTGTGTCAATCTTCAAACAGCAGCTTTTTAATGAATACTAAGTGGCAGCAGTGAGTGGTCTGTAAACTTTCTTAACTGATGGCTGTTAGGCAGTTGATGTTTCTCTGAGTCCTTGGTTTCTCGGTGCCATGAAGGGAGTGCACGAGGTCACATCTACGGCCCTTGGGGTGACATTTGACTTGGAACCGGCACTCGCGAGTAGCAGAGTGAACGTCCAGTGAGGCCTCACCACGCACTGGAAACGGGGCCACTAGCTTAGCTGATGCGTAGACAACCGAATTGCCTTGTAACGGGACAGATTGCTGGGGGTTTTCAGCTCACAATATTTACTGTGAAAATGTCGTAATTGAGTGCAGAAGTGTTGGATGGCCTTTACCCCATCGGCTGGCTCGTGACCGTGTTATGAGAATTATAAAAGCAGCTCCCAGCTCTAAGCTTCCCTGACGGGCTGTATCAGAGCAGCCTGAGGGCCTGAGCGGTGGCCAGGGTGGGGCGGGCCAGGGGACGCTGCTGTCACACGGCTGCCCATGTCCCTGCACAAGCTGTTCGGGTATTGGCAGCAGGGATTGGATGACACTGAGAGGAACTGCCAGCCGTAGATTTGTGCATCGGTGGGGGGCAGGGCGCAGGGAGCGGGTGCAGGTGTCAAGTCCAGGTCCCTGGGCCCTCGCACACGTGTCCAGTTCTGAGGCTGCAGCTACAGGAACGTCCACGCCCACTATCGCCGGGCTGGGAGCCTCGGTCCTGTCAGGACAGCTTTGTCAGTCAAGCAGCGGGAACACTTGAAAATGTCGGCTCCTCAGTCCGTGTAGAGACAGAGTCACAGGAGGTCTGAGCGTTGCACGCAGAGGATGCCAGCAAGAATAGGCTGAGGGACCCAGCGACAGAAGCACAAAGTAAGGCACCTCGAAGACCTGATATCCCCAAATGGTGCTTTTCCCACTGTTGCCCGAATTCTTGGAGCAGCTGTGGAGACGCCTTCAGACCAGCCCAGGCCCTTTTCCCAGTCGGCTCCGCAGAGGGACGCCCCGCCGGGTCTCGGCGGCCAGGATGGACGCTGGGCGCTGTCGCAGGCCCTGGAGGCGGGAAGCACGGTGCACCTGGCCCTGGGTGAGGCGGTGCCTTGGGGCAGCAGCCGCCGCCTGGCAGCGCTCTGTCGCGCTGTGCGTTTCTGCACGCCCCGCACGGCCTGGTCGTCGTTTCCGTCGATTCTTGATTAGGAGCTGAGGAGAGAAACGTGTACTGTGCACGCCCTAGGAGAGGCCGAGGAGACAGTCAGTGTACCCAGGCCTGCCCCGGAGGCGCCTGCAGAACACGGGCAGCGTCGTGTCGTGTCTGTCTGCGGTCGGCTGCCGCCGTGCGCCCCGATGCCGGGGAGCAGTCTCGGTCCACAGCACCACGCGTCCTGCTCAAGTCTCTGTTCGTCTCTGCCCCACGGGGAGTCCTCAGCAGCCCCCGCCCGGAGAGTCAGGCCGCAGCGCGGCAGCGCCGGGCGTCCGGTGGGCACGTGCCTTGCATGCCCTTGACCGAGGCGTGTGTGCGTTTGCCGTCGTTGTCATCTAGTGACCTCTGCGGCCTGTCCTGATGAGGTGTTTTCACAGCCGGGTCTTTGAAAGGGCTCTGCCAGGGTGAGCTCTTCCCCGAGGCGCGACGGCACGTTTCGGGGACTCGCAGTGCTTCCCTCACACGCGCGTCGCCGTGTCTTTGCAGAAATCGGCCCCGCCTCTGTGATGGTGGGGAACCTGGTGTCGGGGAAGAGGATTGCGCAGGCCAGCGGCCGGGACCTGGGGCAGATAGAGGACAACGACCAGGCCCGGAAGGTGAGCCCGGGAGACACTGCGTGGTTTCATAAGGAAAACGCGTGCTGGGCGAGCAGATCTCTGTGCCACGCGTCACAGTGGCACAGAGATGGGGGGTGACCGTCCCACAACTGGCAGGCCGGGGGCTGGTGTCCGGGAAGCTCTCCCTGGTCCTCGTCCCCTGAGCACTTCCCCCCAGTTTCCCACCAGCCGTGACCACGCCAGAGAGCCTCGCTGCAGCCTTGTCGCAAGGCTTCTGTCCTTTGATGGTACGAATTCCAGAAAACTTCAGCTCAAGCCCAGCTTGGGGAGCTAGACCTTAAAGCAGCCTCAGGGACGTGGGGTCCTTGGCCCCAAATATTTCACAATTCGTCCTGAGTGGCCATCAGTTCCATTCCAGCCGTTCAGCCTTGAGACTCTTACAACCCAGCAAAAGGTGGTCCCGCTCGGTACGGCCACCAGGAAACGTGACGCAGGAAGCACTTGAATTCCGTGAACCTGGCACCGTGCGGTGGCGTGGGTGCTCGCGTGCTGCCCGCTGCACTGCATGCTTCTGTCATGGTTTCGGGGCGTACGTGGGTCCCGGGCCCCGACGCGGCGCAGGCTGACCTTTATGCAGCGGGCGGAGTCGGCCCCGTGCGCGTGGCCCTGTGATGTGCAGTGTCGTGACGTGGATGGCAGCCGCTCTAGACAGCACGTTGAGAGAGCCCCAGTCACAGCAGGGTGCAGCCGGTTCTGCTGGCAGCTCAGACATCCCATGGCATCTTCCAGGAACCCCAGAGGGGGCGCTCTGCGCCGGCTGCCCCGTAGGGGGTGGGGATGCCTGTCTCCCATCTTGGGCGGATTCAGGAACCTTTCCTGCCAGGGGCCGCGTCCGAACCCCAGTCTCAGCCGGAGAATGGGGAGCAAATTCTGTGGGCCGCGTCCGGCAGGGCACCCTCCCTCCTCTGCATGGGTGCCCCCCAAAGCAGTCAGGCAGACGAGACTGACTTAGACGGGGAGGGGAGCCCGGAGCAGGCGGCCTGGGCCTAACGTCTGTGCTTCGTCGCAGTTCCTGTTCCTGTCGGAGGTCCTGCAGTGGAGGGCCCAGACCACGCCCGACCACGTCCTCTACACGCTGCTCAACTGCAGGGTGAGGCCTGGCGCGTCCCCTCATCCTGCCCGTCACCCCACCCCACCTCCGGGCCACTGCCGCTCCTATGACCACCCGGCTCTGGGAGGGTTTTCCCTGTCACCTTTGCCTGAGGAGGGCCGCTGCCCAGTAGTGAGCGTGTGCGCACGCGGGCGCTTAGTAGTTATTACAGTTCCGTGCGCACGCGCACGCGGGCGTTTAGCAGTTTTTTGCAATGTTTTCTCTCAGAAATGAGCAATGATCCCTACAGCAAAGGAAAAGTTTCAGCTCTATGGGATATTTGTCTGTATTGTTATTGCTAGCCAGACCGTGTGCCGTGCTTTCCCCTCCTCCACACGGGACCGGCCGTAGCGGCCTCTCGCCAACGTGGCGCCTCCTTCAGAGATTTTTGAGAATAACTTTGGTTGGGACCCAGTCGCCCTGGGTGCCGACTCTGGCACGTGACGGGCTGTCCTCTCCCTGCACCCCTGTGGCGGGGCAGGGTCTCGTGAGAACGGTCTAAGAGGTTCCTCCAGACAGCGGACGGTTAGATTGCGCCTTTCCTAAGTTCTGACGGCGGTTTCACGATCCAGGGTCAAACGCAGTTTCAGACACAGCCGCACCGCTCCCATGTCACGAGCTTTGGCTGAGGCAGAAGGTGGCTGTGGACAGGTCAGCCCTGGCCCTCCGGCACAAGGGTGGGGGCCAGTTCTCGAGGTGCAGCGGTGCACACCCCGAGTGCTCGCCGCTTGAGGCCAGGCAGCATGGCAGCCCAGGGCGCGAGGGCGGGGACCGTGTCCCACTTAGTGGGCTCGGACGCTTGAGCCTCCCCTGCCAGTGCCGACCCCGGGGAGCTCCAGGACGTCCGGGCGGAGGAGCGCGTTCGTGGCGTTGACGCGGTAGCGGCGGGCGCGGGTGTGGCGCGCGCAGGGACAGCCACATCACTGCTCCGAGTCGCAGCACCCTGCGGCTCCCGGGCTCCCGTCTGGCCGGCCCCGACCTTCCGCTCCCACTCTGCGTCTGTCCCCCTTTCTTGCTCTTGCTGTCTCTTGCAGGGAAACGCATTACGAAGGCGCACCCCTGACCCGCGCGGGTGCTTCAGTGGACTGGGCGTCCCGGTGCCCTCCCCCGACACGGCCAGTCACCCTGTCACCAGTGTCCTTTAACGGCCCCAAGGTTCTGGCCTGTCTTGTCCGCAGCATGTCTCCCCCTTGGGACCTCATCCTGCACCCTTAGCATCCAGGTCTAGAACGCCTTCCTAGGGCGCCCGTCCCCTGTCTGGCCGCGCTCCCCATCAGCCCCTCCCCACGGGGGCTCCAGCCTGAAGACGGTGGTCAGCCCCATGGGCCCGGTCACTGCTCAGCTTCAGGACCTCTGTAGACATTGATGGACAGTTTGCCTGTTGCTAAGGAGAGGTCCTTCACCCCATTAATCACTTTCATAGGATTTGGTCACGAAGAAGCAGTTTTAATTGGCTGTAGGCTGTGGGGGTTTGTGCCGACGAGCCACAGGGGCCCAGTGCGGCCCGGCCGTGCACTCGTCGCTGACCGCTCGCCCACGCTCTGCTCTACCGTCTAAACCGTGAGCCCCGAGCGCTTGGATGTTTTTTGGGATGTTTTGCTACCGATCTCCCCCAGCAACACTTTTTAAAGGTGTTTGTAGCTGGAACGTGTAAGTTTGGCTCCTTTAGGTCAGGGATCATTTTTTAGAAGCTTCTTGTTAGTGTAGGTATACCTAGATATCTCTGTGCTTCTAGCAAGTGGGGAGGAAGAGGAGTGACAGCTGACGGTCGGGGACTTGGGTGATGAGGACGCTCTGAGACTGACTGGTGGTCCGGCGGTGGACACAGTGGCCCCCCGCTCCCCCCGCTGACTCGCCGGGTGTCGGAGCTGGATGCCCCGAGCTGCTCCGTAAGGAAGCCTGGCTTCCGCCTGTTCTTGCTCACTCAGGGCACGATAGCGAACTCGCTGACGTGCGTGCAGCTGCACAAACGGGCGGAGAAGATAGCCGTGATGCTGATGGACCGGGGGCGCCTGCAGGACGGGGACCACGTCGCCCTCGTGTACCCACCAGGTAGGGGCGAGACCCGCTCTACACGCGCCCCGGACTGCACATGCCGGTGCATGGCGACCGGAGTCGCGGTGTCGTCACCGAGAGGTGACAGGGAAGTCCCCGAATGGTCCCCTGGGTCTCGTTCCCGCTGGTGGGGACTGTGCTGTGCCCCACACAGGTTTGAGGGGTGTGAGCAAAGCAACGTTTCGCAGATTTTTTTACTTAACTTGTTTCTGTAGATTCTGAGGTCATTTGTTTATTCAGTTGTCAAACCCTTGACCACTGAATTGGCGGTCACAAAGCTGGGCGTCGCCTTAGAGAAATGATGCACATGAAACGTCGGGCCTGGCAGTAGTCCTGGCCAGAGCATCACAAATGCCGGGACGGGAAGGTCCCCGCTGCCCGCGTCACCTTTGAACTTCCCAGGCTGGTGTCACTGCCGGTGGGGACGACAGCCACCACGTGGTGCGTGCCATCTCATGAGAGGCCCCTGCCCTTGTCCGCCTGCAGGAATAGACCTCATTGCAGCCTTCTACGGCTGCCTGTACGCGGGCTGCGTGCCAGTCACCGTGAGGCCCCCGCACCCCCAGAACATCGCGACGACGCTGCCCACCGTGAAGATGATCGTGGAGGTAACGCTACCCCGTGGCCCGAGCCGGCCTCACGGGAGGGCCGGGTGCGGGGGCCGGCTGCGGGATTGCGGGCACCCGTGGGGGCGGGTGCACGGCTCTCCCAAGGGACCTCACCAGCTCCTGCTCGGGCAGGGCAGCCACCTGTGTGTGGACTGAGGGCTGCAGGGCCTCCTGGCCACGCTGCCTCCGAAGCAGAGGCCCCCCGCGGCCCCGCCAAACCCCGCTGCACGGACCGAGCCACGTGAAGAAGCCTCACGTCTCTGAGTCCTGTCTTTGAGGCTGTGCTGTGGCCCGCTCCTTTCCAAAGCACCGATTTGTGTTAACTTGTTTTGCACCTGGGGAAGGTTGAGAGGGTTAGGGTGTTTCTCTCCCCTTGGTGGGGGGGCCACGAGGGACAGGCTGGTTTGGGGGTGCCCCAGCGAACGCCTTCGTAGCTAGGCCAGAGTACTTTCCGGGTCCTCGGCCCTGTTGGATAGTGCAGGTGGGTTGTCTGTGGACACATAGCATTTCCAGTGGGGCAGCGAACAGTGACAACAGTGAGTTTAGAAGCCCCTGAGTGATCGCAGCACGTGGGTCCTACTCGGCTCTAGACGTTTCCAGGGGCCTTGGCGCCCGTGAGCTCTTCGTGTGCGCGTCAGGGTCAGACCCCTGACTGCCCCAGACCGCAGCTGGCCGGCGCTGGCTCCCCATGGTCCCGCTTGCTCTGGAAGCCACCGCACCTCGGCGCAGGCCGTGCATGCGTGAGCATGCGTGAGCATGCGTGCACACCCGCGACTCACTGCCTGTGCCGTCCGCTCTGACCCTCAGGTGAGCCGCTCTGCCTGTCTCATGACAACACAGCTGATCTGTAAGTTGCTGCGGTCCCGGGAGGCAGCTGCGGCCGTCGACGTCAGGGCGTGGCCCCCCATCCTGGACACAGGTCAGTCCTCCCACCCATGGGACACGTCACGTCTCCGCTTCCGCTCGGTCCCGTGCGCTAACAGCCCTGCTTCGCCCTGCAGATGACTTGCCAAAGAAGCGGCCGGCCCAGATCTACAAGCCCTCCAACCCGGACACGCTGGCTTATCTCGACTTCAGCGTGTCCACGACTGGGATGCTAGCCGGAGTGAAGGTGACCGCGATGTCTGCACAGCACGGGAGCGCCTCGCAGGGCGGCCATGTGCAGGGGGACCCGTGGGGTGGGGTGCTGGGGATGAGGAGCGGCGTGCACACATCTCATCCAAGCTGTAAAATGTGTGGCCGCCGCAGTAGGTTACTGAGCTGCCTGATTTTTCCAAACGTCTCAACTTTTTAATGTAAACACAGCCTCACGCGCCTCTGCTAAAACACGGCATGCCTTCCTGCCGGTTCTCCGACCTCAGTGCTCTGTTTAAACACTGTGCACGGCAGCTTCTTGCTGCTCAGTGCAGCTGCAGTGACCCCTTTTCCCATGAGAGAAGAGGCTGCTCTGTGTGTCCCCAAAACGAAGACCCTCTAGGCTCAGGGACATCCTTGCCAAGGAACAGTAAATTCTCTGTAGCCTCAGGAACCCTTTCCCTAGGATCTGCCTCGGGCCTAATCGCGAGTTTGCATAACTTACCTCTTCCATCTCTTTCTCTCTTTTATCCCCCCCAATGTTTTTATTGTAGAAAAATATGCGTAAGTTTACTATCTTAACCAATTTAAGTTCAGTGTCTTAAATACATTCAAAATGTGCAGTCATCACCCCCATCCATCCCTAACCCTGGTTAATTCCTAAGTATTTTGTTCATTTTTATGCTATTGTAAATGGAACTTTTAATTTTCAGGTTTTTTATTCGGTGTATAGCAATGCAACTGACTTTTGCATGTTGACCTTTTTCCTGCAACTTTGCTGAATTCACCTATGATTTCTAAGAATTGTTCTGTGGAATCCTTAGGGGGTTTTTGTTTGTTTTTGTCTATAAGATTATATCTGTGAACAGATCATTTTACTTCTTCCTTTCCCATTTGGACGCCTTTATTTCTCTTGCCTGAGCGCTCTGGTCTGGGGCTCCCAGTGCTCTGCTGACTAGCAAGGGTGAAGGTGGGCACCCTCGTCTTGTTCCTGACCTTAGAGGAAAAATGCTTCGGCCTTTAGCCGTCGAGTATGACGTTTGCTGTGTTTTTTCATACATTGCTTTATTATGTTGAGGTACTTTCCTACTGTTCCTAGTCTGTTGGGTGTTTTTATCATGAAAAGGCATTGAATTTTGTCAGATGCCTTTGCTGCATCAAAGGAGATGATCATCTGGGTTTTTTCCTTTATTCTCTTAATGTGATGTGTTATATTGATTGAGTTTCATACGTTGAGCACCTTGCATTCTGTTGTGAGTAAATCCTTCTTTGTTATGCTGCTAAGGTCCATTTGCTAGTTTGTCGAGGATTTTGCTTCCAGGGTCATAAGGTATATTGATCTATAGTTGTCTTGGTGTCTTTGTCTGGCTTTGGTGTCATAGAGTGAGTTAGGAAGTGTTCCCTCCTCTTCTATTTTTTTGGAAAAGTCTGAGAGAGATTGGCCTGATCTCTGTTCACACGCAGGACGTTGGTGCTTCAGCTCTGGGGCTCCTGGGCCCCAGGGTCCGGGAGGTCATGCGTGCGCTGCTCTCCCTGACAGCGGAAAGACTCGCGAGGGCTGACAGCCCCCTCTTCCCTGAGAAAGCCCGGCCGCCGTGGCCCCCGCCCTGAACCGCTCCGGGCCCCGCTGTCTTGCAGATGTGTCACGCCGCCACCAGTGCCTTCTGCCGGTCCATCAAGCTGCAGTGTGAGCTCTACCCCTCTCGAGAAGTGGCCATCTGCTTGGACCCTTACTGTGGGCTTGGGTTTGTCCTGTGGTGCCTCTGCAGGTGAGTGTCCCCTCTCACGTCCCTCAGACCATAGGTAGGTCACACGCCCTCTTTTGTCTAAGGGGACCTGTGCCATGCCCGCTCCGCCGGGCTCTCAGGGTGAGTGGGTTCCACGTTCCTGAAGGAATTCGTCTCAGTGACGTTTACAGAAACCCAGAGACAGTGGCCTCTGGGGACGTTCTGAGAGTTGCCTTTTGAGAACCCATGTTCTCTTGAGCAGAGGACCCCTGGGCCTCAGGCATGGTTCTTTTTTTGCCTTTAAATGCATGTCAGGTAGTCGACATTTACTGATTAGAAGAGTGTGATATTTACTGATTCAATGTTGTGAAAATGCAAATTCTCCCCAAATTGGTCCAAAGATTCAGTGTAATCCCTGTCAAAATCTCAGCAGTTTTTTTGTTTGTTTGTTTCGGTTATTTTTTTGCCGGAATTGACAACATAATCCTAAAATGTAAATAAAGGACCCACAATATCTAAAATAAACTTGGAATAGAATACAAAATCGCAAAACTCAGACTTCCCAATTTTAGCGCTGACCACTGTAACCAAGACAGTGTGGTGTCGGCATAAAGCTATAGGTGCAGACATGGACATATAAAGTAACTCGTGAAACGGGATTGATAGTCTGGAAATATGTGTGGTGACTTCATTTTTCAACAAAAGGGGGAAGGAGTTGTTTTTCCAACAGATGACCCTGGAAAAACTGGACATCTGCATGCAAAAGATTGAACAGTCACCTAACGTGACATACGTAAGTCAACTCAAAGTGGGTCACAGACCTTAATGTAAGAGAGAAAAACTATAAAACTTGTAGAAAAAAGCATAAAAGTAAATATTCATCATTTTGGGGCAGGCAGAGCTGTTAGATTTGACATCAAAGGCACAGTGCATACAGAGAATGTTGATAAATTGGACTTCAACAAAATTAAAACTTTTGCACATCAAAAGACACCATTAAGAAAGAGAAGACAAGCCACAGAATGGTAGAAAATATTTGCAAATCATCTGTCTGGTAAAGACCTTCCAACCAGATAAAAGAACTCATAAAACTCAAGACACAAGCAGCATGATTCACAGATGGGCAGCATATTTGAACAGACATTTCACCAAAATATACAAATGACCAATAAGCATGTGAAGATATGTTTAACATTCATTAGGGAAATGCAAATTAAAACGAGCGAGATACCGCTGAATACCCATTTAACGGCTGTAACCGGAGAGACGAGAAGACAAAGTGGGAGAGCTTGGTCTTCCTGATTTCAGAGCTGCACCGTGGCACGGGGCTGAGCAGGGAGGCACAGAAGCAGGTTCTCATACGCTGTCAGTGGGACCGCGACATGGCGAAGCCGCAGTTTGCACGTCCTTAGAACTTAGGTCACCATAGGGCGCCACAGTTCCCCACAGGCGTCTGCGAAGAGAGGGGCAGGCGCACGTCCACACACTGACAGTGCACGAGGTGTCCACAGCGCCCTTTGTTTAAAGGAGAGAACAGTCCGAAGGCCCACTGACCGGCGAGTGGACACAGCAGTTGCCACGTGTGTGCGATGGGCCGCGGCTGCCACACACATGGCCTTCCGTGTGCTGAGTGAGAGGAGCCAGACCCACGCCGTGAGACTGTGTCATGATGCCATTGCGTGAGATGTCCGGAGAAGGCGGGTCTACAGACAGGAAGTGGGGGAGTGGCTGTGGCAAGGCTTAGGAACAGGACTGACCGCAGTGGACACAGCCAGCCTTCAGGGCAGTGGAGTGTTCCAGAACGGCATTGTGGTGAGAATCACACAGCTCTGCAACTTACCAAATTCATCTAATTCTATGCTTAAAATGGGTGCATTTCATGGCAGGTGAATTATGCCCAAACAGAATTGTCTTTTGAAAAAACAGCCTATCGCAGGTGTGACCGATGTGCATAGTACAGACACCGGCCTGTCAGGAGAGGCACTCGTGGGCACCTGGGGGGACGTGTGACCTTGCGAGCCATGTGGCCACCTGCTCATGGTGCCAAGGCCTGTTGGTATGTTTTGTCAGGCTGATAATCTGAAATCGTTCAATTACAAATGTATTAGTTACCAAAATGGCATCTTTTTTCTCCTTTCCTGGTCATCTGTGTTTTTATTTTTTTAAATAGATAGTTTTAGGTTCGCAGCAAACCACAGTATGAGGTACAGGTTTCCTTCATAGCCCCTAACGCACATGCACAGCCGCCCCCACTGTCGGGAACCCACGTTGACACATCATCACCCAGAGTCCATGTATCCATCAGGGTTCACTCTTGGTGTTGTCGAGAGCCCAGGATTATGACCCCCCACACAATCAAGCGATCTTTCACGAAGGGCAAAAATAACGCAGTGGAGCAAAGACAGGCTTCACCAGACGGTGCTGGGACGAGTGAATCCACGCGCAAAAGGCGCACCTCGACGCACACCTTACAGCCTTCACGGGATTAGCTCAGCGTGGGCCAGAGACCTGGGTGTGAAAGGTGACACTGCAAAACCGTCCACGACGGCGACGCAGGAGAACGCGGGAGACCTGGGCACGGGCGGTGACGGCTTAGATCGCCGGACTTCATTACAATCGGTAGTTTCCGCTCTGCAGGAAACACTGTCACGTCAGGAGGATGAAAGGACAGGCAGAAATATGCCCAAAACGTCCTCGTAATCGTTTTGTTGTCTTTGAAGTTAAGGTCCAAACTAGAGTCGTTCAGGTCCTGGGAGTTCTCGGGAGAGCATCGTCTTCGTTACGAGCGACCTGCGCGCTCAGGTTCGCTCCCTGGAGGCGTTTCTGTCCAGCGCCAGGAGAGCCACAGCGGTTAAATGAAACCGTAGATGCTGGCCAGACCCGCAGGGAAAGGGCGCGGAGAAAACCGAGTCGGGTTTTCCATCTGCGCTCTCCTCGGGACTTGCTCCTTTTCCCCTTGGCGTTGATCCGCCCTGTTGGTGGAGTGTGGACGGAGCGGACACTGTGTTGTATTTGCACGCGTGCGCGCGAACGTCTCGAGGCCTGAGCTCTGTTCTGTGCTGATGGTTCTGATCACGCAGATCATTTCTCCCGAGGCACGTTCTTGAGAAAGGTATAGGTGATTTGTATTTATTTCTCTCCATTTTGGGTCTGCTTGTGAAGTGAGATGCTGGGACGACTTGGATGCCGTCATAAGGGGTTCCCCACGTTCCGATTCCCTGAGACCGGGGCCCACATGGCATGCACCGTGTTCGGCCCGGGTCCTGCAGCATGAGCCCTCGGTGTGGGAGTGGGGTCCGAGCTGGGGTGAGCGTCGCGCAGGGCAGTCTGGTTCCGGTGGCAGCGCCAGCGCCGACTCACGAGTGAGCTGGGCAACGTTGGAGGCCCATTGGCTCGTAGGCCTGGCGCGTGGCCCCGAGCGTGGGTCCCCAGCACTGTTTCCTTAATGGCCATGCGGCCGAAGTAAATTTTAATATTTCTCTTTCTTCCCGCGTCATGCTGCCTTGAGGCTCCTGGTTGGAGTCGACATGTCACCGGCTAAGAGATGAGGCCCTGATCAGTCACCAGAGGCAGGTGCAGGCCGATTCTGCAGCACTACGGGAAGTGACAGAGTAGGACTGGCAGACGGTGCCACGCAGCAAAGTCGGGCACCGGCTTCCGGAGTCAGTGCTGGGAAGTCCCTCCCGCTCGGCAGCGTTCTCGGAGCTGCCCGCCTCTGGGACAAGGGCCTCGCGGGAGAGGGGGCTGCTGTGTCATAGCTCTCCCCACCCGGGGACACCATGGAGGGAGGGCCCTGCGTGCACGGGGGCAGCCCTGGGCGTGCGGCTGGACCTAAGGAGACGTTTATTTGCTTTCCGGCCCTGAGCGTGTAGTTCCTGGGAGATCGTTTTAGGACAGACGGCGCGTGCGGCTTGCTCAGTGCCTTGTGGTTAGACAGGCTCGCTGTGACGCTGTCCATCTCTCGAATACCCTCAGTGTGAGGTGACTTTGATGACCTGAACTAATTTCCCAAGGACAGAGCTGAGGCGCTTAAACCCTTTGAAAAGATCACAGGAAAGGTCAATGTTTGCTGTCTGCTTTTTGACAAGAATAAAAGTTTGGGATAGAAAAATAAAGAAATGGAAACTTGCCCCCAAATGACGTGAAGAATAGTTTTTCTTCCAAGGGCCCTGTTTGAAGTAGATTTCACACGCCAGCTTGATTCCCTTACGTTTTGTCTACCAGTTGCATTGTATTGTAAATAATTTTGAAAATTTTAATGTGAGATCAGCTTCATTCAGGAAAAACAGGCTTTAGTATCATAGTAGTTGAGGCTCAATGTACTATTTTATCTATTTTCTTGTACCTAGAAAATTTCTTTTACTCAAATCTGAGAAAATGATTTATCTAGGACATTTTATTATAATGCATGGCATCTATTAATGTTGATTTCTAGTCATAAGCCAAAAACAGGAAACCATTTAAAATGAAATTTTACCGAATACTCTATTATCGTAAAGTCACACTTGCCGCACCCAGCAGTCGGCGAGGAATCAAAACCGTCACCTATTCCCCCAGTTTCTCCACCTGAAGGTGAAATTGGAAGATTGTGTTTTCCTTGGTTCTCCTGCCGGATGATTTGTTTGGGTCACGCCAAAGCGAACTTTCAGACCTGACGCGCGGGCCAGATGGCCGGTGTCCGTGTAACTGAGTTAGTTTCGTCCACTTCCTCTGGGTGCCGGTTTGCTGAACCGGAAGTGGCCGCTTCCCCAAGCGGCTGCTTGGCGAAGTCTGGGGCTCTGCGCCCCGCCTGCAGGTGTGAAGCCCTGTGGCCGCGTTTCAGCTAGCCGGGGGCCGCGTGCCCGTGAGACCATATTCACAGAAACGGGCGGTGTCTCTGGTTTGCCAGCTCCTGTCTAGACCCCACGCAGTTTGCCGAAATTCCATTCTCTGTTTCCTGCTGGGGAAGAGAACTTAGTCTGTTCATGTGCCAGCTTGGGGACACACCTCAGGGTCACAGCTCAGATGACTCCCATGAGGGTGCAGCCTGGCAGTGACTGTGGGTCACAGTTCGTACAGCCACTTGTGCTTTTCAGAATGTTTTCCTGCCCGTGCTTTCATGTTAGACTGGAAAGTTCCTGCGGGCAGAGTTGCTGGGACTGTCCCCGCCTCGCCCTCACTGACCTGCGTCTCTCCCTGCAGCGTGTACTCTGGCCACCAGTCCATCCTCATCCCGCCCTCTGAGCTGGAAGCCAACCCCGCCCTGTGGCTGCTCGCCGTCAGCCAGTACAAGGTCCGGGACACCTTCTGCTCCTACTCGGTGATGGAGCTTTGCACCAAGGGGCTGGGCTCACAGACGGAGTCCCTCAAGGTGAGATGCCCTCGCCCGCCCCCTGGGTCCAGGACAGTCTCAGGGTCTGAGGACAGCTGTGTCCCAGGGCACGGAGGGGGCCGGCGAGGTTAAAATGACCTTCAGCGAGTCGAAGTGTAATCTGTCACCTGCAGCCTGCAAATTGTTTCCACGTGAAAACCTCATTTTATCACAAATCTGTCCCCACCGCCACTGAGAGGCACGGAGTCAAGTGAACACTTGATGCCCTGAATCCCTTGATGTCAGCGTGTCGGGTCCTAAGTTGCCTTTTGCTTTGGTGGCAAATTCGCTCCTCAGCACAGTTCATTTTATCGTCACTCGGAACCCAAGCCGTGGGCTCGAGCATAGCTGCCCCTTGTTTTCCTTCAAGGCCCCGAACTGCAGGTCTGGGCCCTAAACGGGGCTCATTTTTGCTACCCAGTGAGCAATGGTTTGGCGTCCTGTGTGCGTGATGCTGTCAGTGAGAGCAGCATGTTCCCCTCTGCACAAACCAGGGGCATTTTGCTAGACGTGTTCTCATGGTGAATTAAGTCGTCCTCCAGGTAGCTGCAGGGGGAACCCACAGGGCCCGCTCTGATCTGTCTCCACTGTGGGATGCCCGGATACGTGGGCGTCTGTGTGTACAGACCACCTGGGCGTCTGTGTGTACAGACCACCTAGGTGTGTGCGTGTGCGCGTGTGTGCGCGTGCAGATGGAGAGGTGGTGCATCTTTCCTGAGTTTCGTTTTCCTCTTCACACCTGATGTTTTAAACTTGAACAGGGCAATAAAGTGGACAATAACTTCGGAATTAAGTCATCTGAAGTTACCTGATTATGCATGAAAAGAAATTTATCAAATGACATTATTACTCAGATTCACATACTCTCTAGTTTTGTCACGTTATTTCGTGACAAAACTACTGAGTTCGTTTCAACTGCACCTATAGATACATACTAACAAAATGAAATAATATCTAAATGAGTGGTTTCTGAGCACTTTACCCATTGATTTATTTAACCTTTACAATAGCGCTCTGAAATAGAAACCATGATTGTCTTTTTAGAACAAAATTTAAATTACAGAGAAATTCGCAGCCTTCCCCAGTTCTTGCGGTTGATAAACGCTGGGTGGGATTTTGCGTCTCCGGCTGCAGGCGCAGCTTCTCAAGGCGCTGGCCACTTTGCGTCCCACACCTGTGTGCAGATCATGCGTGTTGCCTGGATTCTCGTGTGTCCTGTGAAGCAGTGCATGTCAGGTCGTGCCTGTGTGTGTTCCTTGCACAGTTCAGGGCCCTCGTTGGCTGTCCCTGTGCCCAGGCCACCTTGCAGGGCTTGAAGGGACAAGTGGTTATGCCTTTGGTGGTTGTCTGGAGACACAGCCACTCAGACGCGCCTCATGTTTAAATGCAGCTGCTAGTGCTCAGGAAGTCGTAGCCGTCACCACAGTGTCCTCACCTCACTGCAATTTCTCGGGGTGTGCCGTTTTGCTCATGTGACTGAGGTGCAGCTCGGGGCGCACTCGGTCGTGCGTGAGCCCCAGAGGCGGAGGCACTTGCGTCCTGAGTGTTGCCCTGACCTTGGCAGTCTCATGGGACGTCAGAGGTGGCTGCCTGCGCCGCGGTCCCCTGTCCCTGCAGGGAAAGCAGCCGCCTCGCTTCTCCCCGCACGGCTGTGCCCCGGGCCCGTGGCGCCCACGAACGCTTCCCGCCCTCCCCTGCCCTGTCCCCATCCTGTCCCGTGGCCTCTGGCTGTCGGTGCACTGCTCGCGACGGCTCTGTGGCCTCCGGTGTGTGCGTGGCTGACTTTCCCGCACGGCGCCCGGGACCTTGGGGTGGCGGCCCGGGCGGGTCGGGGCGGGCGCCGCACACCGTAGCCTGGACGGCTGACCTCTTACTACCGTCCTTGCCTCCAGGCACGAGGACTGGACCTGTCCCGCGTGCGGACGTGCGTGGTGGTGGCAGAGGAGCGGCCTCGGATCGCGCTCACCCAGTCCTTCTCGAAGCTGTTCAAGGACCTGGGCCTGCACCCGCGGGCCGTGAGCACCTCCCTCGGCTGCCGGGTGAACCTGGCCATCTGCTTGCAGGTGAGTGTCGACACCGGGGCTGCGCCGAGTCCCCCAGTGGCCGCTGTGCGGCACCCGCTCCAGCTCACCTGGGCCTGGTGCCTGCAGGGAACTGCAGGTGACTGTCACCCACGTGTCTCTCCTCAGTCCGCGCTCCTCAGCGTTCCCGGCGCCCGTCCCGTCCCCAAGCGCTTAACTGTGGGAAGACCCGCCGCGGTTTCCCAGCCTCCGCCGTCGGGTTGTCTGAGGGTCAGACGCCAGACAGATGTTTATTCTGCCAGGAAACCCTGTGTCCTGAAGCACTCGCCTCGTGTGCGTGGACGGTCGCTTCTGCAGGGCAGTTCCGGGAGGAGGCGGGTTTGGGGTTTGCTGCTGGGACGGCTGTTCAGGAATCAGTCACGACCGCATCTCTGTGGCACGGGGAGGCGAGGCCACCCCCGACGACAGCCTCGCGTTAGCCGCGGCTGCAAACGCGAGCCCCCGAGACCCGCCCTGCCCCTTCCCCTCCGAGTTCCTGACGTGACGGGTGGTGCCGGGTCAGCACGGCCTGACGCGCGGGGCGAGAGGGTCCGTGGAGGGACGCTCTGCCCGAAGCCCTCCCTGCAGCCCACCCTCGGACACGGCAGGTGCTGGGCGGAGACTGCTGTCACGAGTCCACCCCTCTCGCGTGGACAGAGGTCACCGAGGTCAGCTCAGTGGCCGTTCTGAAGGGACCCAGTGCGAGGCGGGATTTCTGGCCCCCTGGGTTGGACCAGGAGCCACGCAGCTCGGACCAGGCTGCTGCCCGGCTGGCGAGAGAGAAACACAGTCTCCGTGACCCCGGCCCAGACAAAAGCGACCTCCCTTGGCTGGAGGGAACGCCAAGACACAAACTAAAAGGAGCCAGGTGGTTGTCCGTCACCTCTCCTCCGTGATCCGTCCCCTCACGCCGCACGTCCTGCTGCGCGTCCTGAGCTCGGGGGGCTATGGACGCACGTGGCACGATCCTGAGCAAACAAAGCTTCGTGTGCGCGATGACCTGGTCTCGGCCACGTCAGCCTTTTCCTTGGCAGGCCGTGTGGCCCGCTTCTCTTTTCTGTCATTTTTGTGAATGCCCCACAGGCTGTGAGAAAGCCCGGGACCCTGATCAGTCCCTTTCGGGATTCGGGCCGTGGGCCAGGAATGGTCAGCCACGGCGGACAGCGATGGTCTGGCGGGTTTAGTCTGTGCTCGTTTCAGGTTTCACCAAAGCCACGTGGCCTCGCTGGGTCGGAGCAGCTGCGATGCCTCCCTCCCGCGTGTGAGCTCACATGCTGTGTCCTTGCTTGCAGGGGACCTCGGGACCTGACCCCACCACGGTCTACGTCGACATGAGGGCCCTGAGGCACGACAGGTATGGCGTCTCCTGCTGAAATGCAGTCAGGTGACTCTGTGCAGCCTCCGAGCGGCCCCCGGGGTCGGGGGGCCCGTGAGAAACCAACGGGACCTTCTGCCCGAAGCAGCGCGGCCTGTGGAGGGGCCTGGGTGGGGGACGGGGGGGCCCCCCAGGCAGCAGACGGTTTCCGGTTGGGCTGTGGCGGTGTCCGCTCGCTGTTGCTGGTGTGAGGTGACTGAGGGTGAGGTCGCGCGCACACACCCCGGTCACCCTTTCCCAATCTCATTCGCGTCCCCGGTTGTGTGTCGCACGTGAGGACAGCTGCTGGGAGCCGAGGGCAGCGCCCGGACCCCACGCGGTGTGTGCCCGCCCCTCTCTCCTCTCCCTCGGGGGCTGACAGGCCCCAAAGCAGCGCTGCCGCACGGCACAGGTGACTTCAGCAGTGGACAGAACTGAGCGTTTGCGCTTTAGGACAGCCGCGAGCCGGCGGGAGGCGGATGTCCAGCTCCCGTCCCCCCGAGGCCCGCCTCCACCACACCTTCGTGGCTTCCACCGGCCTCTCCTGACAGAGACACGGACCCCAGTCCTCTGCCCCGTCAGAATTTGGCAGAACAGCCTCCCTCAGGCCCCCTGCAGCCGGCCCACACCCCAATAAGGGAGTGGTGAGGTCTTCCCCCCACGGCCCAGGACCCCTTGGGGACATGCACACCTCCCGGCGCTCTGCAGCTCTGTCACCCTCCCACGTCCTGGCCTCCCTCACTTCGTCCTGTTAGGAGATCCCGAGAGAAAGTGAAACCCACAGATGAGCCAGTGACGGGCACCGGCGAGCAGTGTGACCCTAAACAGCGTCTCTGAGCCTCCAGGCCCCGTCTCCTGGTGCCAGAGCCTCCCAGAGCCGCCCCTGCTCGGGGGCCCGCGCCCAGCTGCCCAGCGCGGGGCGGTGTGCGCGAGGCCCTGTGCAGCTCAGGAGCCCGGAGTCTCGGCTGGCTGTGCCTTCCACCACTGCTGCAGCCGCGTGGGTCTTGCCAGGGGCCGTCCCGTTGGGTGAAGGACGTCCCGGTGGGGTCTGTGGCACAGCCCCGGCCTGAAGGGGCCTCAGGGCCTGACGCCCGCGGTCAGCACGAGAAGGCCCCGTGGCCTCCAGACGGAGCCTGCTCCTTTGTCCCAGCGACGCCTTCCCCAGGGGCGCAGGCCTGCGTCTGCCCCGTTGTCTTCGCAGTGGTGTGTGTGGATGGGGTCGGGCGATGGGAAATGCAGATTGGGCCCCCCATCGGTCCCGCACCCCACTGTTAACAGCGGAGCCACCGCGCCTCGTCTGGCTGTGCTCTCGTCTGTGTGTCGCCGCCCCCTTCACCTCGTCTTCCCACCACTGGCGGGGCGTGCTGGCCTTTCAGGGCGTTCTCTTCACCATGAATGCCGGAAGGTTCTGCGAAAGGGACAGAGAATCAATGGGCCCGCGCTGCCTTCCGCTGGGCTGTGTGTCCCCTGCTGGGCGCCGTGGCGGCCGTCGCCCAGGCAGCTGCCGGGCGGTGACCAGGCGCTGCGCGTGGAGCGGGCCCCGTGCGAGTCGCTGAGTGACGCCCGTGCTTCTGTTCGCAGAGTGCGCCTGGTGGAGCGGGGGTCGCCTCACAGCCTGCCGCTCATGGAGTCGGGAAAGGTGAGTCTGCGAGGAGACGCGGCTCTGTGTGAGCGTGAGCCTGAGCCTGCGCGTGTGAGGGAACATTTTAGAGTATTTTCTCCAGTTTTCTGGAATGTAGCGTATCAGGACTAGGTTTGGCCATGAGTTCAGCAACTCAGAATAACAGTGTTTTAAAGGAGTTAGATTTTTTCCTCTCATGTAAAAAAGCTGTAAAGCCCCCGGGGTCCCTGGCACTTCTGTCCTGTTCCGCATCAGCCTCATTCTCAGGGGTGCCTCAGGGCCTTAAGCCGCTGGTCCAGCTCCGGCCATCGTAGCCATGTCCCAGCTAGCGGGAGGAGAAACAGGAAGGAGGCAGATGGTGCGGCCCAGGGGGAGGCCTCATTTCCCGCGTGTCGTCCTGTGGTCGCACCGAGCGGGGGGGAAGCTTGGGACTCGATAGTGGCTCCACACGCTCCTCAGCCTGGCTGACAGGGCGATTACTGTGGACGCAGACAGAGCGGTCGCCAGGCAACAGCCACATGTCCCCGCCACGCGTCCCCACCACGCCACTTATGTTCCCTCTGGAAACAGAACCAGACACGTGCTCGGACCTAGATGGGGGCCCCGTTTGTCAGCGCTCCTCCCACTAAGTTCTCAGAGCACCTCCCGTTGCTGTCCGCATGGCCGCCCGCGGGGCTCCTCCCCTCGGAGCAGGCACTGAGGTCGGAGGCTGATGGCCGCACCCCAGCCCGCGGGCAGGCTGGGCAGTGACAGTTTGCATTCGGAGTCAGGGAGGGGACGTGGGAAGGTACCGAGGAGGTGGGGGAGAGCCAGGCGGGGTGGGTGACAGGGCAGGTAGCACGATCACCTGCTCTCCTGAGGGCGGTCACGCTTAGTTCAAAGGTGCCTTAACCCCGACGCCCAGAGACGCGGACAGGGCTGGCTCAAGGCACAGGCAAGCCTTTTACCAAGGAAGTGATGTGCGGGTGGGGTGTGACTGTCCCCCGGGACCACTCCGTTAGGGACTCAGGGTCAAACCACCTGTGAGGTTAGAACCCCTTTTCGTTCCCATTTGCAGGCATCGGGCTGTGTTGAATTACATCCTTTATCATGTTTTTGTTCAAATTCTTCGTTTTAAGGTCCCTTTAACAGTCCCCTGTGGTCGTAATAATCGCAGTGCAGTTCTCATGCCCTCGTCGCCATGTCGCAGTGTGTGGCTTCGATCTAAAGCCACACGACTTTCCGAACAGTTCCGGGGAGGAGGGACGGCCGGCACGCGGCACGAGGCCGGACGGGGCTGACTGCCGTGTGGCACCTGCCCGTCTGCCCGCTCACTGACACGCCGCTCTTTCCACGTAGATCCTTCCGGGGGTTCGGATCATCATCGCCAACCCAGAAACAAAGGGACCATTGGGGGACTCGCACCTGGGCGAGGTGAGTTAGGGGGTGTCCGGGGACTCTGAGGGCGAACGCGCTCCCCTGCTGCATGCCTCCTGCTCTCGGCCACCGGCAGATGCGTCTCTGGTGACCGCTGTGTGCGTTTCGGCCACACTGCCAGGCGGGGAAGCGGCTCGAGGTAACGTGGGAGCTCAGGACCGGCGAGCGCAGCTCCTTGCGGGAGGCAGTGTGCTCCTTCCCGTCAGGGTCTCCTGAGAGCAGAGTGGGTCCTCGCCCCTCAGCTCCTGTGTGTTTTCCACGAGGCCGCATCTTCCGCGGGCCGGCTGTCAGCCGAGCGATGGGGGCACCCTCTGGCGCTCGAATCGTGCCGGCAGGCCGGGCAGCGCGGCAGGCCGGGCAGCGTGGCAGGCCGGGCAGCGTGGCAGGCTCCTGTCGGCCGCGACGCTCTACCCTTTGCTCCTTGGTGTGGGGAAGCATGCCCTCGCGGACGCTCCCCTGCTGCCACTTCGCCCCCACGCTGCTCACCACATGCGCAGTAGAACAATGGCCCCGTGCCTCTCCCTGACAAGCCTGCCTCCTCCAGGGAGGCCTCCAGGGCATCAGCAGACAGGTCCCCTTCCGTCCCGGTCCCCTCTCCAGGGCCGAGCCTGCCCAGCATGGGCGTTTGAGCTGTACACAGCTGCACACAGGCCTGGCGCTGTGGCTGACGTTATATCAGGAACGCAGCCAGCACTCTTCCCCGAGTGACGCACACAGGGACACACATGCATGGTGTAGGTGGGTGGACCAGAGGGCCGAGGACCCCCTGCTCACTCCCCGTCCCTCCTCCTAGGCTGGCCTCGGCCCCTCCCCTGAATCTCCCGATCTCACGTGGAGGTCGGCGCTGCAGTGACACGAATTACTAGATGCATTCCCAGACACGAGACAGGGTGCGGGGACTGCAGTCTGACCCCAGAGAGGGTGCCCGCTGGGGCTGCCTCTGGCGTGGCCGGGGCCGGGGCCTGTGAGCAGTGCCGGCGGCTTCCGTGGTGGGAGTGGGGGAAGATGGCGCGTCAGAGCAGAGCACAGCGTCCGCCACCCCCTGGGTGCTTTCCCGATTGCTCCTGGCTGAGCCCCCGGGAGACGCACGGCTTTGCTCTTTGGATGCGTTTCTCTTTAAAATGATCAACCCGCTTTACCGGAGCTCCCCGGGGTGGCGGGCAGTCGTCCACGTGGCCGCGAGCTCGCCGAGGTGCCTTCGCATCACTCAGCTGCGGCGTCTGCGTCTCCCCAGCGCGGGGCTGAGATCACAGGGTGCTCTCCACAGCCCAGGGACATGGTGTCGCTGGGTGTGGCCTCCCAGCGACTAGCAGCAGTTCCGTCCCTGGGGGCTCCCTTGGGTCAACTCAGGGGCCACACTGTCCCCCACAGATCTGGGTTCACAGCGCCCACAACGCCAGCGGCTACTTCACTGTTTACGGAGACGAGTCCCTGCAGTCAGACCACTTCAGCTCCAGGCTGAGTTTTGGGGACACCCAGACCATCTGGGCGCGGACAGGCTACTTGGGGTTTCTGCGGAGAACGGAGCTAACGGACGCAAACGGAGGTGAGTGCAGCCAGGCGGGCGAGGGCCGGGCCCCGGCAGTGCAGTCTGGGTGGTTCAGGGCCCAGGCCCAGCAGGACGCGCGCACGTGGCCGCCAGCCGGCCCTGAGCAGAGAGCGTGTCCGTCACGCCGCGGGCGGCATCACCGCCTCTACTCCGTGCCGGTGGGGACGGGTTTAAGTCCAAGGGAGTTCCTGACCTCGCCCCGGGAGACGCGGAGGAGAAAGGCACGTGCCGCCTGCAGGAGCCAGGTGGTGCTGCTGAGGGCCGTGACCGGGCGTGAGGGGGACAGGCCTCAGCAACTGCTTTGCCCGCAGGCCAGGCCATGGAGGTGCTGCCTTGCGGGGCCAGCGCTCCTGCTGGCATCGTCTCGGGGCCACGGCCGAAGGCTGCCGTGCAGAAGGAGCTGCTTTCCCCAGCTCGGTGACCCCTTCTTTGTGTCCCATTCAGGAGTCATTGTGGTCTTTTCTGTAAGCGGCTTGAGCAGCTCGCAGTGACTGTCGTGGTTCTCGTCCCCTGCAGAGCGCCACGACGCCCTGCACGTGGTGGGGGCCCTGGACGAGGCCATGGAGCTGCGTGGGATGAGGTACCACCCGATAGATATCGAGACCTCCGTCATCCGGGCACACAAAAGTGTCACCGAGTGGTGAGTGGGGCGTGCGTGCGTGACAGCGGGATGGTTGGGACCGATGGACTGGCCCTTGCCCTTAAGGCAGGTGACGTGCAGGTCGAGCTGGTGAGCCCGCATTCCGAGGAAAGCCGAGGACGGCTGGGTGGCGTGTCCTAGGCCCCAGGTCATCGCCGATTTGGGTTTTAGTTTTCCAAAGCACGACGTAGGGAGAGCGGACTGCACACGCACACAGGCACGCAGAACACGCCTGTGAGTGTCATCGAGGGGACTGAAAGCTAGTGTGAGGCGTGGGATGGTGTTAGGGGAGAGGACAAGGCAGAACAGCAGCAAAGCCAGCAGTGACAAGTCGCCCATCCCAGACTCCCGTGTAGGCAGGGTCGTGGAACCTGGGGTCTGGCCGCTTGGCTGGCGGTGACAGGAGGTGTGTGTGGCAGGCCTGGGGCTGCAGTGCAGCCACTGTGTCAGGTCACACAGTGCCTTCCGGTGGTGTCTGAGACGGGGAGTGTGTGGCCTGTCAGCTGTAGGTTTGCTCGCTCGTTCGCTCCCTACACTGGCAGACGCGTGACGCAGTCAGGCCAGGCTCAGGCGGCAGCCCCCCAGGGGGCCCACCCCGGGTCTCCCGGCAGTTCTTCTGGTGGGTGAGGCTTCTCATGCCTCGGCAAGGGCCAGCAGGCTGCTGGCGTTGCCCTTTGCTACACAGGGCTCGGCAGGATACAGGAGACGAGGGTCCGTGTGCACTCAGTCCTACGGTTCAGATGGTGGCCCGCTGGCCCCGACCCAGAGCCACCCCCAGAAGCGGCATCTAAACTGTTATAAATGGGTCTGCGGCCACGCCACCCTGAACTCGCTGATCCCGTCTGGTCGCGGACGCTAAACAGGGTCGGGCCTGGCTAACACGTGGATTCCCACCTAGGAAGACCAGGTGCTGTAGGTGTAAAACTAAAAAATAAGGGATTGTAAGCTGATGAGGTCCTTGCAGTCTGTGAGGTCAACCAAAGGTTGCCTCACCTAAAAAAATGGACGGTCCGTAAAGACCTCACAGCCTCCCGCTTTCAGATTTTTAAGGAGATGAGTTAGGCCTTGGATCACGTCCCTCGAGTGTTTTCTCTCTAGTCGCCAACAGACTTTCCACCGTAGAAGCCTGCGGCAGGGCCTGGCCCACGCCTCCCGTTTCGGTTCAGTGTCACTGCTGGGCCTTCAGCGAGGCCTCCACCCAGCTGTGCGTGCATGGCCCTGGGGAAGGAGGGTGGTACCGCCCTGCTGGGTCACAGCCCTCACCGCCCCCCCAGCTCGCGCCCAGCCTGGGAGGGAGCGTGTGGCCCCTGTCACGTGACACGACCACCCCACGACCGCCTAGCCCAGCCAGCCGAACCTTCCCCTTCTCGTCAGCTGTGCTCTGCCAAACGTGCTCGGCCCCGAAGAAGCCTGTGGCTGTGGGGTCACCACCCCCAGCTTCCCACAAGCCCCTCCTTGAGTGGACACACAACTGGCCTGATTTCTGTCACCATGTCACTGGTTTCAAATGTCATAGTGAATTGTACTGCAAGTGACTGTCAGAAGTATATACCTGACCTGTGACGTCACCAGCTGACAGTGTGGGTAACTCGGGCGTACAGCGACATCCACTGTCACGAAGCCCGTACGCCGGGCACGCAGCACCAGCACCCTCTGGGGACACACACCGCCACAGCCCACACGCAGGAGGGGTCTTGGAGCACGTTCCCCTCAGTGCCCTGCGTGTTAACGTAGATGGAGTTACACCGAGCAGGATGCGTTTTTTCAGCAGACGTACTTCCACACTTTTAGATTAGTGGGTTTCCCCAAGTGCTTCCCTCCTCGTAGCTGGGGTAGAACCTTCTAGTGTGTGGCGTGAGAAGGCCGACACCAGCAGCCACTGCAGGGCCTCGTCCTGTCCCCACGTCCCCACCCGGGACCTTCCTGGCCTCTGCAGCCCAGCCGGCCTTGGGCACCAGAGGGCCCTCTAGCAGCCGCTTTGCAAAAGCCCGACCCTGTAAGGTGGATGCGGCTCCCTCGCTGCTGTGGCGGAGGCCGGTCAGCACCAACCCAAATGCCCAAGGGCAGGACAGCCGCCACTCTGAGGGTCCCAGGGCACAGACCAGGGCGAGGCTCCTGCTCCCCCCACCGCCGCGTGACAACAGCGGGGACAGGGCAGGGTGCCCAGGGGGCGAAGCACGGACAGAGACGCGGGAGCACGCGGAGCAGCTGCTCAGAGCAGGGACGGCAGATCAGGCTTGACAGGCGTGTGACACGCTCGGGAGCTAAGGAGAGGGGCCGAGGACACGCAGGGTCAGAGACCCGAGAGGGGCCGAGCGGAGCTTCTCGAAAAGCAACGCGTCCCCTGAAGCCTGCCGTTCAGTGACGCTGTTCTCTTTCCTGCAGTGCCGTGTTCACCTGGACCAACCTGCTCGTGGTGGTGGTGGAGCTCGACGGCTCCGAGCAGGAAGCCCTGGACCTGGTCCCCTTGGTGACCAACGTGGTCCTGGAGGAGCACTACCTGGTGGTGGGGGTGGTGGTCGTGGTGGACATCGGCGTCATCCCCATCAACTCGCGGGGCGAGAAGCAGCGCATGCACCTGCGGGACGGCTTCCTGGCCGACCAGCTGGACCCCATCTACGTGGCCTACAACATGTAGCCCCGCCCCGCACGGCCCCGCGCACGCGCGCTGCGCCCGCCCCGCCCGCCCCGCCCCCGCGGCGCGGGGACCGGCTCCACCGAGGTTTGCTCAGCGGGACCTCGCATCTCTCTCTGCCTTCAGTTTGTTGCGAAAGCTCATTTCGAACCTTTCTTTTCTTTTTTCTTTTTTAATTATTGGATAATCAGTGCTTTCTTCGTAAATGTGGTATTTTGTTAAGCCAAAATAGCAATTAAAAAATATTCTGCCCTCCAGATGGGTTCTTTTAAACAGTTTATGTAGTGTGACGAGGAGTTGTTTTCTCTGTTTTCATGTGTCATGAAACCTTAATGAAATGGACCTGTTCCTAATCTAAGCCATGGCTAGGTCTCCCCTTTTAGGGAAGTCTGCTGAGGTACGAGAAACCCAGACAGCAGCTTCTGGTTAGATCTGAGCCGCTTCTTGTCAGAAGGGCGAGGAGGCAGAGGCCGAGGTCAGCAGAGCGAGGAGGAGTCCGATGAGGCGCGTCCGGCAGTTCCCCTGCAGATATCTTTGTACTGAACTAAAAAGATAAAATAAGTTAACTTCTTCATATGTAATTATGTACAAAACGTTTAATTTATTTTGATCTCTTTAGAAGTATAAAAGAGAAAAACATTCAAGAATATTAAAGTCTTGTAATGTTTGCTAATATAAAAAAGTGTTGTATTATCTTGCGTGGATAGTATCACAGCAAATATATATATATATATGAAATATAAATTCACTAATGAACAAAGGAGATTTTAACGTTTAAAATGCAGAGCCTGTCACTTGCATGGTGTCCCCTCCACTGTCCTGTAGGTAAGAGAGCCTCTCACGCCCGCTCTGCCGATAGGGCGTCCGACGGCCAGGAGCCCAGCTCGCGCTTCGTCTGGAGCCGGAGGCCAGCAGGTGAGCCCGCTGCCCGCTGCCCCAGGACGGAGACGGACCTGAGGCGGGACGTCCCCGCACTGTGTGAGTGGCACACGCACTGCTCTCTTAGCTGCAGGAACTGTCGCACAATGTTACCACCTCTCGGTCACTGTCACCCTTTTGGTTACTGTCACCCTTTCGGTTAGCGTCACCCCCTTTTGGTCCTCAATATGGAAAGGAGTCATGTCCTGCGCCCGTTTGCACCGGCTGCGTGGGCCGCCCCCCAGGGGCCACTGTGTGGAATGGACAGCGTCCGAAACGGCTTGAAGGGAAAGACACAGGTGACTGTCGCCTTGGCCAGCTCCCAGGGGCCCCAGCCGTGTGAGCAAAGCCCACAGGCCCCCCTCCCCGCGGAGCCACCAGCCAGAGCCTCACCGCCGCCTGCCTTTGCCACCGTGGACGACGCATTTTTGACGCCCGTCACCTGCTGCCGCCGCCGCCCCACAGGCCTCGTGCCCAGAGCTCGCCGCGCACCCCAAGGTTGACCTGGCCGTCCGTGCCCAGCCAGGTGGGGTGTCAGCACTCCAGCGTGATTGCTTCGTCACCGCCCCAGTGTGACCCTGCAGTGACCCCCGGCACTGGATGTATACGGCTGAGACTGTCGCTGGGCAGAGCCCAGACCCCTCGTCATTAATTACGCCCAGGCCACGTCTGGACAGGCCCTCGCCGATGTGCCAGCAGCAAGGCCTTTGCTGAAAAAGTTGTGTTTGACTTCTGAGACCCAAGGCTGATTGTTTTTTAAAAATTTTAGTGGCATATTTTTTTAATTTGCATGTGGGATGCACCTTCCACCTCACGGTCGTCTGGCTTTGTCCACGCCGCTTGACTCATCGCTGAGTGTGACCCTCCACGCGCTCATGACCACAGCCCACCGCCTCGTGCTTCCTGCAGGAAAACCCGCCACGTGGGAAGAAGCGTTCTGACACGCCTGGCTGCAGGGGAGGGGCTCGAGGGTCCAGGTAAGATGCTGAGTGGGCAACAACGGCAGGGGCACTTGCGTGGTCCAGCCGGGGTCTGACGCAGCGAGCCAGTGTTGCCGCAGACGCACCCCTCGCCCTCCCCACGTCCGCTTCCCGGGCCGGGCCGTGCAGTCACGCAGGCGGCTGGTGACGTCCTGTCACCTCTGCTGCTGGAGTTGAGGCCACGGGTTTGGGGGGCTGGGCTTGGAGCTCCGCCATGCAAGAAAGAGGCAAGGAGGCACCCACCACCGTTTCAGCAATAAAAGAGGACCGTACCGCAGCCGAGTCGCGTCGTTCACGGGCCGTAAGCGATGTTTGTCCTGTGACCTTGTGCTTCGAAGTCAGACAGAACCGTGCAACCAGCTTGCACACAGGCGGGCACACGACGAACACTGAGACACAGACCTAACCCGACAGGGCGGCTTCCTCATGGTGCTTGTTTATTATATATATCCCACCCCGCTTGACACTTTACCCCAGGGAGACCGTCCCTTTTATCAGTTGAATGTTAGCAGCGTTATTTCATAGTGTGGTGACTGGTTAGAGAAATCCATGTACTCGACCAATCACGGTTTCAAACAATTTTTATGTGCAAAGGACGGCAACCTGCTCGTATGTGAAACCACCAGTAAGCTTTGTACATCTGTGATAACGCCTGTTTTATATTCAAATGAACAAATAAAAGCTTTTATTTTTGTTGCTCTGAAAGTCGTCGTTCCTTGCTTGGTCCCCTGGGACAGCGGCAGTCCTGGGGAGGACGCGCTGCGTTTCGCGTCAGTGCAGACACTCTGGACAGCGTGCAACTACTGATGTGGGCATTGACTGCTACAAAAACCCTGTGGCGACAACAGTTATGTGAAATGATCTTTAAAATTCTTTCAAATATACCTAAACTTGTTTGTTCACATCTCGCTGCAAGTGTACAGATCATTGGTGACTTGGGGACAGCACGCCTGAGTCCTGTACGCAGACGCTTCCTGTCCGCCGTCCGGCAGGGGACCTTGCCGGTTTGGAAGGCCACTTCGACCCGATCGCCCTTGTCCGTCTTGACACCCCGCAGCCCCGTCTTCGCCAAGATCTGAGGGTCCTCGCGGCTCCGTCTGGGACGCATGGCAGGTTCACCGACCTTCACCTAAAGGCTGTGACAAGGTAAGTTTTACTCCCGCGAACGTCATACTCACATGTGCAAAATCGCCAGGCACAACCCGGGTGCCTGTGTGAACCCCGCTCTCTTGGGCGGTGCTCAGGCTGGGGAAGCGGGTGCCCGGTGAGTGACACAGCATCAGAAGGGACGCCCCACCTTTCCGAGACGGCAGCTGGCAGCGGGCCAAGGGCCACCCAGGTGGCCGGGAGAGCCACCCTGCGCGCCCGTTCCGGACGGCACGTGCAGGTACCTGGGTGTGAGTGTCGCTTCTTTCTGCCTGCCGTGTTCTGTGTCCTCCACCTCTGGGCCCAGTCTCAGGACACAGTCAACAGGAGTAGGGCTGGTCGACTGTCATCCGGTGTCCCAGTGACCCCCCCCCCTCGCTGTGCCCCTCACGCTGGCTTCCAGACGTGTGTGCCCGGCAGGAGAGCGTGGCACGTCCCCTCTGTGCGTCTGCCGTGGGCCTCAGTGAAACCCCCCACGGGCAAGTGACATGGGGGCCGCTGGGACCTATGGCTCACAGCACTCCCGGAGACGGGTGACAGCGTGGCAGACACCAGGAGCTTCTGGGAGCGTGACGAGCGTGCCCTTCCCCAACTCAGGGCACACGGGGTGTACTGAGTCCAGCGACCCATGCTAGGCCCCGATGTCCCTGCTGTGTGACAAATGATTGGAAACAGCAGAAAGCTAAGAGTGACGAGGAGCAAGGGCAAAGGAATTAGGAGTGACGTTCTGGGTGACAGGCTACCTACCTGTCCACAGGGGACAGCACGTAGGACAAAGCAACAGAAGCGTGAGGTGACGTGACGGTGGGAAGGGCGGGGTGTGGGGGCGCGCAACGGGGTGTCGTGTGGGGGAGGAGGGTGTGAAGGGGTCTCTGCGAGCGGGTGGATGGGGCGCCTGGACCTACGCTCCAGCTGAACCTCGGGGGGCGGCACGGGTTGTCCCCAGGCCCCTTGCTCCCCATCGGGCCAGGGCTCTGCGCCCGGCTTAATGTCCACTGGGGCCCGCGTCAGCGCACGCGGGGCCTTCTCCAGCCCTGCGCGGCCGTGACGGACACGTGCACCGCGGCCGAGGGCACGGGACGGGGGTGGGGTCCGGGCTGGATGAAGCTGCTCCATGGCCAGATGTGGCCGGCCAGTCTCCCTGTTCCCCACGGTGTGGTGGTAATGGCATGCATTTCTGTCGTCTCGAGTGTGGCTGAGCATTTGGGAACTGTGGCCGGCCACCTGGGCCCCCGTCAGCTGCTCACGCCCCTTTGCTCCTAGGCCGCTGCACTTGGGGAACAGTGCAGAAGGCAGTGCCATGGCAAGCATGGTGGGCGGCCCCGTCCAGCTCGCCTGCCGTGCTTTAGCTCTTCGCAAGTTTTAGTTATAGGAAAGTGCTAATAACCACCATTATCGTCCACGTCTACGCAGCCTGCGCCTGCTGACCACGCTGCTCCTCGCCCTGCGGACTGGGACCCTGAACGCGCCCTGGGACGCCCCGTGTCCCACCCACGCAGAGTTCCTAGAGTCCTGCTTTGAACGAGCTGCCACATCCCACTGGCGTCCTGAGCGACACAGGTAAGGTCCCAGCGCCTCTGAGGGCCATGTCTGCAGCTTGGCACCGCTGGCGCTTCTGCCACGGGCTCCGTTACCTGGGGGACCAGCCTCCCGCCGGTGACGAGCTGGAAATCCCACCTTGTGCCATTTCTTTACTTTTCGCCGTGCTGAGGTCTTTGTTACGTGTCCACATTATTTCTGCTCAGATCGGTCTCTTGACCTCTCTGAGCACTTCACAGACGTGGAGTCATGGGTCGTCCTTTTGTGACTCAGTGATTTCTCTGAGCATTATGTCCCCAGTGTGTGTCCACGCTGCAGCCTGTGCCAGGTCCTTCCTACGGCCGAGTGCCATTCGGTGGCGTGTGCACCACACGGTGCTCATCCACTCACCCATCGACGGCGTGAGCAACGCTGCACCGGACGTGTGTGCACGAACGTCTCCTGGAGACCCTGCGCTCGGTCCTCGGGTGTGCCCGGGAGCGGGGTGCTGGGGCCCTGCGTTAGGGCGTGTTCCCTCCTCTTCCATTTTTGGGAGAAGTTTGAGAAGAACTGACATTAATTCTTCCTTAAGTGTTTGGTGGAATCACCAGTCAAGCCAGTCCTAGGGGTTTTCGTTAGTTTTTTGGTTCCTGATTCAAATCCCTTCACCTTATTGCTCTGTTCAGATTTTCTGTTCCTTCCTGACTCGGCCTTGGAAGGTTGTATTTCCTTCCAGGAATTTTCCCACCACTTCTAGGCTGTCCAGTTTTTTGGAGTGGAACCGCTCAACGTCGTCCTAGGGGTCCTTGGTGTCTGTGTGGTGTCCCTTGTAATGTCTCCTCTTTTCTTCCTGCTCTGTTCTTCGTCAGCCCTTCCTGCTGCTGACTCTGGGTTCGCTGCTCCTAGTTCCTTGCGGGGCGCAGGCAGGCGCCTGTCTGAGGTCCGCTAATGCACGTGCTTCAGTGTAAACCTCCTCAGAGCAGCTTCTGTAGCCGCTCATAGGTTTTGGTGGTTTTGTTCCCATTTTCATTTCAAGATATTTCTAATTTTCTTTTGATGTCCTTGACCCCTCGGTCATCCCATTGCGTGTTCATTTCCGCACACCCGCCGGTGTTCCAGCTTTCCTCTCGTTGATTTCTGGTTTCACACCACCGTGGCCAGAAAAGACGGCGAGAGCTCAGTCTCCTCACTCTGCTGCGACCTGTTTTGTGGCCTGTCACCTGACCCGCCTGGAGGACGTTCTCTGCCTCCATATGCCCTCTCCTAGATAAATGGCTCGTTTTAAGCTCTTAGCAACTTAACTTTGCTCACTTACGAAAGCTTCACTTTTGTACTCCGCCTTTTAAAATGTTATGTCGATATTTACCTTTTCTGTTGTGGATTCAGTCACGATTTATAGTAGCCATTCTTGTTTTTTAATGTACTTTTCCTTGACCTTTATACAGCAGCGAAGTGGCTCACACACCGTTCTCTGCAGAACTGTTTTGCTGAGTCCGGCTGTACCAGCGCACTGCCCGCTGTCATGTTTTCGTGCCGCTAATGAGCGCCTTTGCGTCCCAGCCTGAGGAGCCACTGGCTGCGCTCCCTGTGGGGCGGCTCTCGTGGCCCGGCACCCCTCAGCTTCTGTCTGGGGAGGTCTTCACGTCTCCGTATCTGAAGAATAACTTATCAGTAAAACAGTCTTGTCTGGCCATTTCTTAGGTTTTATTTCCCCTTCAACACTTTGAACGTGTCATTCCACTCGCTTCTGCCACACGGGATTTCTGCCGAGAGGTCCGCCGACAGCCTGATGGCAGTTCCTCTGCACGTTCTGGCTGCCGTTCGCACTCTTTCCTAGCTGCGGTCTTTGGACAGTTTCGTTATGATGTGTCGACATAATCGGGGGCTGTTAGCTTCGTGAACTTGGATGGCCTCTCCCCGGGTTTGGGACGTTCTCAGCTATTTTTCCTTTAAGTAAGTTTTCTGCCCCTTTTTTCCTCCCTTCTCCTGGAACCCCAATTATTCTAATGTCTGTCTGTCTGATGGAATCCCATAGATCACATGGGCTTTCTTCACTCTTTTTCTTTGTTCTCTGGGTCACTTCAGAATCGCCAGCCCTTACTGGCCTACCTCACACTTGACCTCGACGGCTCTACACACATCTCCCCCCGTTCTTGTGAGTTCTTCGGCTCCAGAATTCCCACTTGGTTCTTTTTATGATCTCTGACCTTTGGTGAGAGTCTAATTTTGAACCTGTATTTTTTGGTGTGTGATTTCACTGAATTGTCTGAGTTTTCTTGTAGCTTGTTGAGTTTCTTCAGAGCAGCTGTTGTCCATTCTTTATCAACGAGATTGTGAACGTACATGCACGCCTTTAACCTCGGTTATCGGTTTCCTTGATTTTTCACGTTCCTTGTGGTTTTGCATTGCTTCTCTTGCATGTGAGCAGCAGCAGCTCCTTAAATGTGGTGGCTGTCAAACGGGGTGTCCTGTGTCGCTAGCTGGGGTTTTCTCTGCTTCCTTGCGGGTCACCTGTCCTACTCTTCTCACTCCCTCTCGGGGCCGACCGAACTTAAGCTTTTGTCTCTGGTTGTGATAGTTCCGGGGAACGGTCCCCCTTTCCAGAATGTGGCCCTGACGCCCTTTTGTGGCCCATCTCTTGCTGCAGCCCGCCTTCTCACCCTCGTTCTGAGCTTGCCACGTGCACATTTGGCACCTGGGACTTCAGAAGGCCTGTGGACCGGGAGGGCCCTCCTGGGTGACGGGCGACTTGCCGTGGGGTCAGTAGGGCTGCATGTCAGTGCATCCAGTTCAGCTTTCAGTGGTCTTTCCCGCAACTCCCAGTTGCAGCTTCCTCTCGACATGGAGGTCCTGCCTAGGTTCTCAGGCCCCTGGGGACATGGGTCCTCCCGCCGTGTCGCACACCCAGTCAGCACGCTGTCCCCATGCAGTCATTCCTGGAAGGGCTGGGGTGTCCCTACTGCCTCAGCTGCTCCCGGGCTTCTCCCCCAGCGGCCGGTTCTGCAGTCCCCCTGTTGTCACAGGTCCACCGGCTGACGGTGATGGTTGTGCAGCCCACACCGAGGTGTCTGCCTAGTGCCAGACACAGGTGGGTGACACTCCTCCCAGGTCCCTTGGCCTGTGGATGGATTGCTTCCTTGACCTTGTCAAATCTCGTTTCTTAAAAAAAATTACCTTCCTAGAATCTTAACGCTGTCGACCTCTGAGGCGAAGACTTTTCCTTCCTCCCTGGTTGTAAAAGTAACGTTCACAGTGCGAATGCGAAGGACAGGCGCAAGCCCCGTATCTGTGCCGGGTCCTCCAGGACCCCCACCAGCTCCTGTGCAAGCTGTAGCCGCCACACACAGTCTCAGCCTCCCCGCTCCTTCCCTTCCTCGGGGCCGTGCAGTGCGCCCACCGCCCGGCACCTTTCCCATCGTGCCTAGCTCTGGGGTGTGAGCAGCGTGTTGTGCGTTTGACACCCTCGCCCAGTGTCAGCTCTGTGGGGACGGGGGTGTGGTTTGCCAGTGATCTTTTGTGAATTGATATCCACACCTTGCCTTTCAGGTGTGACTCCCAGGCAGCACACTCACTGTCACTTGGAGGCTTATGAGAAAGGGCAGACTCAGCAGCTCCAGCCACCCAGACCGGCTGAGTCAGGTTCTGCACATCAACTAGACACCCAGGTCACGTGTGTGCATGCACGAGTGTGAGGCTCTGACCCAGGTCACCGCAGCAGACGCCATCTGTCTCACTGATCAGGGATCCTTAACCCGAGGGACCTGAATCCTTCTGGGGGTGGAGAGTCTACAGACGAGCCCTGGTAATCTGTAAAATGCTAAACTTTATGCAGTGTATTTTGTGCATGTGTGTGTGCGTGGATCTCTCATGAAGTGGCCCACTTGTTGTTCCTTTCATGAGTAAAGCAGTGGTTATGAAGCGACAGTGTTTAACAAGCTCTCCTGTGACCCTGACCTTATTAGACACCGAAGGAAGGATCAGGTGACACTGGCTTCGTGTGAACTAGTTGGAGACGTGGAGCGACACAGGGAAAGGTGATGATTTGATTCTAGACGAACTGAAATTGATGATACTGACTCATTTCAAATGTTTGTTTAGCCTAGTGTGAGGGTTAAGAAAACAGGCTTTGTGGTGAAACCTGAATTTTTTAAGAACTGGTGAAAACTATTTTAAGTCTTCTGGAGAGCTGGCAAAAAAGGAAGTTCAACTTAACTGTTTAAGTGAATGAATTCTTTTTCACACAGTTTTTACATAAAAAACAGTCTCCCATAATGGATAACCTGCCGTATGTGATCACCATGTGATCTAGTTGTTTGGTCTGGTACAGGGGAATGGAGTCAATCAACAATGTATTAAAGCCAGTTTTTTTAAATACATTTATTAACCAATGTTAACACATTAAATGAGCCTATATATTGCTAGTCAGAGCAGCTTACAAAATGCCAGAATGCATCATAGAACTGGACAGCCACAATGAATAATTACAATGTGCATAGTGGCTAAGCTCAACATCTCGATATAGCTTTATGATTTGCAGAAAATTTTTAATAATGATTCCTAAAACAATCAATTGTAATTTTACCTAAAACTTTTACAAAACCAGGCCACAATCTTTTTTTAATTTTGTTTTTTTGTTTTTTTTTTTTTAAACACACAGTTTTCACGCTGTAGTAACTTGGAAATGTGCAACCGTGTCAACGGAGACAAAAAAGCCAAAGTAACACGAATCTTAACGTTCATGCAGCTATCAGTAAATAGTACACACTCTGGAATGGTTTTACACCGAAAGTATTTCCACAATAACTTGCTCTCATAGGGGTGGATCGAAGTTTTAAAACTTGAAAAATGACCAGAGAAGGTAAGTGTTCTTGGTTACACCGTGGCAACACTCACCAATCACACAGCCGCGAGGGGCTGAGCTGCTGCGTCGCCGCGTGATTCAGGTACGGTGTTGGGGCGGGGCGGTTCTTACACCGGGCAGCAGCTTGTCGATTAGCTTGTGTCACCACCGCCTGCAACAGCACCAGGGCTGAGGGGATGATTATTTCACAGAAGACTTACATTTTTATTTTTAGAGTGACCCTGACAAACCTGGAGAAAACTTTTTTAAAGGTTTTTCTCCTGATTCTTTCACTTCCATTGTGTGTAATTGCTTCAATAAATATCAAAGGTCTAAATAAATATTTACAAATTATTTCTCTAACCTTAAAAAATAACTAAACGATAAATGGGAATTTGACTTGGTCTAAGGTCAGTCTTTGCAAAAACATAAATTGTGAGATTTATTCTTAAAAAAAATTTAAGTTTTCCTGGCTGTATTTTATATACTATGTATAAAAAGAAATCATTATTCAACTATCGATCCATTCCTATTGGTAATTGCTTCTTAATCCAGACATTCCGCAAAATACAGACTTTTTACAAATCACGGCATCTTTAATACAAGAAAATTAACATGCATTATTCTTCATTCTGTGTACAGTGACAGAGTTCATTAGTAGGCAAAGACCCATTACTACAAACATAACGGCTTCTGTGAAACTTAAGTGCTTTCTTTCAGCATTAACTTACAATATACGAGGTGACACCAGGTAATAGGCAATCAGATGATACTTGGGGAGGGAAGGGAAGCATTAAATAAATTTGTATGCCTCATCTATAATTTCATGTATGGATTAAGGTAGTTTTTGGCTTAATTTTCTTATTTTGTTACAAGCACTCACGTTAGGACAAAGATGAAATGTGCAAACTTTAAAATTTAAATATTCATTTTCTCTAAGATCCAGCTCAGTAAAAGATTACCCCAGTTCCCTGCAATTTTAAACTACAAGATCAAAGCTAATAATTTGTTATAAAAGTTATATATTGAAAAGAAATAATGAAAAACACAATTGGGAAATATTTAAGAAAAAATATGCAGGACTAGCACCTGCTGTGTCAACCCTGTTCCCTAAATTCAATCACATACCCACTGGCATAACCAATAGATAATGCCTTTAAACAGTAAATTAAGCTGAACAAAACCAGCTCAACAAGGTTAAGAAATAAATTTCACATCAAGGTAGTATGTTTTATTTCTGAAACAGTTCTGTAGTTCTTACATTCAGGTCTATTTTAAATGTTTGTTAAACTCATTGTACTCACCTGTTGTTTAAAGGTTAAAATCTCTGTAAAACCTAAAAATGTTTTAAAATTTGCTGTAAATGCAACAAATTCAATTAAATTTTATTTAAAATAATACCCTCCACTGATGTTACTTTTACCCCCTGAAAACTCCAGAGGAACATTAACAAAAGATTTAAACTACTGTGCAAAATTTCTTCACGAAAAGTGTTTAAAGGCTGGTGCAAAATGGGAAGCAAACTCTAAACAATGTCGGCTCCTTGGGAACAAAAACCACGTGTCTGGGAAGAGTGACCGTCGGGGACTCTGCGGCAAAGGCGCGTCTTCATCTTTTCCGGCGACAGGTGCGCTTGTGCTCGGCGTGCCAGTGCTCCTGCTGGCACTTGATGGAGCAGTAGGACGTGTTCCAGCAGCAGTGGTACATGGCCTCCTCCTCACAGTTGTAGCACTGCGGGCAACAGACCAGGACCGGTTTACAGGGAGGCACTGGTAAAAACGGCAGACTTTTCATGTGTTTTTCAGAGCGTTCGGACTCAGCCCTGAACTATCATCCCAGGAACACAGTGTTTTACGCGCTGAGTGCAACGGCAGGGACAACGGCGAGCGAGGCTGCAGCGTGGGGTCAGGTACCAGAGATGCACACTTACCTGCATGCTTCTGCATCTCTCTGGGCCACGCCCATCGGCACACAGGCATAAGTAATCTCTAGTTTCTTACCAAGGTCTTGAGAGGGTTCCGGTATGGTGGAGGAGGCACCAGGACACTGCCACCCAGACAGCACCTGTCCTCCAGATGTCAGAGCTGAGTGCAAAGACGCGCAGCCACTGAGGCAGCTCCCCGCCGTGGCGGTACTCCTCATCCTCCCCAACTGAAGTGACTTCTAGGAGTAAGACTAGGACATCCAACACCACTGCATAAATGGAAAATCAGTGGCTGTGCACGCCCTAGGAAAGGCCGAGGAGACAGTCTACCTCAGGCTGATTCCTGGCACAGCCAACAACGGACCCCGAAAAAGAAGAGAAACATCATTCCAGAATCACATTAGTGTACTCAAATGGTCAGAGTTCAACAGAAAAATCCTAAGGCTACAACGCAGCAGAAGCATATGACCAAAGGAAACGTCCGCTCCTGACGAGCACAAACACCCAAGAAGCTTGACAAACTCCAAGTCCTGACCTCCGACACCCATGTGCAGACACGGATAAGCCAACCTTTGAAAGCCAAGGGTAAAAGAACAGTGGAAGCATGAGAGAAGCAAACTGTCACATACCAAGGATCATCAACATCTCACATTTCTCATCTGAAGCTTTGGGAGAGAGGGCTGATACATTCAAAGTGCTAAAAAAAAATACTGTTAACCAAAGTGCGAAATTTCAAAATCCCCAGACATCTCAGTGACGATTAATCCTGGACAAGTGTAATAAACTGTAACCATGGCTTATAACTGTGCCTTCTGATTTCTACCCAATTTAAGAGACTAACATTTAAAAAAAAAAGTTAATAGTATAAAGCTAATAATACTGCAGAATGCATTTGTAACTCCAAATCTTGTTTTCTACATAATTTAAGAGGTTAAGTCTATGTTTCTGGACGTGAAATGTGCAGAGTCAGCTATAAATTTAGGAGCAGACTTCCATATGTTACTTAGGCTCAGGGGCTCTAAATACAAATTAATAGTGTCAGAGCTTTAGGGTTAAATAGAATCCCCAGTCTCCACAAAAGAAAGAAAAAATTAAACATTTCAGCTCAAACAACTACTGAACACAAAAGGAGAGGAAGTCTGGGAATAAGCAACAAAAAGCTAAAGGGTGTAGAGAAAACCAACAGCACTTAAACTATACGTCTAAACCCCCGCCAACCAAAAGACAGTCCGGCAGAATGGGTAACATGAGCCAGGTGGACGCCATCTGCAGGAGACTCAAGACAGAGAAAGGGTGGGAAGGGTGTCCATCACACAGCAGCTTAGAGCAGGGTGGCTGCACTGCTGTATGTTTATGCACCTACAGACCATCAAAATAGAGGAGGCAAAAACTGACGGCTCTACGGGAACAGCTGGGGACCTCATGCGTACAACCACCAGACAGAATAAGGAAACGGAGGGCAAACTAACTAGACAATGACCTGACCAGATCTAACAGAACTTCACCCAACTAGTGCACATGGAACATTTTCCAGGGCAGACCATGTGTCTGTCAGCTTACAAATTAAGTCTCAATGTATTTTAAAAGCTAGCTATCAAGCAGAGTATCATCTCTGACCACAATGGGAACAAAGAAGAAACAAAAAGTAAAACTGAAAAATTCACAGAATTAAGGAAATTAAACAACACACTATTGAACAACCCGAGTCAGAAGAAAACACAACATATTGGACAGAAGTCAAGGGACGCAGCCAGGCTATGGTCCCATGGGGATTTATAGTTGCAAATACCTCCCCTTAAGAAAACAAAGATCTCAAATTAGTAATCTGAAAGTCCACCTTAAGGAATGAGGAAAAACAAGCTAGAGGATAGAGGAAAAAATTAAAACAGAAATCTGGTTCTTCAACAAAACTGATAAACCATTATTAGCTCGATGGAGAAAAAGGATTCAAGTTAATCAGAAATAAAAGTGGTGAGACCAACCGATTCCACAGAAATAAAAAAGGAGTGCCCTATTAACAATCACACACATTGATCTGGATAACCTAGATGAGACTAACAAATCTCTAGAAACACAAAATCTAAAACTAAATCACAAAGAAGTAGGAAAGCTAAATAGACCCCATAACTATTAAAGAGAATGAATCATTAATCAAAAATCCCCTAATAAAAAAGAGGACTGGATGGCTTCTCTTATGAATTCTACCACAGTTGAACTAATAACCAATCCTCAACTTTTCCAAGAAATTGAATAGGAAAGAACACCTCTGAAGCTGAGTCCACCAAAGACAAAGACTCTACAAAAAATCTATACATCAGGCCTTGTGAGCATTGGGATAAAATTCTCAACAAAATACTGGCAAATGGAATTTCAGCAGCACATTAAAAAGATTATACACGATGACCACGTGGGGTATATCTCTAACGCATGGACGGCTCAAATGAAAACTGACTAATGTGACAGACCACACCAACACAGTAGTGTAAGAAACACCACATGATCATGTCAGATGCAGAAAAAGCATCTGACAAAATTCAACTCCCTTTCATGATAAAAAACACTCAACAAACAGGAATAGAAAGAAATTACCTCCACATAATAAAATCCACATATGAAAAACTCACAGCAAACACCATACTCAATGGTGAAAGACCTAGCTTTTCCTCTAGACCAGGAACAAGATGAGGATGCCCAAAAAAGAGAGGAACGCCAACAAGCCCATGACAAGGTGCCCACCTCACTGATCCCCAGGGAAACACGAGTCACCACAGATGCCACCCACCTCACACCCAGCAGGACGGCTACCACCACTACAAGAACACAAGTGCTGGTGTGCTGCGGGGAAAGGGACCCCTGGTGACTGCTGGTGTCGTGCAAATTAGTGCAGCCGCTGTGGACAATGCCATTTTCACAATGATGTACGACTTAATTATAGTACAAGAGTAATTCTAAATCTTTTACCTGTCTACTAGAAATGATAGGATGAGCAAAGCAGCTTAGAAGGGCGAATCCCAGCTCCACCAACCAGGTTTTTAGTCACCCTGTTTAATCTCATCAGCCCAAATTCATCATCTAAAACAATGAGCATAAATCAGAGCAGTATGGCACTGGCATAAAAGTAGACACAAAGATCAGTGGAACAGAAGAGATAGCCCAGAAATAAACCCATACACATATGATTAATTAATTTATGACACAGAAGCGAAGCAGGGAAAGGATTTAAATAAATGGTGTTGAAACCTGGCAGCCGCATACCACAGGAAAAAAAAAAACACTCTCTAACACCAGACACAAAAATCAACTCAAAATGGATCAATGACTCGAAAGTAAGACCTGAAACTATAAAATTCCCAGAAGGAAACAAAGGCGGTTAAGCACCTAGTCATCAGTCTTAATTTTTTTGAATTGACACAAAAAGCAAAACTAAACAAGTAGGCACATCAAACTAAAGCTTCTGTACAACAAACAAAACCAACAACAAAACGAAAGGGCAACCTCTGGAATAGAAGAAAATACTGGCAAATCATATATCTAATGTCCAAAACATAAAAAGAAAGAAAAGCAATTGAAAAATGGGGAAGGACCTGAATAAAACATTTCTCCAAAGAAGACAAATGGCCATCGGATACATGAAAAGATGCTCAACGTAACTAATCATGAGATATCACCTCACACCTGTTCATTTACACAAGCGACAAGTGCTGGCGAAGACATGGGGGAAGGGAGCCCTCGTGCACTGCTGATGGGAATGTAGACTGGTGCAGCCTCTGTGAAAGCGGTGTGGAGGGTCCTCAAAATATTAAAAACAGAACTACCCTATGACCCAGCAATTCTACCTCTGTGTTTATCCAAAAAAAAACAAAAACCAAAAAACAAATTCAAGTATATGCACCCCTATGTTCACTGCAGCATCATTTACAACAGCCAAGACATGGAAACAACCTAAGTGTCTGTCAATGGACAGATTAGATACAGAGGATGCAGTACATACACACATGGGAATACTACTCAGCCACAGGAGGAGATCCTGCCATTTGTGACAATAAGGCTAGACCACGAGGGCATTAGGCTGAGTGGGGTAAGTCAGACAAATACTGTAATGATGTCACCTATGTGTGGAACCAAACAGGAATACTAGTGCCAGGTTCAGCTACTTGAGAAGCGTGCTACAAAAACACTACAAAAAGCACTACTACAGTTCTTTATCACAGCCAGCTCTGCGCACTCCCCTACTCGCTGGCCCTGGTCCCTGCGTGAAGGCAGAATGGCGACACTGTGCTTCCTGTACGGTGAACACACCTTCATCTCTACCTAGTGATTTATTTCATTATGTTTTATCTACCAACTGATCCACAGTCCTCTAAGTCAGACGCCGAGTTTCCCTTCCTCTTGCCAACTCTTTTGCTATACTAGTTGCTGTAACATCTGCTTCCCTCGTGAAGCATTTGCCTCACGTGACCTCAAAGACTCTTTCTGAACATAGTCTGAATGAACAACCACAAACTCTCCCATGGTCATTCATTAAAGCAAACCAAGGTATGAGCTTTTGGGAGCAAAACCTTTTTCCTCGCCAATTACTTGAAGTCTGGAGAATGAGTGTGCTCAGAAACTTCTAATCGAGTGGGAGACGAGAGTCACAAACAGGACACAATGAACTGCTGCTCAGAGTCTTAGCGAAGTCGGAGACCAGTGAGATGTTACTAGTATAAATTAAAAGTAATCAGTTGTCAGTACAATCTAATGTATGAATGTTCAGTGCAGTAAAAGTCTGAAAACCCTTAATTCACTAACGTGATACTTACATTTGTAATTTCACGATGCGGACACTCCCTATCAGGAATTACCAGGCAAAACTCAGGGCCAGACAATTTATCCAAACTGAATATTTGCATAGATGGAGAAGTTCTGTCAACCGACCGTACTAAATACGGTGTGTCTGACTGTCCTGACCTCCCTCTAACAGACTAACCCTGAGCAACACTCAGCGCTGTCATATTTGATGTGATTTCAGGAATAATATGTGCACATGTATCTTTCTGGATTGATGTTCATCCTATTTTCAACTGTCAGTCAAAAACGCACTGTCACTTACCCACTGCTTCTTCTTGGTCTGAGAGATGAGCTGCTTGTGCTGGGCCGCGAGCTTCTTGATCTCCTCCACGAACTCCTCCTTGCACTTGTCCTTCACCTGCTTGCACTTTCTGTCCATCTCGCCCTGCATGTTGGCCATGGCTTTACTCACAGCTTGTCTTTTCTCTTCTTCCATTTCAGAACGCAGCTGAACGAAAACCAAGTTAACCCACAGTACATCAGCTCACGGCCAACAAAGGCAACCGACCCTCGCACCAACCCGAACGCCCAGTCTCTACCGATACGTCAACTCTCCCCTCTACTAAGAGCTGCGCGTGTTCATGTGACGAGAGTTCTACAGAAGACCCTCTTTCCCCGCATTCCTAGTTTTGAAAAGCAGCTACCTGGCTGACACCTGAGTGAGGGAAGTGAACCGCCGGCTCCCCAGGCCCGGGTCAGAGGGCCCCACGCGGCGCGGGCCCCTCACCTTTTCCAGGGCTTCTCGAACGACTCTCTCCGTTTCTCGTTTGTGATCAGATTTCATGCGGTCTTTGAAGTCGTTGAAGATTTTGGTGTACTTGTCATGGCACATGCTCTGACACACTCCGTCACTGGCGGTCTGCGTGCTTCGATGCAGCATTCGTGGTGAAGAGGCACTTAACTTCTTGGTCTGAGTTGACACGGACACTTTTTCGATTGGCTGGGGCATAGTGGGGATTTCCTGGCTGGAACTCACGGCTTCGGTTTCGGGCTCTGGCTCCTGCAGGGATGGCAAGCGCCTGGGTGTGAGACTGGTTGGCGAGCAAGGCCGTCGGGGAGGAAACACGGGCTACGCGGCAGCGGCCGCACGATAAACTGCTGCTGAAACCCATGTGGCTAAGACGGTCAGTTCTGGGAGGTGTCTGTACTTCACCGCAATAAAAATAAACCAAAATTGAAAAACCCAGGCAATTAACAGCTACAATAATTCTAAATGGTGACTTGCTTTATTACAATTTCCTTGTGTACTAATACTGCAGTCTTTGCTTTTAAAAGAGACTAAACAAAAAAGTTATATAAAATGTAAAAGCACCAACTTAGTCACTTCTGTAGGCCAGGCTCAGCTGCACCTGGTCTGGCGCATGCACAGGTCATGGGCTTAGCCATAGTTCCCTCCAGCTTTAAAACACTTTTAAACAATGCTAAGAGAAAATATCAGTGTCAGGAGGTGCCGCCAAGCGGCCTCCTCACTTGGCCAGACCGTCACTGCGGGGTCGGAAGGCTGGGCTCAGACCTGGTTGATATTATGTGATTGACAGTAATGCCTTTCACAAGGTCACATGATGAGCAACTGTCCTGATCATAACTTTGAAAGTATTTCCTGTTCCCTGTCACGCGGACACTGTGAAACGCTCGACTTACTTCTTTTTTGGGTTCCACACTTTGATTACGTCGTCCTTTTTTTGCTCTTGGTTCTTGAGTGACCTTTAGCTGTGGGCGGCACAAAAGTAACAGCAGATTATTCTCGACACCAGGAAGCACTTCTCTGCTGAAAATACTAGTCAGGGACCTGTAGGTGAGAAGTGCCTTGCTCCATCTGACGAAGCTGCAGCCTACTCAGCACCCTATGGAGAGGAGGCTGGGGAGGGCCGACGCGCCGTGGGGACAGGGCGGTATCCACACCTCTGCACTGACGGCCGAGTGAGGGGCTGTGGGTGCTCACCGTCTGTGGGACCAGGCGCCGGCTTCCTCTGCACAGTACTTTTACTGGTGTGTGGGTGAGTGGAAGGAGGGTCATCAAACTTGTTCTCACCGTGAGTGTGCTAAGGGGGCTCACAGTCAGACCGCGGCGGACGGGCACGCCGCTCACCTGCTCGTTGCTGGTGGAGGAGATGCTGGATTCGGCCTCCTCCTCCCCGCGGTCCTCATTCTTAGACTTCCAGAACCGTCCCTCACGAAGGAAGCGCTGATGCAGTTCCAGCTCATCACAAGCCTTCTTCCAGCCCATACTGCGCTTAACATGCAGCCGGTGGACATTGACTGTGATGTCCTGAATGTTTTCAGAAGGAATCCAAGCCCTGGCAACATTCAAGGGTGTCGTCAGAAACGGCCACGCATTGTAAAGGACAATTTGCGGCAATGCCGATTTACTGAGGCTGTTAGTGTGGCTAGAATAAAAAACTCTCACCAAGCAGAAAATGCTCTGGTGCGGTAGCTTTTGTTTTGTTCAGTCATCAAGTTCTCAGAATTGGAGCGATTCACAAATCCCTCGGAAGTGTTCACGGTTTTCTTTAACCAGCGTGAGCAAGTTTATATGTACATTCTGCCTAAGTCTCTTTTAAAATGTTACCTACCTCCTGTTGATCTGAACACTATAAGTTCTTCAAAATCTAGCTATTTGCAGATCAGAACTACCGAAATCATCTGAAAGTGCCAAGAAATTTTCATGAGATGCATATAATTTGAAGGCATCTAAAAACTGCCACCTAGTAAGCTCTGTGTGTGTCGCATCCATGTTCACTAGTTGAACCATGACTGACGAGTAGGGGAGTTTTTGTGTCATTCACCAACCAGGCCACTCTGAACACAGCTTCAAATGTCTCTGAATTATGTGTGATTTGGCTCTAACGCTATAGATTAAAACACTGTATTTCTTTCTATTGGGGAAAATGCTAAGAAAATTTTCCCAGGCATTTGTCACTAGTGTTGACTACGTGCCAGGGGAAGGCGCCACAAAGCACAGGACAGGGAGTGGGACTGCTCTCACGTGCGACTGCCTCTTTTCACAGCTGGGGCAGGTGCTGTGCGGGGGGGCTGGAGCCCAGCGAGGGCACTCAGGGTGCCTGATTATTAGAATGGCACTTCTGTTCCTGGCCTCTGCTGCTGAGGACCCCGCACCTTTGTCAGAAAGAACAGGGAACCGCATGCCGTGCGGCGTGAAGCCAGGGTGGTGCTAGGGGCTCTGGAGAGGAAGGGGCTCCGTCTGGGCTTGGTCTCGAGAGACGGTGAGATTTAGACGGGACCGTATGCGGGGGAAACCCCAGGCACAGGGGGTGCCACACATGAAACAGGAAGCTACTACAGCACAGAATACAAGCTGGGGTACAGCACTGTGCACACACAGACTCACTCGTCGCAGTCTCCGTGTAAATACGTGCCACCGTTTTCATGACTGGCTTACAATTAGCTTCAGAAACACCAGACCAATGACAGCTCTGAGGGGATCTTAGAGTATCGCGGTGCAGAAGCCGCAGATACGGACTCCTAACTTGTTGTAGAAGCTTAGCTATTTGCTTTACAATTTAAAAGCATGTTTTAAATATGTAATAATCCACACTGTTAAATGGTGATAGCTAAAACTGTTCAATTTAAACTGCCATGCAAATCTTTATACATATTACATCAACAGTGGCTCTTCCAACATGAGTGCTCTGTTAGAAACCAAAGAAAAATTAACTCTGAAAAACTAAACACCCATGCTAACAGTGCACAGGAAACTCTGCTTGTGGAAGAGCCCTTGCCACCAGATGCTGAGTAAGTATATTCTCTCAGGCAACAGATATTTATTAAGCACCTGTCATGTACCAGACGATAAAATATTGTAGTTCACCTTTTAAAAGCAGTGAGTTTTTGAGAGAGATTTCCATGGCAAGCGGTGCTGACTACCTGGAACAAACTTGTGAGAGTATTTTCCCCTTAACTTAAACAAACATCTGTCCTTAATATAAGACTCAGCTGGTGGTGACGGCTGCACGACAGTGTACATGTACTCCATCCACACCGATGAACTGCACGCTTAAAAGTGGTCGTGAAGGTTTGAAAAAAAAAAAAAAAGAGGTCATTAATCAAAACTTGCAGCTGGTGGCCTTTACGGGCCATATGCTCTTGCTGTTAATATGTTGCTTGAGTAATTAACATTCTTAATTATAATTCTTACAGAGTTTGTTTTTCAATAAATCAAATATTCTAATATGATGGAGTATAATTTTTAAGCTATGTCACCATCAATCATTTTTTAGGTATGTCCATCGATCATTCTAGAGATCTTGCAAAGGAAAAGCTTGACATCGAAATGGTAGATCTTTTATTTTCTGAAATAAAGGCCTCAGAGTCCCATCTGTCCAGAATATTTTAGATAAAATCTTCCAAGAAGTAAAAAAACCTCTAGAAATGTAGTTTTGTTTTAATTCTCTCTTCAGATGACAAACATATTCTAAGGACCCAAGTATATTAGCTCAGATGTCTTTTTAAATTATTTTCTGTGTAACATAACTGAATGACATAAAACAAATCAATTCGATCAAATGTCACTCAGAAAGACACTATGAAGCTGCTTGGAAATTGATGAAAAAATACAAGTAAAAAATTCTGATAGTTATTCTCACCTAGTTTTAACGGTTTTAAAAATAAATTCTTGTTTTTTTTTTTCTAAGTTAACTGTGTTTTATGCAATAAAATTTAAAAAACTGAATCAGACTTTCCTCTGCTGTTTCCATCTGTGTTGTAAGGCTAACCTTTGTTAAATATGTGCTCCGGCCAGGCACTGCGCTTAGGTCTCTGCACATAAAAATTCCTTTAAATCTTACAAACGCTTCTGAGACAGGTACTGTGGAGGCCCCTACTGCACAAGTGAGAAGACAAGGCTCAGGGAGACTAAATAACTTGTCCAGAACTAGCGTAGAGAACGATGGTGCCAGGTCGCAAGTCCACAGACGAGCCTGCCCTCGACTGGCCTGTGTGTGATCGGTGCCGGCTTCGCTGGGGAACTGAGACAGTTCCCCAGTATGAATGAGGTACTGAGCATATAACTTAAAAACTGCCACTTCACAAGCATGCAATTAGAACACTCATTCTGTACTGAGTCACGTATTGTCGTTCAACTAACGTTTCTGGCCTTGAAAGCAGTGTCAGCTGAGTGTGGATCTGTGAAAGAGCAAAACTACTTTTTTGAAAATTTACACTATTCTTGTGACAACTTTTTTTTCAAACATTCATGACCACTTTTAAATGAAATTAAATGAAGACTACGTAAAACATCACTTTGGTGAGAAATAAAGTCCCTCAATCTGTAGCTTCTCTTGCAATAACAACAACTACACAAGACACTCAGGCCCCGGGCATGACAAGAGAGACTACCTGGAACTTCAGGGACTGTAAATTCAAATGCTTGCACAGTATGACTTTTTGATCTTGCAGCTGACTACTGGTACTTTCCCCCTCTAACATCTGTGTTAAATGAACCCCCCAAAATCACATGTGAATTTTTGTTTCCTATTGTGGCTTGATTAGTTAGGCTCATCAATCTGAGTCCTATGACAGTTCACAAAACTTGAATTCACATTCTCAGAGCCAGTGCTACTATTGGTGACACATACCCCACAATGAAGAAGCGAACTATAACTTCATAGTAGTACAGTTCACACTTTATACGAAATACTCAACTACGTAAATAGTTTTCTAGCAACAAAAGCTTTGCATATTTTATCACAAAAATGTAAACTTTTAAGCTTTGCTATCTACATTTCCCTAGCGACAGACAATTTAAAGTTGAGCCTGGAAACAGTGTCTCTCTCCATGCACGTAACCCTTACGTACATGTATGAGGCATTCATCTACGTTCTTAGATCTCAAGACTGACAGCCTCTTCTACTGAGCTGATTATTTTTGTCTATGGCTTTTCAACAGAGCCTTGAAAAGACGGCTCAAACTGCCGTGAAATCATTACAACACTAGGAAACGGACACATCCGAGATCCCGTTCCCTTCACTGCCCGTTACGAATTCGATCCCAGCATTAACATGCATCTGATTCACCAGTGCCAACCACTGAAACCGTCCTGTGTAGCAATCGATACCTGGAATACACCTAGAGATACAATTTCAGGAAATCACTGTTAGCTGCCTAGTCAAGTGCCGATTTGTTTCTTCAATTTAAAAAACCTTCATGCTGTTTCTCAGCAGCTCATCTATGACTGTCACACACGGGGACGTGATTACCTTTGGTGGTGGTGACCGAAGAAGCGGACGTCAACCTGATTGTCCTCTTTCTGCATGACTTTGGCTGGCCAGAATCCAAAACCTTTCATTTTAGCCCAAACCAGTTCATGATTGGGTATCTGTGAATAAAATGTATTACCTTGCTATATTATTTTTAAAGTAGTAAATACAAGTCTATCATTAATACTGAACTACTTTACTTAGTCAAATAGAATTCATTATTTTGAAAATTTCTAACTCCTAAACACACAGAACTTTTTTAATGGGATTAATTTTGCCAAAAAGAAAAGAAAAACCCATCAAAACAAAACATTAAAACCTGCATTAGAGCAGGAATATGGACCTTCATTTCTCGGAGAGTCTACACAGTAAAGGCCCCTCTCCTGACAGCCTGCGGCACTCTGGAATGGGGCGGCCCCAAGGCCAAGGGCCACATGGGTCCCGGGGCAAACAGCAGGCCCTCACTACGCTTCCTGGGCCCGTTAGAAACAGAGGGTGTCAGGCCTCGCGTTCAGATCTACCTCATCAGACACCCAACTGTTAACGAAACCCTCAAGTGACTGAGACACACACTAACTTCGGGAAGACTGGCTGCTCTCAGGTGGCCGCCTACACCCATGCCTTTGGGCCCCCGTGATACGGGCCTCTCGGCACCTACCTGAAACTCTGTCATTTTAGAGGACATCACAAAGCTATGAACACATGTAAAGCCTTAGGTTTCTTATAAAACAGTGAGAGGAAAGGTGACAATCTACTTCATTATGTAGATTAAGAGTCCCAAGGTTTACCCGAGTCACTCATTTTAGAGTCGGAAATGAATAAGGTCCCACGTTTTTCCTGTCTCAGTTTTTACGTTCATTAAAACCATGTTCTACGATATAAAGAAACATACTTAGGAAGCATTATAATCATTAAGCAAACTGGCAATAAACTTTCCTGGAGCATCGTGCACTTAAAGAGGTAAACAAAAATCACAAAATGTCACATACACAAGGGTAGCAGAACCAGTTGTCAGGACGAGCATTCGACAAATAGAAGCAGTTCTTGCAAAGCTGTAGTTCATCCAGCTGAAAAGAAAAGCAACGACGTTAGCCTGCACGGAATATACACGTGCATGAAACACGCAAAACAGATCCACGTAAATTAACGTTCTCTTTCATGTACACCGACAGCCTTGGATTTTGTTCCTAAGGTTACATTTTTAAGTTTTCAATAAATCACCCTGTAAGAGCCACCACCTTCCTGTGGGCCATCCCCAACAGGTGGCCCCAGAGCGCACCCGGAGAAGACGACAAACCCTCACCGGCACGTCTGGGCCGCCCTCCCAGCCACCTGCTCCGGGGCCTCTGACTCTTCAGCACTTAGACTAAGGTTCTTCCCTCCGAAAGGCCCTCCCGAGCTGCCCAGTAAGTCACCCCGGCGACAGCAGCCCTCACTGTGCCCAGCTCTCCGAGTTAGTCCTAACTTTCTTTTGTAACATTCTTTCACAGCGTGTAAAGAAACCTATTCTGAGTCTCCCTTTTCAGAACACAGCTCCATGAGCAGGAAGCCGGTACCCTGATCACCTTTTCAGTCCTCCTAACACACTGCACAGCACACAGTAGATCCTCATTCATATCTGAATAAATTTTAAAAAGTCAAATTTGAAATTCAAGAAACAACACTTTTTATAGCACTGACACTTTTGCAAAGATAGTACACGGTTATAGGTTCGAGTGTTGCAAGTAAGACCACAGGCAAAAAACCTTCCCTAAACATGTGTTTCATTTATTGCATAAATATGAACTTTGTTTTTTGTTTGTTTGTTTGTTTTTTGCCTGTGCAGCCTAGCAGGAACTCGTTCAAAGACGCTAACACTGACTGCCCAGTGCCACTCACGTCCCTGCAGCACGAGACTCATACCCTGAAGGGAGTTATACAAGGAAACCGTTGGCCCTTCTGTAAGTTCCTCAGTAAAGAAATCTCCCAGGGTAGCTCTGAGAGCTGTCTGCCAGAATTTCTTCCCTCCTATTTGCATTATTCCCTGTGCATATCCAACATGGAAATAAAACTGTATTTAAAAGGAAATGACAAAATTTAAATGTATACAAGGCAACTGGAATTCAGAAATAAATTCACTTGGAATATAACAGGTTTAATTACTAGGTATGATCAGTACCTCATGACAGGTGTCTTTATAAAGCATCCTCGCTATGTCGGCTTGCTCACTGTCTGCTGTAATTAAACACAGATATCCATTACCAGAAATCTGGAAACACAAGACTATCAAAATTAACACAGTCATTTAAGTTTTCAGTTTGACAAAAGTGGACACATAACATTTAAAATGAAAATGTATATTTTAAATAAAGTCCTGGCAGCAAAATAAAATTCTACAGGCAGCTATAATTTCACATCCCACCTAATAGTAATTCTCTAGGTACAGAGCAGCCTTTTATCACCTTTAAATGACAGGATATTAATGAAGAAATGACCATAATTAATCACAATGGTTATGAAAAGCCTCTCCACTAAGTTTCTAAGCTTATACCTGAAACTATGAGGAATCATATTTCCATCATTCAGTGCACTGGTGTTTTGCTTTCTGATGGTCAATTCTATAAGCTACAACTACATTACTAAATATTGTTCAGACTAAACCACAACATTAACATTATTACTTACAGATCATCAAAATACAAACTTTTAATGGAATGTTTTCTGAAAGGTATTTTTCAACTTGGGATGTAAACGGTATTAAAAAAATGCACATGAAAGAAAAAAAAACAAAAAATACTCAACCTCCATAGAAAATCACTGTGTTGTGGAGAAGCAGCTGAGCGTCAGCTTTGAACTCTTCGTAACTGCGGTACTTCCCCTCGTTCACTTTCTGAATAGGGCAAAAGACAAACAGCACAGGAGCTCCTAGTGAAAACATCTGTTTGCACTGTACTGACAAGGTTAGCATACAGGACACGGCAGAACTTTCCAGAATGACATCACGGATACCCGTGTCCCACAGTGTTGATGGGCCGTGTGTAAGAAACACCCCTTACTCCACGTACAGTTAGAACGGGACAGTGTGGTGGAGTGTGGCAGGTCTGACTCCCGGCAGCCACCACTGTCCTCTGTGTTAATTCACACAGTGAACCTGGCAGCCTGCATGTCTCATTCGTTCTGTAACGATGACAAAAGATCCTGCTTAGCTTTGTAAATAGTGAAAGCTTGGGCCAGGGTGGCTGATGAACCCTAACTACAGACCGCCCACTGTTACAACGCAGGAGAATTAAGACGGGGGGTGGGGCTGGGGCAACTCTGAGCCTCCGGGACAGTTACCATAACTACGAAGAAGATACGTTTACACCATTCTGAATTGGACTAGATTCTAATTTATAAATAATTATAAAATAAAGGCCCAGATGTTCCTGAGGCACCGAGGCAAAGCCGGGGTTCCTTACAGGGGAGTGGCAAACATCGAAGACGTTCCCTCACTGGAGTCTCCGTAGCTTTGCCTTCGGATGCCAAAGAGAAGGCTCACAGAGGAAATGTGAGAGCGCTTTTTTTTTTTGGGGGGGGGGGAAGTTTTTAGAGGGGGTATGGAAAAGTTAAGAGACTGTCTAACAAGGAGGCATCTTCTTATCCTCCTGATACTTCTAGGAAATATGTTTGAAAAAACCCCACTCTAATCGCCTCTAAAGAATACTTAGGAACCCACATTTCAGCTGAAATCTTCCAAGACCCAACTCAGTTACCCCTTCTTCAGGAAGGTTTCCCCCCAGGTCGGTCTGCCAGCTGGAAGTGGCTGCCTGTCTATCACCAAAGGCCACAGGGCTTCTTTACAAATACTGGTATCTGAGCCCCACCCTGAGTCTCTGACAGTACTGGGCCCAGGCAGGCTCGGGCATGGGACTCCCCAGGTGGCCCAATATACATCCAGGTGGAGGACAACTGTACCTCGGACCTCAAAGCACCTTTGTAACTTGTGAGGTGTGCGCCCTCATGGCTTACATTTTGGTCTGGATTACAAGCTCCTGAAAGCATAAAAATCACGTCTTCCTCTATTTTCCTGACGGTGCTTTTGCTCACGCACACGGCCAAGACACCACCCACTCATCTATTGTTCCCTGTGGAGCCAACGGCATCGAAGTGGGGAACGAGGCAGGTGCTGGGCAGGGAGGAAGCTGCAGGGGCAGAGGAGGGGTCGGAAAGGCAGCTGAGGTCATTATTCTTTAGAGGCCTTAGAGTTTAGGAAAAGAGCCTATGCCTGAGCCTGTGAAATCTGTGGGTAGGCGATAAAACTAAAATTACTTGTTTTTAATCCAGGATTTGCCAACTACTTTCAGGAAACACCTTCATTTACCCTTTTCTTCCTTTGAAATAATACACCTTCAGTCAATTTCCGCTGCAAAGGGGACTGGGAAACTTGTAAGATAATTTCAATTCCTATGGTCTCCCTGTAGCTGTTACGTCCAACCATACGATTTCAAAATTTGAAAATGACACATAAGCTACAGAATTAGTAATTCAGTAACCCTAACTGGAAACATGTCTAAGTGTCCTACTGGTTTCACTGTAGTCAGTAATTAAATATTAACCAACCCAACAATCCTCAGCTAGAGTAGATAAAATTAAAAACTTTAATTAATAATTTTGTTTTATTCAAGCTCATTTCACTGTTTCCCAAGGCTCTACATTAGTTCCACGTTCTGTTTCCTTAGAGGCTCCTCAGCACAGCTGCGGAAACGAGGGACCCACCTCCCGGGGGGGCGGTCCACACCTGAACGCGGAACTGACCAGGCTACCGTGCGTTTGCTTTAACCAGGAAGTGTCAACATCCACACGTGGCTTAAAGTCAGGCCCTTTATAAGATGACACCTCATCTGCACCCGAGCAAGCACATGACAGTCAAAAGCAGCAGCCCTGGGAGTGCTGGCCACGTCTGCCGGTTCTAGTGGCAGGCGGGGCAGGCACCCCAGAGGGAGTCGGCAGCAGCATGGAAGCGGCTTTACCTCCTGGATGGTGGGGACGTCGACCGCTGAGTGCACCAGCCTCCGGTACATCGGGTGTTTGCTGTCCTTCCCCTTTTTATTAAGGTCTATAGCCTGAAAGGTCATTAGATACAGCACTTTTAAACATGGCCGGAGCAAGGTACAACATCAGTCCCTAAACAACAAGGACTTTAGAAGTTACTGAAAAAATGCATATGCACTATTACAAGTTTAATGCAGCGACCTTTAAGGCTATGAGAGAAAAAACAATTACTTGGGAATGTTCCGTCTCATTCATTCATTCACTCATTCATTCATAATTCCTTCTTTTTTCACTCTGCCCCCTCCCATCTGGTAACCATCAGTTTGGCATCTGTGTCTATGAGAAGTTCCATTTCATATTTTAAACACTAATTATCAATGAAAATGATCATTCTGATAAATGAATTTTTTTAATGTAAATGTTTCTAACCTGATACAGCTGAAAAAAGTGCCTGTTCAAAAGCAAAGACAAAACGAAGAAAATCTAAAAGTCCTTTTATAGAACTACTGACAGTAGTGATTCCCACCATTCATACTGCCCCTTTCGTACCTTTACTTGCCGGTCACTAGATTTTAAAGAGTGAACCGGACTGAAATTTAACTGCGTGACATGGGAACCCTCACCTCACCCCCCATCCAGCAGGACTCACCCTCTCCTTCATGCGGGAGACGATGAACCTCAGGTATGTACTCAGCTCCTGTTTATTTGTATTCTTCTTCTTGATGCTCTGTTAAAAACAGGAAATGCCCGATATAAAAATCTTATCATTTGTATGTTTATATTCATGTAAAAGACTTATACATACAAATGATTATAGTATACACATTTTTTTAAAAGATGCACTATTTCCAACATCTGATAGAGAAATCTTTGAAATTTGTAGAGCAAAAGTAGCAATTACTGTAACTAGAATCAGAAAGTATTATATTGTACTTGACCTAAGAACCTTAGAAAACTACGCATTTTTTCTTTTCTTGATATTTTGAAACTTAAACCAATTTTCAGATGAAAAGAAACTATAATGATGGTATAATAACAACATAATGTATAGTCACTTATTTTACACCCCCCCCCAAAAATCAATGGCTGACATCCATTAGGGTGTATTTTAAATTAGCAAGAGTGAATGGTGAATTTCAAAAAAAAAAGTATTATTCGTTAAAAAAGTTATTGAAAGTCCATGTCACTTGTGAGTTACGTGCAATGCAGTGGCACATGGCCAAGTATCTGTTTTAAAATGCTACTGATCTATTCAGAAATAACTCTAATTTCTATGAGTCTGGCCTAAAAGCTAGTTAGGTTTCTTATTTTCTATCTCAGAAAATCTAATATCACATGAAGAAAAGAACCATAATTCCACCTGTCATGTCCTTTCTGGACAGCTAGGAAACACGGACAAACGCTCCCATTCCCTCGGCCCAGGTGAAGACCCCACGCAGCCACGCAGCCACGCGGGGCCACACTGCCGAGGACTGAGCGGCACGGGCCAGTCCTGAGCGGGTGTTCTCCCTGCCAGGCCACTAGGTTATCACTCCCAAAGAACCCTACGCACAGGAAGTCATCTCGGTACGCTTAACAGGCTGAAGGAAGGACAGACGGTTCTCACTGAGAATCGCTAACTACAGCTTGCGAGAGTGGGCTGTACACGCGCATGTACTTAGACACCTGCACACGGTGGAAACACGTTTTCTTAGCTGGAGACCACTTCACAGACCTCGCGTTTACCGTGACCCCTCCTCCCACCTCTCGCCTGGGTCCCCTGGCCATGCACAAACAGAGTCACGGTCCCTCCTCACTCAGCTTTGCCTGACCTGTGCACACTGTCCGGATGCACGCCCCTTACAGAGCAGCTCTCCCGACACGGGCCACACACAGAGATGCTGGCGAAACGCCTCCGCGTGCGGCCCTGAGCGCGGCCCTGAGCACCGGAGCTGAAGTCTCTGGGGGACGGTCCCGTGCTCCGTGTCTGCTTGCTCACTCCTCTACTCAATTCCTCAGGTGCTGTGACTCATGGCCAAGCCTGAGCCCGAGGGGGTATTTGCGGAATTTAAAGAGCAATGATGCTCCCTGGACCTAGGTTATAATTTTTGGGAAGGGGGCTGTGACGTGGTGTGGAGTCTCATTCGGGACAGGTTCCCCAGTGACCCTCGTGCACACAGACGGCGAGAACTACTGACCCTCCCGTCAGAGACCAGCGCCCTGCTCCCGAGCGGCCAGCATGCAGGGCGCAGAGGGAGCTCCCAGGGGTCTGAAGCGCCGTCAGCTAGGACACTCCCGGACCCCTGGGCTGGCAGCGTGACACCCCTGCACGCGCTGCCCTCCACAGTCACTGAGCAGTCTGACCGTCTGATGGATGTAGGGAAGGGGGAAGGAGAGCGGGCCAAGAGGGCCACTCTGTCCTCACCTCTTGGGAAACCGACGCTCCCTTAACAAGGAAGGAGAACAGAGCAGTGGCTCCCGGTCCACACTCTGCGGCTACACACTCCCCCAGGACAAACATCTCGGTTACGGTACAAATGTCGAGCTGATCGTTAAAGCACAAATCTGCGTGAGTTCAGATACAGCAGCACTCTGCAACAGGTCAGAAGTCTTGTAACAGGATCTGTGGGCTTGAAGTTCTCTAGATAGGTAACATTATTTAACTGTGTGCAGTGCTGCACTGTAAGGTCCTCTCCTGAGTGGCGACGGTGGGAACAGGGACCTCACCACGTCTTCCTCCACAGGCCCCGTCTCCAGGGCTGCTGTGCAGTGCACGTGTGGCAGGTGCAGTGTCATCAACCTATGAAGCACTTCGACATCGTGGGAACCACTTTTGTTTTCAGAGCCTTAGAATCTAAAGCAACTCAGTGTTTCTTGGGCCAAACTGAGGCAGTGCTAGAATGTGAGTGTCAGTCCAGCTAAAATGTCCTAACTAGATCATTCTTTCTTTGAAACAAAAAACAATGAAAATACTTTTAAAAAAAAAGTTGAAAACACTTTGAGACAGCAGAAAAACCCATTTTACTTTGCTTAAGTTTAGGTAACTTCTGCACACGTTCCCGTGTAAGAAAGATCCACGTCCAGGTCCCACTTCTGGTCCACAGAGACCCACACAGAACGTGGACACCTCCTCCCTCCCACGCCTTCACTGGGCCCCCGAGTGCTCGCTCTGTGAGAACCGCCGCATCAGTGCAGGCACGCGCAGCGACACTCCCCGCCACCCCCCATGGGGAAGACTGTGGGCGCACGGCTCAGGCTGAGGGCCCTAATGTCACCAACAGGATGATAAAGTATCGGGGGACAATTTGATGCTGCATCATGTTTAAACCTGCTTAGAGACCAGCTGCTAGAGCGTCTCTTCTGTGTGCAGTAAAAAGTGGTGGCGTGAGCTTGGAAAAATGAGTTTCAAACAAAATGTGAAAAGGAAACAAAGGGGACAGATGATGTCCATGGTTAAATAAATGTGACCTACCCCCCCACAGCTCCGACCCCTACGAAAGGCTCCTGCAGGTCTTCGCCCGTGTGCCAAAGCGCTACCTCTGACCCCACCGTCCTCCTCCCCACCGACCCCCACTGGCTGTGTATCGGGACCATCTGGGAAAACTGAAGAGCAGAAACCAAGGCATCATCGCCTCAGATCACACAATTCTGCTGCGAGAGTTCAAATCCAAGTCCCCAAGTCTCTGACTACAGACAAAGGCCTTGCACTTTGTCTCGGCTGGCAAACTGTCTATGGCGGGAGGGCCTGACAGTAGATATCTGGGGTCTGAGGAGACACGGCTGGCGTCGGCCCTCACTACGCACCTGCCACTGTGGTGACAGGTACTGCAGATGCGCCGCGAGGGTGGCTGCGTGCTCACAAAACTTGTGGACACCAAAACAGTAATTTCTTATCATTTTCACAAAATAACATTCCTCTTTTGACTTTTCTTCAACCATTTAAAACCCTAACACCCATTCTTAGCTCACGAGCAGTACGCGAACAGGTGGCGGGCTTGCCTTGGCCCGCGGGCTGCAGTTTGCAACCCCTGCCTAGTTCAAGCTCTGGGAAGCAGGGGCCACGACGGTCTCGCTGAGAACCTTCTGCCGGGCCCTGGATACCGTCCGGCACGCAGTAAGTGCGCAGTGACTACTATGTGGACTGAACTGACGGTGGTCACTCCTAACCAACCTCACTGCCTGCTGCAGAAAAACACCCAACGCAGCTGAGCTCGACAGTATGAGAGCCTTCCACAAGTCAGTCACGCCTGAGCTGTGTTGGCACATTCCGGCCACTATAAACCATCCCATTTACTTCTGCTGTGGGAACCATCTAGTCTCCAGATGGCGCCTACGTGTCACTCACTGATTGCCCCTAACAACTGAGAGCGCGCGCCTGAAGGGCAGTGAGCTCACAACCACCTGAGGACACGTGCTGGAGAGCAGCCTCCACGGTCTCACCTGCACGTAAAAGTCGTAAGCAGTCTGAGGAATCTAAGTGCGGCCAGCACTCCTCCATGACTATCTGCAACCACAGACCGCAAAGAATCACAGCGGATTTTATCTGCACGGAAACGGCCTGTTGTTACTGAAATCAGAGGCTCCACAATGCTCTCTACAACTTGTAACGACAATACAAAGGAATCTCAGTGTTCAGAAGAAATCCCAATAACAGATGTTAACCAAGAGCCGGTGGGGGGTATGTGGCCCCAATCCCTGCCATTTCACCTCCCATACCACTGGGACCCCCAATACCCATCAATGACAACCATTTTTTAGAATAATTTTCTAAAAATACACCTACATTCAGTCCTTTTCACCCCTGGTACTGACACACTGAAATTAACCCTCTAGTACAAGACCAAAGACCAGAGCACCAACCTGCCGCCAGTCTCAGGTGTGGCAGCTCACTTCTGCACAGGCGTGCACTGCGCACACACGTGTGTGTGTGTGGGGGTGGGGGGTGCCTCCAGCTCCACCCTAGACCTCCGTAGCCAATCCAGCAACAGTCATTTGCACTTAAGTTTCTGGCAACTGTATTATTTTTTTCATTTAAAGGAATGTAAATTTAAGCTTTAAAACTTCCCTTTAGCTGTCACAAATATGCCTTCTTACAGCTGGTAGCTGGAACTCAGAGGATAATTCAAACTATTAAGAGCATCCTGAGGGGGACCCTTGGAGCTGTGCTAGCACCCCACGCGCAGTGAGTGGGCTGGGCCTGCAGAACCCCGGATGCCCAGTGTTTCCAGACGGGTCCACCACAGCAACTAACGGCACCGACTGCTACTCCGCCTGCACCTGTGCTCACTAATTCTTACAAAGTCGACTCTCTAATCTCTGACTGAGGTCAGCAAGTCAGGTTCAGAGGATGTTATCAGCTGCACAGCAGTCAGTCCAGGGTGACCTACCGACTAGTAAAGCATCTCAAATTAATCCTACAGGCCACAAACTGGTATTGCACAAATACACAGTATTTCCAAACTCACTGCACCCAGTCACAAAAAATTGCTGAACTATTATTAGCTACAGACATAGGGGTCTTACTATGCATGTCGGGAATTTTACCGTTCAGTATTAAATGCACTTTTGGGGTAACTTTAAGCTCCTCTGTGGCAAGTTATAGGGACCCAAGAATAAGAAAAGAACATTCGATAACCTTCGAGGAACCAGGTATCCTGTTCCATCCAGTTGTTCCTCCTCTTCTACACAAGACTCATCTTCAATGAAAAAACAAGATTCCAGAGGCAGAAGCAGAATGCATTCCTCAGAGGAGAAAGCCTTTCCATTCTTTTCTGACAGTAAGTTACACGACTCTGCTTTCAGGCCATGAAATGAGGTTCACTTGTTCTCTACTCACTGAGGCTGCCCACCAGCCACCGAGACCCCCGCCCGTCCACCCGCACGCGCCTTCCCCGCCCTCCACCTCCTGCACCTGCAGAGGATGAGAGGCAGTGCACGCTTGGTCAGTTCAGCAGTCCTGGAAACACGAAGTGAGCTTTCTATTTACCCAGATTAAGTTGGACCCAGCCTAACATACGGACCAGCCCAACTACCATCTCCTTACTTAAGAGTTAAAATTCAAAGATAAAATTCCATTCTGATTCTAAACAAGCCACAAAACACACAGCACAGAGGTCAAAGACACCAGCACCCCAAACACGCCTCGCTCATCTCCAAGCCTCTGACCACGGCACGGTCAGACCAACAACGGGAGGGCGGTGTGCAAACCGGGCTCCCTGTTCTCTCCTGCTAGGGTCCAGGCAGCTTCATAAAGAGATTAGATGATAATACATGAGGTTTTAAAGTTTTATATCCCAGATCCAATTTTTAAAATCTTCTGGCTTTATCAATGTTGCCATTACTTTTCCCCCTAGTCAAGACTGCCTTATAAAGTAATTGATTTAGACAAAGATCTTTTTTAAATTAATCTTCTACTTGGTTAGTATAAAAATATGATCCAGTTGGCTTTAAAAATTGTAAAAAATATTTAATTTTCATTCAGTGTTCAATACTATGATCGTCTATCAGTTTAAAAAAAAAAAGGCACTCCCCCTCAAAAAAAGGGCTTCTATTTTATTTAAAAATCAAATCTCCATTCCCAATTCATTAATATGTATCTTGAAGGTAAATGCACTTGCTTTCAGGGTGAAAATATTAATAGATTTCCCATGTTAACAAGCAAAATTCACCAGAAAGCAAGATCAATTAGTTTCATAGGAGATACGTAAGCAATTCACGTTCAAATATTTTCATTTAGCCATTTATACCATTTTGTTCTGAACATTAAGTGAGCATTCTCCCAACTTTTACCTATATACCCAAAAGAATGAAAAGGGGATTCAAAAGTAAGTTTCTACCTCGTTTCAAGAAATAGCTTTCACCATAATAGCCAGAAGTCACAGCACAAATTACTCAAGCTCTAAGTTACCCAGAATTAAGTCCACATTGACTAGCCCGCATGTACCACCTTGATTAAGCCCGAGGGCACCTCCTAATGGCAACTCAGTCTTGGTTCTGTTTTAGTAGAAAATTCCTTAATTTTCAGTGTGCCTAATGAGTACACTCTAAGCCATGTGGAAAAAATATCTAGTCCCTGGGCTTAACATCCAATTTAAAAGTTAATCTGAAATGGTTTCTGTAGACTTCTTTCTATCTTAAGTTATCACGTTTCCTGTAAAATGTGAATCTTCATTTCGAATACGTTAAAGAGAAGCTGCATTCAGAGGAGCCTCAGGAATGGTCCGCTAGCGGAAGTGCCAGGCGGCGGCGCGCGCCCTCGGGTGCCCGCAGAGGTCTGCCAGCCGAGCACAGGCATCCTGAGCGCCAGGTGCTGCGAAGCTGGGAGAGCTTTACGCTGTCCGCGTGGCACCAACGTGCTTCAGCTCTTAATAAAACTCTCCACAGAGACGACTTCATTCCCTTACCTACCTTTCCTTGTGTTTCTGTTTTTTTAACGGGCTAGCCTGATTCCCCAGTTTGTATGTTAACACAACTTAAAAATTTGTGATCCTTAAACAGAAAAATGCCATCTGAGATGTGAGGGGAGATGAGTACTTTCTAGAAGTGGAATAATACATCCCCTGTCCACTACCTTGAATACCTTTTTTGTGATTTAAACTGATCTTTCTATATAAAATCACAATAAGTATAAATGGAATGTAAGAACCAAAGCTGGGTCATAAAGAATTGTAAGATAAGATTTTCACATTACCACAAAATATAATTATAAAAGCCTAAGATAAAAATCTTTGGGTGGATTTCACTGGCAATAATCTATTTCAGAGGCCCAAACATGGGAAAAGAGACAAGTAGGTTGCCGTGGCCCTCCCATTCTGGCACTTTCTCTGTGTTCTCAGTAACGGCAACTCAGAGCACTAACTTTTGCTCCCTGATGACAGCATTGTAGTCCATGCGTAAAATTTTAATTTACCTGAACTTAAAAGGAGCTATAACACAAATCTACAGCTCTTCCAACTTAGTAGAACAACACTCATCCACGTGTTACGAGAGGGCAGAGGAAATGGGCCCACTCTCAAAACTACATCTCAAAACTGTTCAGCTGCCAACTATTTCGTTTTGCTATATAGTTTCTTTCTCCCTAAAGTCACCTTTCTGACTTTTTACGAGGCACCAGCTTCACTGCAAATGCAGTCCTAGCAGAAACGAGAGCCATTCCCCTGTGGAAGACACACTTTGCTGCATACACTGTGTCTCGCAGCCACGACCCAGCGCCTGCTATCCAACCTGCTGTGTGCACAAGGGACAAGCTGATTTACGTCCTCCCATTAGCTCTCTTCCAAGTCCTAACGATGTCTTGACGGGGAGAAGAAATGCCAGGCCAGTCACGAAGCTGACATTCTAACCCAAAGGCACTTCCCCTGGAGTGCCAGGGCGCCGGGAACACGCGGTTCTCGGCCTGCGCTGACTGATGCAGGGGGCGGCCGTAAGCCACATGTGCCAAACTGAACCCAGCTCCTGGGTCCCACAGGCCACATTCAAGTGCTCGACAAACACGTAGCCAGTGGCTCCTGCTTGACAACACAGAGAACACGTCTGTCCCCACAGAAAGGCCTCCCCATCAGCGCTGCTCTAAAAGGCACCATGGTTCCAACCTCTGGGGCGGTCCTAGGGTTCAACACAGTGCCTCTTACTCATATATTAAAAAAATCTTCAAGTAGTCATCAAACAGTATCGTGATGTTCCCCAGCAGGACTGGATGCCAGTGAGTGAGCAGTACACGTGCGTGTGCACGCGCGCACACATACACACATCGTCCTCCGAGTACACACAGCACAGATGTGCACCCATGCATGCACGCGCACGCGCGCACGCGCACACACACACACACACACACCAGCCATGCATACATATATGTGCACGTGTGCGCACACACACACACCCAGGCCTACCTTCTGTTACCACAGCATCAAAGGATAAAATGACTTTGTAATATATAAAATATATATACATATATAAGTGAAGCAACATTAAAATAAGACATTTATTTGTGCCCTACCATATTAGTAACAAAAAATTTGGAAAATACTTTCATGTTGGTATAATGGGTATAATCCTGCAGGACAACACAGTGATTTTTATCACAAGTTTAAATGTGCCTATCTTTTAAATTTAAGAATTCCATTTCCACGAATTTATCTGATGAAGGTGATCGACATAATTACATAGATGTATATAAATTTATTTTCTCTAATTTAAAAAAATACATTTGACTATATTGTGTTTTAAAGATCTATCCTTTAGGCAAATAAAATCTCAAAAGCACTATTCACTTTAAAATTAAGGTTTTCTCTTTTTTCCCCCTGGAAAATTCATGGCTATTTCAGGAATACGAGATTCAAATACAACCAAATAAAACAAAATATAAACCTCATTTTCATACAGAAACGGAAGAATAATGCAATTCAGACTGCAGCATGTGGCATGAATGTCCCCTCGGAGAGGGAGGCCGCAGGGCCGTGGTGCCCGTCAGACGGGACGCGGAACCATGGAACCCGCCTCGGTGGGGGCCTGGCTGGAGAGATGGCGGCACACGCGGGGTTACCCAGAGAACACGCAGGGCGCCGCGCACAGAAAGCACCTGGCAGTGGGACCGTGCGTACAGGTGCACGGGCGCAGACGGGCGCAGACGGGCGCAGACGGGCGCAGGGGAAGGTCTAGGAGAACGCCCGCCTGTGGCGTGAAAGCACTTTCAGGAGTTTTACTTTTTTCTTTTTTATCCTCCTCTAAGTCAGTTGAATTTTTGACAGCAAGCTTTAAAAAAATTTAAAGCCCTTTAAAAAATTTTTTAACTACTGAGAGTTCTCAGTACTAAGAGTGGGAAACAACATTTCGAATTTCAAATTTTTTAGAAGCAAAATGCTAATCTGACGTTCATAGGCTACTTTTCAATAACAATCAACTGTTATCTGTAAAGTAATAGCTTATTTCTCAGAAAGGCAAACATTCCAAAGAAATATCCTCAGGGTTGTGAGATTCTTGAGATTATAAAAACTGATAAAATTATTTTAAATTGAGAAAAATTCCTATCATTGCCCTCTTCAGATATTTCAGAAGCAGTTAGATGTTTCAGATAAAGCTGCTTGAGCTGAAGTAAATCTGGTAATAACAGCAGATAGCTGGGTGAGACATAACCTATTCTCAGCAACTTTTAATGAACCTCCATGTATTTTTATTATTTTTTTAATTTTTTTAATTAGAGTTGACATTCTCAGTGACTTTTTCAATGCTGTAAGCAGTAGAGATTATATAAAAATGAAATAGTCTTCTGATCGTTTAAGGTATTAGAAATATTTTAATCTTCAATTTTAGGGAGTAATGGTTAGCTTCCATCTACTATTTGATATACCTGCATTGAAGTTCGGCTCTGGGCATCTTATCTTCAAAATTCTCCATTAATATATCTAATTAACCTATCCTTCCAAACATTAATTAAAAAGAAAAACAGGGAACATCATTATTCTGGTTTGGAACCAAAGTTGTTAAAATGACTTTACTTGAATTTTTGACATTTTGTTTTAAAAAACTAATCAAAAACAAAACTTTTAAAGATATTTAAAACTGCATTAAATTTCAAGGTTATTATTACCTCTTCTCCCAGGAAAGAAACTGTTAGCACTAATCTTTCTCTTGAACATAAGAATTCAAATGGTAACATAGATCTAATACAGAATAAAGCTATTTCTTTGGAAGTTTTAAAGCTTGTGATAAAACTCACCATCCCCAACCCAGACATGGGCCTTTGAGCCTCACCACAGAGCAGCTCAGTCTATGAAACAAATGTGTGAGTGACAGCGTGTCCTGGACTCGTTTCAGTGAGCCTGATTATATCACAGTGTGAGTCTATCTAGACCAACAAAGAAAACCAGAGGGAAGAAAAACAGGACAGGGCAAGCTAAGTTCCACTTTGGTTATCAACTATCTTTCTGTGTGAGCCAGCACTACTCTAAAAAAAAATCTTTTTTTTTTTTAAATCATCCAATCAAGAAAGAGTAGAGCACACACATATAGACAATGAAATCTGACAACTTGGTGGTGAATTTTAACAGAAGTAGCATTACACTTTTCCTTCAAAGGTATAATGGTTCAATTTCCATTCTTCATGAAGGGAATATAAAACACCCACAATAAAGTTTAACCCACCCTCAAAAATCCCAGTGTTTTTTTTTTTAATTCTTTACTGAAAGAACTAAGTATCAGATATTAAAAAGCTATGGCTGTGAAGACACAGATATATCCAGAATTGCATTTCCTACATTCCTGAATCCACATTATTTGATGTTTTTGCTACCTTAATGCTTTTGTTCTTAAGGTCTCATTAATGTTTTGTTCCCTCTAGTGTAAACTGTTACCAGAAAACAGGAGATAACCGTTTGCTTTCACAATGCACGGCCGGCATCCACGAGAATACAACATGGGTGTGACTGCAGTTCCCACACCACCGATGACAGTGGTCTCTGCAGCCTGAGGCTGGACGCTGACATGTTCAGACCGAGGGACTGAGCACAGCCCATGCAGCACGTCGGCGTTTTATCACAAGTCATCACTACACATTATTTTTCGGTGCTATCCCAATGGCCTTTCATCTGCCTACGGAACACTTATAGCACATGGTAGCATGATGTACCCTGAGGTGACGCAAAGCCAGAATGTACACTGTCACTCCTCATCATGCTGGCTGACCTCAAAGAGGAAAAAAACTATGAAGACAAAAACTTTTTTTGGGGGAAGAATCAATGAGTATTTCATTTATTCTAGTACTACAGAGAATATTCACAAACTGGACTCATGAGTAATCTGGGCAATTCGCATGGTTCCAAATAAGTATCTTAATAATTTTAAGTACAAAATAATAGGAGGTTGAAGCAAATAATTCCTTGCTAATCACCATCAACGCCATATGTAACGCAGTATTTCAGTGTCACACATCACTCGTATACACACACGCCACATTCTGCAACCAATAAGCACAGTCATGTACACTTTCCAGTGGGGAAATACTATGAATGAAAGTAACTGTGCAAAGTACCTACTTTACCTACCAGCCTATTTCGTTTTGCTTTAAATTAAAATCCTTTATATACAATTGTCCCATCCTTCCACCCTCCAAATAAAACAGGAGAAAAAAGAAACTAACCCACAATATGACAAAAAAAATGAAAGGCAACATTACATGGATGTAAATAGGAAGCAGATTTAGAACGTCTCCACAATGTGCCTTTTGCTGCGTCTTTGGAGCAGCAGAGAGGACACTTTGAGCAGACTGTGGAGTGGGAGAGTGCTTCTTTATTCCCAAGGCTCCCTTAGAGGAGTCACACAATTCAGAGGCAAGGCAAGAGCAAAGTATTTTTACATGATTACAACTTTCTAAAACACCACCCCTGAATGCATTGTGTGTGTGTGACATTCATTTACGAGTGCTCTATGTTCATCGACAGTCATTTCCGTAGATAACCCCCACCCTCCAGGGCTTTATCCATCAACCTGGCACAACCACCTGGGATCTCTTTGTGTGGCTAGTGTTGATGAATTCCAACCCTCTGACCAGCACATTAAAGCTCATATAGGTACTCACCCTGCAAACTGGGCACTGCCAGTGACTACTGCTGTCTCTAAGCCTGTACTCATCAGACAAACACTTGGAATGATACACACGAAAACACAGGTCACATATCAACACCTCTCCAGGCAAATGGCATTCAAAACAATACCAGTCATGATTTTCTGTTTCCCAGTCCTACAAAAAATACAAAATAGTTTCGTATGACATTTTGTCAATATCCGCAATGACTAAGAACAAAATTGAAACTAAAGTCCATCAGAAGTTAGGCATTATAAACAATCTTAGACATTTACTGTGTTAAAACAAAAGGGAAAAAATATCTAGAAATTTGCTTCTTTAAATTCTTTCCTAAACAGTATTAATATTCAAAATATCTTAAGGTGATCTGATTGCAAAACCAGTCCAAAATAAGTCCAAAGCCAATCCCAGTTCTAATAGTATCTTTCATTTTTTAATATAATCTATGAAATAATTTCTTCAGTGAACTGAATATCACAAATATCTATAGCTTAGTATTTCAAATAAACAAACCTCTGTTTTGTTCTGCTTTTTTAAAAAAATATAAGTACTTAATTAGCACACTGTGGGAACAGAGAAAATAGTAAGAAATGGTGATGCTCACTATTCTTATCTTCTCATCCATGGTATTGGATGCTTTATTGAAAATAACCATTAATCAGAATGTCCATGTTGTGATAGGCTGTCAAATTTTCAGGGTCTGTTGAATTTGGAAAAATAAATTGAAAATGTGAAACTAAAGGTTTATCACATTCTCCAAAGGACAACTGCCATAAACTCAAAAAAGTAGGCTCATTCTCTTATTGGGCTATTCCTAGAAATAAAGAACATAACTGCAGGTGGACAGATCTCCTTCAACATTTCCCTTCTTTGTTACGCTCTTTTTTACACAGCCAATACCATTTAAACATACAAAGGAAGACGTTATAAGTTCTCTTCATTTAGAATTCATGCTTCATTAAGATCACTCTTGGCTTTTGTCAAAAAATGCCCGTGTGAAGAGTGATCAATTCGTCCCCAGCTTTCTTCTGTAGATGTGCTGACTGCACGAACAAGGGTCTAACGCACACTTTAGTGTCACCCAGGTCACTCCCAATGGGGCACCCGGAATTCTAAACCTGGGCTCTGCCATCATTTGTCTTTTCTGTAAGTCCCTGTCTACACTGGTTGTGAAGAAAGGCAGCTTTCTCGTTTTCTCTCAAGTCGATAACTCCCCCAATAAATGGGTCTGACACAGCGTCTGCTTAACAAGCAGTGACACTGCAGGTGGCCAGGCTGAGAAGCATGAACTCTGCTGCTGGACCACAGGACAGGGCGACTGCCCATTCTCTCGAAAGGGAGGCAGCCACCAATGTGTCCCAGAATTCACATCTTCCAACCCACATATAAAGTCACGACTAGAGCACGTTAGCAAATTCAGCAAAATGTTAACATTTTGGTTTGCTTTCTGTTAAGAAATTGGTGGTCTTTATTGACCAAAGTGATAATGCAAAATAATAATAGTAGTAGTAGTAATAAGTCATCATCATCATCATCATCTCTAGTTATTTGCTGCATATTACTCTGTAAACTTACACTGGTCGAGTAACTTCAGTCAGACTGCCTTAAAAAATCATAAGACACTGAATAGACACGAAACCCTGACCTGTGCACGGTAGGAAAGGAAATCTACCTCAAGGGGTGTGTGGCACTGAACAGAGACACAACAGGTAGGTGGGTGTGGTGCCTGGGTGCACCGAAACCACGGTCCCTGAGTGCCCATTTCACGAAGCTCTCATGCAAGCTGCATTTTAGCTTTTTTAATCTTGGCAACAAAAATTGATAAGTTAGGTTTCAGTGAAGGTACTTTTTCTATTTTTAATAGAACTCTTTCCAGGTTTTAAACAAAGTATTTCAAAATACTTTAATAGCTTTCAGAAACATCTTAAAGAATTCTGGTGGCTTATATTTGACTCATTATTAACAAAAGAAACTCCTGTGCTTCATCATTTTAACTTTTTTTTTTTTTTTACATTAATTCACTTCCTGTGATTCTTAAAATGGTTGTCACTAAGAAAAGGAATCAAGAAAACAGAACTCTGGCAGAGCCCAGCCTCTCCACATTACCTCCTCCTTCCTAACCCCACCCCTCTCCCAACCACCCTAACGTGAAGCAAAGATGAAAATGGATCTTTCTTTGATGGGGTGTTTAAAAGGAAACCTAGTTTTCCATAACGATGATAGAAATGGAAGTATCACTCAAATGAAGTAAAACTGAACACTCGGCTGCATGTGTATGTAATGGCACGTAAGTGACTGTTATCTAAGAGAAAGTATAGGGTGGGAATGCACGAGCTATACATTCTCTTAATCACCGCAACAGCTGTTTAGAATACAAAAAATATGCAAAAGTCAAGGTCAGAAGTTATGAGATTTCGAACCCAGGACACATTTCTCTGAGGTATAAATGATACAGGCATGCTGATGACAGGCAGCTGCCTACAACTTTTCTTTTACGGGGTGCTCTGCCTAACCCTGGGTGACACTCGCCTGAAAGTGAAGCTGCATTCTCCCCTGGTTTCACAGATGTCAGCAGCTGCTCTGACACAGCTTGACCAACAGCATGATATAGGAAATGCCACTTCCATACTTCAATAAAAATTTTTAAAAGCATACCTACTAGCACAAAATCTAGAACTAGAAGCAATGTAAAGACAGTATAATTTTAATGAACAATTCTAACAATAGTTAACTAATAAGCGAGCCTAAAGAGAGAGAGATTTAATACAAAAAAAAAAACAAACCAGAATTAAAGTAAAACAACATAGTGCAAAATTAGTTCACCTTGTTTGGGGTTGCTGTCCTGGAGAAAGGCTGCATACTGTAGGCCTTTCAAAATAAAAACAAAATAATCTTGGTCTCTCTACTATAACTTTGCTCAATATCAGGCAATACACAGACCTTTTAAAGGGATTTCATATGTGGTCAAACTATTATTTGCTATACGACGTACATTATTTTGCAGATAATATCAAATGATAATCTATGAACATGCTTATGATGAATGGAAAAGCAGTTAACAGGTAAACTCAAAAGTCATTACTAGTTTAAGAGGAAACTTTTGATCCTAACACAAAAGCAAATGGACAGAGAAAATCTCTCTCTAGGAGGTCATGTGCCATGGAACCTATCATGGCGTTAGAAAAACATTTTAATTACAAACAAATTCGGTGCCATTATAAATCTGCATAAGATCATAAGCGTGTGTCTTTATGATCTGAAACTGGTTCAAGCTGGAAATTCTTTTTTATTCTAATCAGGAGTGATGAATGTGAGCATGGTCAACGCAAAACTTCACCGCGGTGTGAAACGTGGCACAGGCTGTCTTCAGAACCTACTAGAAAAAATTCCACCATCCAGACGCACTCTGTGGCCCTACTCCTGTTACCACTTACAGCATTTGGCTGAGATTCAGGAGCCAGACTAGCCCAAATCCTGGCTCTGGCACTCACAGGCCATGTCATCTAGAGCAGAACACTGAGCTTCTCTGTGTATCACTTTCTATCTGTAAAATGAACAAAATAACAATGCCTAGTTTATAGGGTTGTTCTAAGGATCAACTAAGTTACTATGCTAGGTGTTAGCTGGTGTTGCTAAGATGACCTGTTGGCAAAAGCACACAAAACAGGAATCGACAAGTTAATAAAATGATACGGTGCTTGTAATTAAACATGTGCAAATTTCTTCTTTAGCACTTTAAGTTCATTATGCCAGCTGACTCTGGTATTTCTATAGGCTCCACAGAGCAAGAAATATTATTAAGTCAATTTAGAGGTAACACTGATGCAGGAGGGCTCATGGGAGAACCGTCTAGAACAAGGGCCTCCTAAACTATAATCCCCCCTCATCATAGTCAAAGGAGATTCTAAATTTAATTCTCTATATGTAAGGAGCAGATAAACCTTACATTATCAAATAAGTGTCTGATGTGGTATTTTAATATAGATGCAATATAAAATTAATTCTCTACAAGTCAAGGTTTAATTCTGTTAATAAATGCAGTTAATCACTGAAGTAAGAATGTGATGATTAAATATTTCCAGTAATACTATTAATTTTTTAAATAAAAATGTTACAAAACTGCGTAGTGAGATAGAATTCAGACAGGAGAAAGAAAAGCTCACACATATTCACTCCCTCTATCAGTATAAGCTGAAAAGAGTGTAATAAAATAGCATGACCCAAAATAGTCTACTGAATAAAATAGAAATGCTTTACCAAAGCAAGAGTTGTTTCTAAGAATAACTACATTACAGTTTGAATACACAAAGAACCACGATATAATTGGTTTCTAATTAATAATCACCAATTCTTAATATTTTATTTAATAAATAAACAATCATTTATATTTTTGTACCTGAGACAGGTAACGGACCTTTTGAAGAAATGTATAGTTCTGCACATAATTAACATAAATATAATAAAATATGTTTCACTTTTTCAAAAATCAAAGGTATCCAAGGGGCAAGCAGTTGTACATGTAGGGTGCGGAAAACATGACTAGTTTATGACAGCTGTAACTATAATGAGGGAAATGCAAAGATCTAAGTTTTACAGTTCTTACTTCGCTCTGCTGTGGTTATGAAGGAGACCGGGAGCACCACGCGGTTTGAATTTAGCAGGCCTCTCAGTATTTTTTTTAAGAACGAAGCAAGGGAGCGCCCTTCACCCGGGATGGTTAATGGTATGATTTCTGAAGAGCAGGACATAAACCAAATCCTACCTCCTATCTAAAAGATGTGAGCTTAGCTAAGTTTCAAGAGGCACATGAACCATAGTTTCCTTTGTATCAGTCATTATGAATCAGGATAAGCAGGTGATGACACTGAAAAAAAGTATCTATCTTGTCCCTGTTGTGAGTTAAAAAAAAAAATCCATTTATCCCCGATATTAACATGTTAATCTCTTCAAGAAACCACAAAAAGTGTATTTTCATAAATCATGCTTCTTACAATGTGTCAAAATCTTTAAAAAAAATAGTAAAAATACAGAATTAATCCTACCTTTCACTTAGACCTACTTTAAAAGTAGTATGTGGTTGTGCTTATTAGTGGGACACACTCGATTATATGAAAATATTCAGACTGAAGCAGGGCAGAGTAGCCAAAACCTGAACTCACGTTTGCAGTTTTCCTGAACCCTAAGCAACAAAATGGGTAAAAGGGCTCTAACTGGAAATGCATGCTGTGGTCCCTACACTGATGCGTTATTTTTGAAGTGGCATTAAATAGAAAAGAAGAAATGAGACCCTGTATCCACATTTGGCAGGTGAGTAAAGGGAATATAGTTTGATACAAATGTCTTTTTTTTTTTTAATACTTTTAAATTGTCCTCTACACTGGTGACCAAAGTATTTAATGTCAAGATCAACAGTATCTGTCAAATAATAGGGTAGAGTCATAGCTTGGTGCTGAGGACTGTGAATAAAGCTGGGAGACACAAAATAAATAATAACATTAACTGCTTCAATATCAAAACACATATTTGATTATGTTTTATCTGCAAATGATCCATTAACTCGAGGTTATTTGCAAAACTATATTCCACTAAATACTTCATTTTCCTATCTTTAGCGAGCACCTTATGAGTTATAATTTAACTCATAAAACACTAACTTGTGTGAACTACAAAGGGAGCTACTAAATACCAAACTTTACTGAGCCTAGCAAATGGTAAAATTCTGCCCAAGAAATATTGCTCAAGTTGTTAGAACAAAGGACATAAAATACTTGATTAAATGTAGACTGAATATAGCCTTTCATATATATTTCTTTAGAGAAAGCCGATGATGAAGGGATCTATGAGAACATGCAGATTTCTTTTTAAAAGAAATCAAAAGAAAAAAAGCCTACATACAACAAAACTGAGCGGCCAGACACCACAAAGGTCCACGCTATGCCCTGGTCTACTGGCCTTTTACCAATGTAACTTCAAAAGCTGTGAAAACCGTCTTTATAAGAAGGTTGTTTTGGATCCTATGAGTGAATATAAATGACACACAAATATGGAAGTTTAAGGTGACTATAGAAATTTACAAGAGTTTCCCAGGTTGCACAGTCTTGTTTTAAAAACTGATTGGTATATGTACTTTTGCTTGTTTACTGACTAATATTTAAGCAAACCATTTAAATTGAGAGTGGTCTCATCTTCAGTAATTACATTTTGGACATATTTGAAATATCACCATGAAGATGCTGTTCTATTGCCTAATTTTGTCACAGATTCTCTAAAGAAATGATCATTTCAATAGGGCTACACATGGTGGTTGAAATAGGCATCTCAAACTGTCTAAAAATCATTCCAGTCTACCAGGAATCTCAGCACAATAAAGGCCACCATCTTTGACTTACACAGGCTTCTTGCAATTAAACAGATTACATATAATTATATCTGGATATATTATTAGAGTTAGGCTTACATCATTGCTGGATTTAAAAAAAAAACAATGTTGCTCAAGATATGCATATTTTTCAATTGGATTAAGGTTTTAAAAACAGGCATGGGGAATATAGCAGAGGTGCAATAAAAATGCAACACCAACAAGCTTTGCTCAGCTGTAGTTGAATGGCATAAAGAAAACTACACTCTTGCCTACCTTGCCTTGTCACTGTAACTGCGAAGACGAGGACAGTACAGCCTCTTTGCTAACACCAAGTTTCTCGGGGGTTGTGACATGTGGGACTTACCAACAGAAACCAACTTTTCCCCTCCTCTGAACTACTGTTAACTATTTATAGAGGGTATAGAAAGACAAAAAGAAGCATTTTACTACCCATTTTTCAAATGGCAGAACTTCCTGTGTGAAGAATATTTGTAACTTTGAATAAAAGGTTTAAAGAATAACCAAAAAAATTTTAACCCTTTCTTTCCCAAGGCCATGTATATTTACTTGACTTTTTCTTCTCTTGACACTGAATCAGGAAGTTAAGATAATAATGCATAGCTTTCCACTTAAAAACTCAAGTTTTCAGAGGCAGCATATCATATACAAGGTCGAGAAACTATAGAGGAGAGTCCCAGATTCAAATGCCTGCATACCAGGCCGTCACCAGCCCACAGAATTCCTGTGTGCAAATCAGAAAAGGTGACCCTTCCCTAAGACTGATTCAGTGAGAAGACACTTTACTGCCATGTGCTAGAAAGCTGCTGAATAAACAAACACATGATGTCTGCGATGCCTGAGAAGTGAGTTTTACTTCCTATGCTGTGTACTTCACAACTGGTCCCATGCACAGCAGCCCATGTGCTGGGCCACATAGAGCTGGCCAGTGTGAGATGCTTACGCTCTGCCACGTGTAACACTGGGTCAGCTATGTGTCTTTCTGGAATATCCTTAGGGCATGACAGCCCCTGGGTGGCCAGGTGGTACACCAGCCACGGTCATGAGATACACATGTAATGAGTCTCATCATGTTACAGTTACACCTTCAACATATAACCATGGACTTAAGGAAATACTCTATACAAATTTCCTTTTGCTTGATTCAGGTTGAAAAGTAGAAAGACTCTGATGAGAATTCTTGCACATGTGGTTAGTAAAAAACTTATATGTTCTTGCTACACTATATGTAGATATATAGGCATTTTGTTGTTTTAAGCATATTTATTCACTGGTCAGACACTTGCCTTGAGTACGCAGTTATATGCTTTATATAGATATTCTAATTTAATCCTTAAAGCAATCAAATGAAAGAGATATTAATATGCCCATGTCACAACCAAGGAATGAGGATAAGAAGAAATTTCCACAAGGTCACACAACTAACTTGAAATGGGAGTGAAACCCTGTCTATTATTACACGTAAGACCTTATCTCATTCTACTACACTGTATTAATGCCTCTGTATTTTTAATATTTACATATTTTATAAACTAGGCACAATTTTTATATACTCACTTATATTTACATCATACATGCGCACTTAGTATAAAAATGTGTATAAGAACCAACATGAATTAATAAGATCTGTACACTGGTTGATTTACATATAAGATTTCATCTAGAAAAAAGAAAAGCATGCTACTATTAATATGTGCAGTAAGAACATGTAAAAATAAAAATTAGAATACAAAACCTAATGTAGCGAATATATTATAACAACTCATTAACTACTTATTAAACTAAACAAGAAAACTTCCACTTGAAGAGGAAGAAAGCATGTGGAAAAACACAACTCTAAAAAGAAGGCATAATATTTTTTTGAAAAAAATTACACATGATCCACAGGCCCTGAGTTGACTTACTGCCGGTTAATTACCGTGAGAATCTCAGGAATGAGCAGTATGGCCACCTATACCTAATCTGTTTGTTTCCAAATGTTTTGAGATTATAAATTTTTTATTATCTGGATTATTCTGACTACATAATAAGCTATCGATAATCAAGGGTGTTTCTTTAAATGTCTGATGTAGACAGATTTATGTCACTTGACATTATATTTATGACTTGGCAACCAGAGTTTCTTTATTGGCTTTACTTTTCCATACGGAAGTCAACCGAAAAATTATTCTGACCTAAACATATTTACTGAAGCTTTCAAAAACACCTCCAATGTAAAAATCAAATAATAGTGAAATTAAAACATTTTGTTCCATGTTCTCTGTTTGTGGAAAGTGAATTTCCTTTCCTGAAACTCTGGAGCCATAGATTAAATTTAACAAAACGGTATTAAAAAGTAACAACTTCTCTAAGTTTGTAACTTGTCGTAGTTTCTTCTGTGGACCAGCCCCCACAAATGACAAGCTATGAGTTCACTGCTTAAAATACCTAATTACTAAATCCATTCCTTGTAGAAACTAAAAAAATATAATGTCTATTAAATTTGAAACCTATCACCTTAAAGGATGTTCTACTGCAAAAAGTAAAACTTTTCTGATCAAGATACCAGAATTATCGAAACAAATGAGGTGAGAGGACAGAAATTTTACACATAAAACCAATCTTTACATAAGAAAAAATTGTACTTCTATGTATCCAAGTATAAAATTATACACTAAAACGAAATAGAAGGTTAAAACATCATAACTTAAAAAAGACAAAGTAACAAGAACAAAGTAAACATATAAAGCAAATTAGCTTTCCATGGTTCCTGTGATTTCTGTCCGAGTGCCACAAAACTTGCTACAGTCTCTAGTCAACAAAGACTGGCTGCCGGGGCGTCTCACACCGGACCCTGAGCTCTGCAGGCCCCTCCTGACCTGAGGCCCTGGGCCTGGACGTCACGCCCCATCCCCACGCCCTGGGTGAGACACCCCTCCTGGAAGACAGCTTAGCCTTTCCAATCTGTTGAGACAGCATCAACATGACCCTGCACTGAAACATTTTTCACTAATTTTTATTAGGGAAAACACTTAGGAATATCACTAGTGATAGATATGTTAAAAAGGCCTGTGCTTATTTTGTTTGAATTTTTCAGATTCAATGTAACCTAAACAGAAAAAACAGGCTCCCTGTGAAAGTGGGTTTCCTCCTAAGAAGGGAGCATCCATCAGACCAGTGCAGGTCCTTAATGTGAACAGAGAATCTTAATGTGACACATTACCAAACTTCTGAAAATGAGTTTCTCTAGGTTATCTTTAAATAATGCTCAAAACTTAAAAGTCAGCTTCTCTGAATTTATCAAATAAAACATACTTACAATCTCATCTCCTGGCAACCAGTACCCTTCTTGTTCAATACCAGCTTTTGAACCTTTGCAGCCCACCGTGAGCGTTTCAACAATAAGACCGTCTTTCACAGCTAAGCTCAGCTGGCGGGTGGTCTCTTTTGGATGCATACCGTGGACTCGAGACATATACCTGAACATAGAGAAAAACAAATTTAAAAACCCCTTAGTACTAAACATGAAATGAATAAAAATTAAAAAGCAGGAGTGATTTACTGCTCTTTTATTATGACATGCTGAAGGAAGGAAGAGGTCCTGAACATGTGACCCCTTCAGTTACCAGGGTGTTTTAAACCTTAATTCTGGTTTGTGCATTTAGAGGCATATTTGTTTATAATAGTGCCAAGCCAGAAAATATAAAACACTTAACAGATTTTAGTCAAACGTCCCAATTAGTTTTAGACTCTGGAGCAATTATCACTAATTTCCACTCTGCAGATTTTAAATGTAGAATTTTATTATCTCCAGCCATAGAACTTTACAAAATAAAGTTCTCGAAACTTAGGAAATGACATCAAAGAAAATACAGGAATTACATGTGTGGTTGTCAACATATGTAGAAAACAAGAATGAACACACAAGGGACACACCTGGAGCACCCAGCTCAGGTGACGAGGGAGACTGCACCACTGGGCAGCTACTACATAAGGATACTCAATCAAACCCTGGAGGCATAGGAGCTCTACCTTTATCAGGATACTCCACGATCTCATGAGAACTTCATCAAATAGGATACATAAAAAAGAACCAGTCAAAAATAAAGAATACATTAGAGGAAACCAATAGTAGATTAGATGAAGCAGAGGGCTGAATCAGTCATTTAGAAGATAAGGAAGGTAGCAGAAAACACCCAATCAGAAAAACAAAAAGAATTAAAAAAAAAAAAATGAGACCAGTTTAAGGGGCTTCTGGGACCATGCCACGCGTACCAACATTCACATCACAGGGGTACCAGGAGGAGGAGAGAACAAGGAACTGAAAACCTATCTGAAGAAATAATGACTGAAACTTCCCTAACCTGGTGAAGGAAACAGACATACAAGCCCAGGAAGCAAAGAGAGCCCCAAACAAGATGAACCCACAGAGGCCCACACCAGGACACATCATGATTAAAATGCCAAATGTTAAAGACAAAGAATGTTATCAGCAGCAAGAGAAAAGCAGTTAGTTACCTACAAAGGAGCTCCCGTAAGACTGTCAGCTGATTTCTCCACAGAAACTCTGCAGGCCAGAAGGGACTGGCATGAAATGGTCCAAGTGATAAAAAGCAAGGACCGACAACCAAGATGACTCTAACCAGCAAAGCTTTCACTTAGAATCTCAAGACAGAGAAAGAGCTTCCCAGATAAGAAAAAGCTAAAGGAATTCATCCACCAAACCATTATTACAAGAAATGTGAAAGGGACTGCTTTAAGAAATAAAAAACATCAAAAATATGAACAACAAAATGGAATAACTACATACCCATCGACAATCCCTTTAAATGTAAATGGAGTTAATGCTCCTATCAAAAGACAGGGTGGCTGAATGGATAAGAGAGAAGACGCCTACGCAGGCTGCCTGCAAGAGACCCAGCCTGGAAGACACACACAGACCCAAGGAAAAGGAAGGGGGGCACGAGGACGGAGCAGGGCCAGCTGAGCCTTCCCCAGAGCCCTAACCACCCTAAAGGACTACTGAGAAAACCTGTTTAAGCGGCCAGGATGACAAGCAGGCCCCTGACTCGGACGCTGAGGGCTATGCAGAGGGCCTGGATGACGACAAGGAGGACGAGGAAGAAAATGACGAGGATGCTCAGGTAGTGGAGGATGAAGAGGAGGATGTGAGTGGAGAGGAAGCAGAGGATGAAGGGGTTATTATAACAGGGAAGCAGATAATAAGGACGATGAAGATCTTGGTATAAAAGAAAGGTCAGAAGTGAAAACGAGAACCTGAAGATGAGGGAGAAGACGATGACTAAGTGAAATAAGCTATTTTGAAAAATTCCTACTGTGAAGCACAATAAAGCAAAGTACAATAAAACACAGGACACCCGACTTTAGTATTTTAAAGTAAACTTCATCTAGGCTTCACCAGTCTTTCCACTATTCTTCTGTCCCAGGGACCAATTCAGGATCTCTCAATGCGTGTTTTTATGAGCTTAAAGAAATCTAAAAATAAACAGGTATCATCATACCAATGTTTAACAGAAAGAAAAGTGAGTAATGACTAATCCTGCCAACAGAAATTATTATAAAGTACCCTATTAGGACAATGGCAATGATGAAGTCGGTATAGAATGTGCTTACAGCTGACAAAACGTACCATTTAAAAACAATGCAGCATACATAAAAATTCAAACAAAGAATACTAAAGATCAGAATATCTAGAAATAGGTCCAAATACACAAGATTCTAAATGCAAAAAGTGAGCACTACAAAAGAAGGGAAAATGTAATATTTGGCAACTGATAATGGAATAACTAAATGGCAACCTGAAGAAAAATATTTTATATCAACATCATTTAAATTCTGAATGACTTAAATACTGAAACAACATAAAATAAGAATTATTACAACAAAGTATTTGTGAACTATTTTGGGAACAAATTATGAATTATAACGGAAGAAACAAAGTATTTGAACACATAAAATTAAGATTGCAAAATATAAGAGTAAGAAACTGAAATGGGGAACCAATCAGTCAACAGACATCAAGTATGACAAAAGGTTATAAGCATTCCTATCAACAGAGGTTTCTTTTTGTGTGTCTGGTCTAAAACCAAACTCTATATGAGCAAGGTGAAGTGTCTGTTTTAAAATCTATTGTCACAAAAGTCACCAATGGTGGCAAGTATCAACAAACACAAGCTCATAACGTAATGCCTAAACTTGCGGAATTCCTTTTTCCCTATTCTTCTATTCTTTTCAAAAAATGAATTTTTTGAAAATATAACTTATTTTCTTAAATAGTAGAATTGAGCCAGAGTGATGCAGACATTAAGCTAATGAAGAATAATGTCCTCTTACTGAGCGTTGCAGGCTAAGTGTATTTCAGTTAATTATAAATACTCTCAAAAACTGAGTGATCTATATACTACCTTAAATGTAACAAAGGGGCCCCAATCCACTATTCCTCTTCTTCGAGATCATTAATGTGAAAACACTCTTATGCTAATAATTCAGGTTAAGGTCACTCCAGGTCTCTCATTTTCTTACAGGCTGCTTATCCATCACAGCAACTTTTCTTCAAATAAAGACGCAAAAACAACAATTTGGGTCTGAGATGCATTTACAATGGCCATCAAATCTCCCATACTAATTTCACTTAGCATAAATCATGGGTAGTTGTAAATGTATAATATTTAAGTATTATATTCAATTTCTCTGAACTCTGACATTTTTTCCCATCCCATCCACTTCCTTGCCTGTAACTTCCCTCCCCTCGTCTTCCCCCAGGACACGGACCTCCCGACTGCTGCCCAGCACCGAAGCGGATCCGGAGGCAGACTGCAAAGCGCAGTCTGTTTCATCTCCCCTGAGACAACTCAGCAAGTCCCAGGACAAAAAATACACGGCTAATGGTGGCAGCCATTGCTGATGTAACATTTTTAGAAAAGTAAGAGACCTCACGAGGCCTCACTTCCTAAACGTAATTCTCTCTCTCTAAGCCTTCTAACACTGACGCACGCTCAGGGCCTGGTCACGCTGTCTGACATGAACACATCGACAAGAACAGTGTAACCTGGACCCTCTCCCGGGGGAGACGGAACCACCACAACATGCACTGATGTTTTTACGAACTAGAAAACGTAAGAACACCTGTCCTGTCCTCTTGTTCCTAAGAACAGCTCCACAGCATCGTGGAGTGGAGTCCAGAGGCCTTCTTTGTAATGGAAATACAATGAACTCCCTTTTTTAGTGTTTTCTGGATGAGCTAGGTAAGGTTAATATGGCCCCATGATTTCAGCATCAAGTGGCTCCCGAGAGGCCCTGGTAAACCGGCTCAGGGGTTGAAAACAGACTCGGCCAAACACACTGGAATCGTAAAATTTGAGATAAAAATTTAAGTGAATATAGATTTAATCTCTTGATGTTAAAGGGCATTCTGAGTATAAAAATACGGAAAGAACAAAGATCCAAAATATCTGACTAAATAAGAAACAAGGAATTTCTACATGACATAAACATAACAAACCCATTTTTTTTTTTCAAAGCCTCTGGAGCAATTAGTTAATAACCACTTAACTAAATTCTGCAAATTAAAAGCAAACAAAATGGAAAAGCGTTTACTGCAAATATGACAAAGAGTTATATTTTTAATATATAAAACTAAAACAAGAAATGTATTTACTTGTCAATAAGCAAGATATTTAAAAGTATTCCGTGCTGGTGAAGATGCATTAAGACAGCCACTCTCAACACAGTGTTGCTGAAAACATCTTCTAGAAAGTGCTTTTACATTATGTATCAAGACTTAGAGATGATCTTATCATCTGACTCAGTCATTCTACTCTTTGGAAATAACCTGAGATGGGACCAGATTTACGTAGAAAAAAGTTCCTCACATCGTGAAATGTTACCGGGGAGGGCGGGGAGAAGGGCCTAAATGTCCATAATCTTAATATAAATTATGGATATAAATTATATAACCCAACTGAATATAATGCAGTTAATAAAACTAATGTTTCAAAAAATGTAACGGTGTGAGAAAATCCTCACAGTATCATATTAAACATAAAAAAGGACAAGATGAAAATTTATATACATGCAAATACATGCAGAGAGAGCTCTGCTACCAGTAATAATTGATTACTAGGAAACTAGAAAAAAAAACAAACAAAACACTAAAAACTAACCTGTTTCATTTCGGAGCATCTGCCAATTCTGGAAAAGGCAACTGAGAGTCTCGGAAGCTAAGCAGAGCTAAGCAGAGCTTTTGAAGTCTCACAGGGGACCAGGGAGCCAAAACCGCTAGTTGAGGCCCACCAGGAGAGGAAGCCGTGGTAAAAGCCGAGACTTTGTGATCGTGAGGGACTATGCTTAGGGTGAAGCTAGAAAGAGACTGATCTGCACAGGCACTAGATCAAGTTGATTTCTCATTGAAGTTATTTGAAAATGATTATACGCCTAGCAGAAGCAAACACAATTTCTAAAGGAAAACAGCGTCATCCTAGAGCCTGCATCTCTACATCTACCTACCCACCCACCCATCCGTGCATCTCCATTGCACATGGATATCTAGCTAGCTAGGTAGTTATCTCTATTTCATATGGATACCTGGCAACCACACAAGAAAAAATGGAATTGCAAGAACATGCAATATGCAAATATCTATTTGTTTTGCAGATCCTGGGCTAGAACATAATAATCCTCCTTCCACAGTTCTGTCCCTCTCACTAAATACTAGAAACATAACTATTCATCACAGACCTCCAGAGTAACTATGCAAGAAAAAAGCCAGCAAACATGTGAAGTTTTAGCTTTTCTACACCCTTTTCATGCTTCCAGTTTACTAAGTCTTAATTTCCTCATCTGTGAATTAGCTAAAAATAACTTACAGTATTCTCTGAATATAAATACACTGAAGATTTGGAGGGATTAATAAGAAAAAAATTTTCCATATTTTTTATTACTAGTAAAAGTGTTAACACTTTTTCTTACAAAAGCTCCATTTTGATTACCCCCAAATGTCATACTGTAAATCATTACCTTAGATTTCTGACCTCTATTATTTCTTCAGTGACTTTAATTTAAATCGGTCGAGTAAAATCCTGTTTTTTTAAGTTAGGTGAAAGCTTAGATATTACTTCCGTAACAGATCAAGTTTTCATTGGGTGAGGGGGTTTCTATGACACATATGCTTATTTTATAGTTAACATTAGTTCCATTTTCGAAAAAGAGAAATATCTTTAAATCAAAAAGTCTCAATGTCAGTAATGATGAATGATACCTTTTACAGCTTGCTCCTTTTTACATAATTAAATTGGGCCTCTTAAAAAATCCTTTTTAAAAGCGTTACCAGTTTACAACAGAGATATACAACTAATGAAAATGCATCTGTGTAATGATGCAAAATCACTACAGGTTTGAGATTACTTGTTTCTTATCTGAAATGTACTTGTTTCTTATCTGAAATGGAAACATATTACAAGTTTTATATTCCAATCTCCTTTGTAGCTGGAAAAACAGCACAAGCAAAGGCAGAGTCCCATTTTAGTAAACTTTTTCAGGTAACAGTAACATTTTAATAACACTTCCTGAGGTCTCCACCCAGCCTCTCAGACTGAGGCCAGACTCTGCCATCTGACATGAGCTTTGCAACAAATACAAAGTGGTTAACTGTATCAAAACCCTAGAAATAAATGTTTTCCTGGTTTTAGTACTACTGGAAATACTATGGTTCAACTCCGGAACTGATTCCCTTATGGTCCTTTCTGGGTTTGGCTTCCTTTTGTATCAGCTACTAGAAAACGGAAATCAGATCTGTAACACTCTTAACGAGTTGTGGGGCTTCACAGGACTTTCTTGTATTGACTTTATTCCCGGCATGAGTTTATGTTCTAAACCTCATTTCTATTTTCCCCATCCTTCTCAGCGTAACCGCTGTGCGTGGCACATGTATGTTCACACAGAGTCGTAGTGTCAGCACGTGCGGTTGTTCTGAAGGTAAACAAGGCAATGTACCCCAAACCCACAAGAACTGTTTATCCTCCCTCACACAAAGTTTATTACTGAACAGTCTCAAAGGACGGACTACTGTGCAACCATCACCAATAATCATCTGTGGTAACCACATAACAACATGGAGCAAAGGCCAAATAATGTTGAGGAAAAAACGCGTGAAAAATGACTATAAGTAAATTAATTTAAATGACTCCCTTGCTTGAATTTGGGTAGCAGAATCATAAGTGATTCTTTTTCTGCTTTCTATTTCCCAAGAATCCCATAATATGGTTATGTTACTTTTAGGGAAAAAAAAATTATATCTTAATGTTCTGCCACTGGGTACTTTATAGATGCAAAGATAGTTCAACATATGCAAATCAATCAATGCAGTACATCACATTAATAGAATAAAAAATAAAAAGCATCATGACAAAATTCAGCACCCTTTCGTGATACAAACAAGTGGAGTGCAGAAGGAAACTACCTCACTATAAAACAACACCAGATACAAACATTAAATCAAAATGGATCAAAGACCTAAATGTAAGACCTAAAGCAATAAAACTCCTAGAAGAAAACATAGGACAGAAGTTTCAGTACACTGGACTTGGCAATGATTTCTTGAATATGATACCAAAGGCAGAGGCCAAAAAAGAAAAAATAGACAAGTTAGACCTCATAAAAATAAAAAAATTTTGTGCGAGATACTATCCACGTGGTAAAAGGCAACCTATAAATGAGGAAAATTTGTGCAGATCACATATCTGATAAGGGACTGATATCCAGAACACAAAGAGAACTCACAAAACTCAATAAACAACCCAATTCAAAAATGTACAAAGATCGAATACACGTTTCTCCAAAGACGATATACAAATGACCAATAAGCACATGAAAAGATGCTCAACATCACTAAGCATTAGGGAAACGCAAATCAAAACTACAATGAGATACAATCTCCCACCCACAAGGATGCCTTCTATCAAAGCACCAGAAAACAGTCAGTGCTATTAATCTGGATGCTAGCAATGTGGAACCTCTCTCTGCGCACTGCTGGTGAGAAGGTACAGTGTATACACTGTGGGAAACAGTGCAGGGGCTCCTCCAAAAAATTAAACTGGAATTACCATATGATCCAGCAACTCCACTTCTGGGGATACACCTCAGGGGATCGAAAGCAGGGTCTCAAAGAGATATGTGCACACCCATGTTCACAGCAGCTAAAACTGGGGAACAACCCAAGAGTCCACTGACAGATGAATAGAAAAGCAAAATTTGGTGTACACATGCACTGGAATAATAGCCTTAATAAAAAAAAAAAAGAAAATTCTGTGACATGCCACAACATGGAGGACATCGTGCTAAGTGAGATCAGCCAGTCATAAGAAGACTAATGTTATATGAGTTCACTTCTATCAGGCACTCAGTCACAATCAGAAACAAAGAAATTAGAATGGTGCTTGCCAGGCGCTAGAGGGGTGGAGAAATAGTAACGGGTAGTGAGTTTCATTTTCACAGGGCTTTAAAAGTCCTGGAGATGCTGGTGGTGATGGCAGCACAATGTGAAAGTGTTCAATACCTACAAACTGCGCACTTAAGTATGTTTAAGACGGTAAAGTTCATGTTATGTGTATTTTACTGTAATAAAAAATTTTAAATAATAATAATGATCTGCCATCAGGTGCTTTATAAAGGACAAGTATACAACAAATATTTCACTTTGAAGGTACACTGAACAAATATTAATAAACTTAAAAACCTGAACAGCACATCGTGGATAGTTCATCAAAGAATTTACTTAAAAATTTAGAATTTACCTGAAGACCTAGGTTCTTCCTAATTCCATTACTTAACGCAGGACAAAAAGTTTACTCCCCCAGCACCACATAGAGGAGAGTGTTTTAAAAACTTCAGAGTTTGCAAGGATACAACTATAAATTCACTAATATCGAAAGAAAACATTTAATGGTTAAGAGCTTGGACTATGCCATCACATGGATCTGTATTCAAATTTCAGTTCTGCTGACAACCTGTGTGGCTTTAAACAATTTATTTTACCTGTCCAGGCTTCACCAGCTTTATAGGAAAATGAGGATGATGATAACACCTCTTGGAGTTGCTATGAAAATTAAATGAGATAAATCACATAAAGCACCGTGCCTGCCACAAAATAATAACTCAGTGTTCTCAATTATCATTATCCTTGAAACAGTTAATGCAACTGAGTATTTACTAAAAAACCTTTTCTCAATGCCTTGTCCCGGCCACTTCACACTAAGATACAAAGACAGGGAGATGCACACTCAGCCCTCCAGGTGCTCACACCAGCAAAGGAGGCAGAACTATCTTCCAAAGTTTGTAGGAGACTGTAATAAATCATAAAACTGAATTTTATACATATTAACATGTGAGCACAGAGTAAGATTAGCAGGATTAGTTAGTAAGGCATGAATCAGTATCTCAAAGGAGATGGTACTTGAATTGGATCTTAAAAGTAAGGGTATGATTTCATCCATCAGATGGAGCTCCGAGTGGACAGCGGCAGACAAGAAAAGAAAGAAATGTGAGGGTCTAACTGTGAGGCGCTCCACACAAATGCACAAGGGGAAAATCAAGAAGATTCAAGAAGAATGTAATAAAACCTAAAATCTAGAAAAATAACTGATAAAATGTGAGGCTTAGGTTGACTTAAAGGTGTCAGGAACGACTACGTGAGATAAGGGACATGAATGCAGAGTCCAGGAGGACGGCAGCCTGCGGCAGAAAGTGGAGATGGAGCCAGGTGCGTCTGGATGCAGCAGAGGAGTGGGAAGCGGCAGGTGAGGAAGGCAGCCACTGATGCCTGGACAGGAATTTGGAGCTCAGGGGCAACAGGAAAAGGCTTTCCATCGTGGAACATCTGACAGTTTAAGCATTATAAGAATCAAACGATCCCATATATATTGTGATTTCAAATTGACTCTTTTGGTAAAAATACTTTTCACCCTCAAATAGTAAACTTGTTCAAGAAAAAGAATTTATATTTTTTTAAATACTTGAAATATTCAAATCTCAACAGTGATTTTCTCATTTATAGCCACTTTTCTACTTTTTAAAACAGAACACTAGCAGTTTTTTAAAAAAAAGGAACACTCAAAGTAGTAAAAAGGACTCGGGACTCTTTCTTAGGGAGGTGTGATGACGACCAACAGGAGACTACTGCTGTGATCTCTAAAAGTCAGGTGTCGTCAGATTATGTGGAAAAAAAAAATCTGTAACACAGAAAAATTCTCCTATTTTGTTTCAGAGATAAGGAAACTATTATAAGTCCCTAATTGTTCAAATAACTTTGAGAATCTGAGGTTTCTATCATAGAACTTCTTTTTAAATTTCAACATTAATATTCTAGCCATCCTGTGTTTGAAGGAGATACTGCTGTAATTCTGACATGTCTGGTGTCATGTACAAAACCTGGAGAATGTTCCTTGCATCTGTTTCTGCTGAAAGGAATTTTTATTGTGTTTAGCTCTGCTTCTGGACTTCATAAAGTATCTAGTGCCTTTAGACACTATCTTTATTTATTTAAATTTTTTAAGAAAAAACACAAGACTTCTGTGAGCTGGGAAAATGGTGGAGGTGATAGTTTTAAATCTCTCAAGCCTTCTAGCAATTACGAGAAGAGTTAGCAAGAAAACAAACCAAAACCCTACCCTTGGACAACATAAACAACAAAAGTAAGTGATGAGAAAGCACCAGGAATCCCAAAGTTTGCGTAGGTGAGGGTAAATCTCCAAGAGCCAGAATCCCCGTTGGTGCTGACGCCTGTGCAGGAGAAGGCAGAGGGACACCACAGAGCACCTAACAGGACAGAGCACAGGAGGATAAAATAACCAGCAGAGAGTCACTCCAAAGAAGAGCGGGCCGTTGACAGTGGGTAGGGTTTTACACACTCCCACTTGCAAGTGATTCACAGGAATTCATGAATTCATGGAGAAGTATTACGGGCTGGAGCATAACCCCATGAACACTCCAACTTATTTAGCAGAAGCTCCCTTCCTCCGGGCTGGAGCCCATCTTGCAGAGAAACTGCTAGCAATAAAACTATCGAACATTACTCGAGTCAAATCAAAATGATCTTCATGGTAAGGACAATGGATACAAAAAAAAGGTGTTGTTCCAGAAAATAAAGCAGTGGGGAAAAGGCAGGAAACCATGGGAGATACGAGGCCCTATTTTGAGCACTTCCTAAAAATGATACAAGGAACTTTAGAGCCATCGGTCTAGAAAAACTATTTAACCACCTTTCCCTTGTATCAGTTCAGGAAAATGGACTTCACATCAAAATGGCCAACATGGAAGGTTGTGGCTGAAGGAGGCAGTACCCTTTATGAAAGCACGCCCGAGAAGTGCACCTGCAAACCCGTGTCCCAACACAACAGAGACATGAAGAAAACAATGCGGACACAGAAAAGACGTGAATCGGGACTGGAAAAACTCAGAGTTGAACATTACAAGTAAATTTTAAAAATCATTTCAGAAGTGAAGTCAAAACTAGAAGGTACAAGAGTGATACACAGCAGAATATATCATAGAAGCTGCAAAGAAGAGAAATGTTACAAAATCGAAAATATACTGCAATTATACTCGTAACTGCCAGAACCTGGAAGCAAGCAAGATAAATAAACCGTGGCCCATCCAGACAATTAAACATTACTCAGCACTAAAAAGAAATGGACTGTCAAGCCATGAAAAGACAAACAGCAGCATTAAATGCACATTCGTAAGTGAGAGAAGCCGACGTGAAAAGGCTACATACACTACGATTCCAACTCTAAGACATTCTGGAAAAGGCAAAGCTGTGGAGACAGTAAAAAGATCAGTGTTTGTCAAAAGTGAGAGGGCTGGGAGGGTTGAACAGGTGGAAATGTGTCATTATACATCAGACCAGGACCACAGAATGGCCTACACCAAGAGTGACCTTAATGTAATCTACAGATTTTGGGTGATGACGTGTCAATGTAAGTTCATCCTTGGTTAAAAAAAAAAATGTATCATCTGGTGAATGATGTTGGTATAAGGGAGGCCGTGAGAGTGGGGGCGGGAGGGAAGGGAATAGATGGGAAATCTCTGTACCTTCCCTTCAATTTTGCTGTAAACCTAAAACTGCTCTTTGGCAACTGAAGTCTTTAAAAAAAAAAAAAGGAGAGAGAGATGAAAAGAATTCAAAATAAAATTACGAATACAGAAGACGGGAAAATGTCTAACTGTGAATCTAGACAAAAAAAAATGTAATTAGATTTTGGACAATAATATTTTAAGTCATAATATATACCATATATAATAACCCCAAAGAAAAATTATGAGCTGAGGATTCTATATCTAGTTACAAGAACTATCAAGTAAAAAGGCAGCAGATCAAATATTATTAACATGTAAGAATTCAAACACTTGTTCCCAGGAAGTCTTGATTAAGAATCTACTAGATGGTTGCTGCCTCTATGGAAAACAGTATGTAGGTTCCACAAAAAAACTAAAATAGACAGCAATTCCACTGGGTATTTATCCAAAGGAAATGAAATCACTAACTCAAAAAGATAGCTGCACCCCCTTGCTTGTTCACAGCAGCATCATTAACCAAACATGAAAACAACGTAAGTGTCCAATGACAGATGACTCGATAAAGAAAATGTGTGTCACAAATTATTATTCAACTATAAAAAAATTCTATCACTTTGTGACAATGTGGATGGACTTTGAGCTAAGTGAAATGAATCAGAAAAAGACAGACAAATACTGTGTAATCTCACTTATATGTGGAATCCATAAAAACCAAGATCACTGATACAGAGAACAGATTTCTGGTTGCCAGAAGCAGCGTTTGGAAATTGGGAGAAAGGGCTGGTCAAAAGGCACAAACTTCCACTTAAAAAATAAATTAGTCACGGGTATGTAATGTACAGCATGGTGACTATAGTTAATAATATTCGAAAATTGCTAAGAAAGTAAATCCTAAAAGTTCTCATCACAAAAAAAGAATGGATAACCATGTGAGGTGACAGCTGTTAACTAAACTCACTGTGGTGATCATTTTGTAATATATACACATATCAAATCGTTATGTTACACAATATAAACTAATACAATGTCAATTATATCTCAATAAAACTGGGGGAAAAAGAATTTAAAAAAGAATCTACTGGAGAATGGACTTTATGTATCAACCTAAGGACTAGCAGTAAGAATGAAATAGATGCCTGCGGAGTACAACTAAATGGCAGCTCTAAGAAAAATCGTATGCAACTGCTACATCTGACAGTTTAGAAACCATACAATTGTTTAAAAACAGCAGATAAAGAATTCATATGGTTTCGATGTCAGGTATTGTTGGTTGTGTTCAGAAAGAGCTGGGTGTCTGACATTGCATAAAACAACAGTGACATCACGTTCGAAACGGTATCATCCACGATGTCCTGGAGAACCGTAACCCTTACTGTGTAAGAAAGGAGATGAAGATTTTCGATAAAAGAGTTAAGTAAAACCCAGTAGCCATAAATCCAAGTGGAAAATAACAGTATGAATTCATAAAATGTTTTTCCTTTTACGATTATATTTATTTCCTAAATCTGTCCAAAGTCCTAGAAAGAGAGACTGAACTAGTGGCAGTGAGCACGGTGAGGGCTACAAAGTGCTCCTGAAGTACGATTTCTAACCGGAAGAACTCAGAGGCCCCTGGAGAAACCGAGGGCAGGGTGTTCGAGATGAGTCTGGAACCCTGCAGCACCCGGAAGCAGGGCGACCGCAGGAGCAAGCGTGCAGAGCTCCAACCGGTCACTGAGGGGACATTTTGAGCATCAACAGGCATTACATCAGAAATGAACTGAAACATATTGAATGTATTTAAACACATGAATTCTATATGACACTTAAAAGAACTAATTGGATACCATTAGAGGATGCTATTTTGAAAACCGGTAAACAAAGGAAAAGAATGGTCATTCAACTTTTCCAATATGAACCACACCACACGGTAACCAAACAGTAACTGATGGAAGTTTATGTCCTTGAAGGAGTATTCCAGTTAGAAAGGGAAGATAAAATTAGATTATGAGCATTTTTCAATCCTTAATAAATTACTGGGCCTGGCCCCTATACATCCAAGCTACTAACCTCACCATAGAAGAAACAGCAGATATTATGGCCTACAGAGAGCAGAAAACAGCCTGACCCCAAGCCTCTAGATCAAATATCAATTTCCATAAAATGCAAAGGAATGAGCAACAGGTTCAAGTACACCACGGGGATGCGATAAGCACAAGCCAGGCCCTGAGAAACCACAGAGCAAATGACCAGTTTCTTCAATAAATAAATTGTAAAGGAAAACAAAAAAAGATGAATGAGAAACCTATAGATTAAAAGTGACTTAGAAGACATATCAAACAAAAACAAAACAAGTAAAACTAAAACATTTTACGTAAATACAGTGTTTAGTGCGTGCCAGGCTTCCAAATATTAAAAGTGCCGTGGCCCTAAAGCCCAAAACTTTTAATGCATGACTAAAGCTGCGTGGTTTTACTTCTATAATGGAGTCACTCGCCAGTCACGACAAAATAAACTTAATGGCCACAAACACGTTCTTTACCATAACAAGTTCCTAAAGATTAAGAGAGACCTGCACATTCACAACTGGCTGTAACGAAGCAGAGCACCTTGATTTAAAAGTAATCTAAGGTTTATGGACATGGTTCTGCCGGGGGAACGATCACACATGTGACTAATGCTGCAAGTAAAGCGTGCTATGAAGCGTGTCCCCAGAATAAAAGGGAAACCAGCATACTTGCAGATGGGATAGGGCAGGAGAAACACTGGGAACCACTCCAAGAAACACTTACCTACTGATTTTCTTAGTTATTTTTAGTTATTTCTTAGTTTTTTTCACCTTTAGATGAGACTGATATAACAGTGACTATTTGGTAGGTAGGTAAATTTATTTGCATTTCTCTTAATATCTATGGACCTTAGGACATGAAGAAAAATAAGCCTCGAGGCTGCATTGAAGAAGAAAGAAAACGTTCATCCACAATCCATAATGCAAAATGACCCGTGCATTCCTGGTAATGACCTGACTTTTACTGTAATCTGACAGGGGTCCCCAAAACCCCTGGCCGCAAACCAGTACCGGTCCGTGGCCCACTGGACAGGGCCGCACAGCAGGAGGGGAGCGGCGGGTGAGGGAGAGAAGCTTCTTCTGTATTTACAGCCGCTCCCCAGCGCTGACATCCCTGCCTCAGCTCCATCTTCGATCCTCAGGCACTAGATGCTCATAGAAGCACTGGTCCCTGGTGCCACAAAGGTTGGGGACCGTTGATCTAACATGGCACATGCGTAGGCACACACAAACACCTGGTTCCCACATGGGTAGGTGGATACACCTAACAACAACTTTGATAGCCAAACTGTACACCTCACACTGGGGGAGCCCCACAGCTTCCTAGAGAATGCCCCTAAAACTTCTAGAGAAAGATGCCAAGGCTCAGAAAAAAGTAATTGCCTAAAAATTCATATTGTTCAGTCAAGCTTCAATGACTTTAATATTAAAAATTAAACCCAAAGAACAGTATCTTGATTTCACTGTCTTCTGTAAACAACTTTGATATATATATAACCTGTTTTTTAAAACAATCTGAAAATACCTAGAGCTTTTAATTTTTTGAGGTTTTTTAAAAAAAATGTTTTTATACCTCTATCACCTCACTGTAACTTGTAGTGACCATGACTCACATTATTTGCTATATTTAAAAACATAACAAAAAAATTTCACTTTTATATACTATTTATTTTATTCTCATTGCCCGCCTAGGTGTCACCTATTTTTCCCTGTTGTTAGCCTGTGGGAGCTAGGACTTGTACCTGGGCAGCTTTAAAATACTCAAGTGGTAAACACGAGTCAGAGCGACACGTGACCTCATCCCTTTCTCTTTCTCCATTCCCCTGCCTCTTAATCAACCTTTACAATCTTCTCCACCAGAATACAGGTGAGGGACAAAAACATAGGGTACTCCATTCTGTTACTTATTAATAAGGGCAAAAACAAGCATTTGAGTAAATGAGCTTTTGTAAGTCATATATTCCATTTTTATAGATAATATCTAAAAGATGTGTGGGAAGAATAAGTATAAAAAAATTCTAAGTTACTCATAAATATCATTCAAACAATAAAAAAACATAAATTTAGCTTTATTCCTTTAAAATGTCCACAGAGTCTATGGCCATGCCACCCTGAACAAGCCTGATCCTGTCTGACCTCGGAAGCTAAGCAGGGTCGGGCCTGGTTAGTACCTGCATGGGAGACCACTTAGGAAGACCAGGTGCTGTAGGTGTAATAAGTTTTAAAAAATAAGGAATTGTAAGCTGACAAGGTCCTTGCAATCTGTGAGGTCAACCGAGGGTTGTCTCACCTAAAAAATTAAATAAATATAAATACCCACAGAAACAAATATAACAAAACAAAGTCAAGTTCTATTTGAAGACTACCTTTTAATTAACATGTAACATGTAAATCGAGTATTCATAAAGTGGTCTAATTTGTTTCTACACTGAATCTTGGTCTACCAAGATAAACAGCATTGGAAACCAGACCACAAAAACTTTCTTCTCAACTGAGGATTTAATATATGTCTAAGCTATAGAGTGAAATTGTTAAAAATTTGGGCTAATGGGCTACGAACTAAAAAGATGTTATTTATTGTATGTAGCATGCTTGTCTGACATTAAAATGGATAATAAACAGTAGACTGGTTTTAGATCATCCATAAGTGATTAGCTGAAAGCCTTTTTAATAAAAGACAAATAAAGATTTGTATCAAAAATTAAATTTTTCGTAACTAAAAAACTACTATGAATCGTACATATTGATATTTTACTTATCTAATATGTATTCATGAACCCTCTAAACACAAGCTGCTTGTCTATGTTTCTGAATTTGTTTTTCTAACAACTGCATACTCCCGCAAAGCGGAAAATGCTGGCACTCTGTAACTTATGATACCCTCAGAGAGAGAGAGAGGTCATCCTGGGCTTCTCCCCAAGGCCACACGCGACCCCTCACGGGCCCCGTCCGCACGCACTCACTTGGTGATGCGGTCAATGTTGGCGATCTGCTTCTGGTTCCGTATGATCTCAATGGCGGCCCAAAGATGCTGGATAGCTCTCGTGTCCGCCTGTCGCCTTTTTGTTAAACGTGCCATGACCTGTTAACTGCTTTAGCTGCAGAATATACAAAAAAAAACACAAGGAAAAAGCACAGATTACAAAATGAGTGGTCATCGACGTGAGCAGCCCTGCACGCACCCCGAGCACCGCTGTGCACACCCCGGTCCTTTCTGCAGTGTTCATCACCAATGACTCCACAAACATGGTCACTCGCTCCGTTACTTCATAAAGAATGACACTGTGAGATCCAAAAGTTAAAAAAAAGTCTGTCTAGGAAGGACAAGTGGCTACTTTATACCAATATATCAAAAACATCCCCAAGTTTTATTCTAAAACAAAAATACTACTACCTAAAATTTCACTTAATGATATTACGTTGTATTTTCACAGATCAATACAAAATGGAATTAAATGTTCTAATTCTTCAGTTCTTTATTATACTCATAGTTCCAAATTTTCAGTTCTATAAAGACATGCTGATAAATGAGGATGGCGTTTTATTTTTTTTAAGTAGCACCATAGACAGAGACCGCGAGACAGTTACTTCTGGCTGAGGCGCGGGAGGCTGGGGCCGACACGTCAGCCAAGCCGCTGACAGACATGTTCACGTGCTCAGAGTTGTGCTGGTCACTGTTTATGTTACACGGACACATTGCTATTTTACTCAAATTTCAATATTCTGATGAACTGAGGAAAAGGCCACCACTGTGCCCTGGCAAGGCTGGGGGACACGGGGCTGATGCCTGGGTGTCTGCTGAGCGAGGCACGCAGGGAGAGGCTCACCTGGACTCAGCCGGGTGGGGAGGGCCCTGCCTGTCACCAAGGCCCTCGGCCGTGCAGACCCCTGCTCCCTAAGTCACACAGGCTGCGCTCCGGGGACGCGCAGGCATGAGGTAAGCATCAAACCCTCCGGGGGCGGCTAACATCTCCTTGACCGGACCTTTCCCACCTTTAAGGGAAGAGAATGGGCGAGGGAAACTAATCCTGGGCACCTGACCGTGGTCCACGACTGGCCGCCAGAGCCTCACAAAGCTTTCTCTTCACTACCTCTACATCGCTCTCCACAGCTAAGTCGGTTAGCTCTCCCTCCTTCTCTGACAAAGGCAAATAAAGCCAGCAGCTGCCATCACGGCCTGTCTCGACACTGGTGAGTCTGGGGGCAGTCGGGTGTCTGAAATAAGAAGGCGGTTTTAAGAATCACAATTCTAACAGAAGGACTGTGAACTGTTTCGGGGTATTCCTGAATATCCCGCTTCTTCCCACGACGACTTATAATTGTTGCAAACTTTGCTCCACAGAGAAATTAATGAAAAACTGACACCAGTATTCAAGTTTTCAAGAAAACTTGAGGAATATCAGTCATTTCGGTAGACAGACAATAAAAATTTCAATTTATGAATGTGTCTGTTTTAGAAAGAAACCAATTTAAAATGCATGGAGACTTCTTGGTTTAAATGCACTTGTAGAGGCTGCCCACTTTTTTAATCTAATAAGCGTTATCGTAAGGAATTTATTGATAAGAATATAAAATATTAGGAAGTGACATCTAATGGTGAACTGTAATAATACAACTTGTTGGGTATTACAAATAGATAAAAGAATGAAATTTCAGGCATTCTTACACTTTAAAAATAGCAGCTGCCTATTCAGTGTAAGACACCATGCTTCACTCCACAAAGTATTTAAAACTGAAGAAACAAAGCCCTTGCCAAAAAATAACCTAAAACTGGACAAGGGAAGTTGACATGTACATGGAACTACTAATTGTGACATCACATATGACATAAATGTCCAAACAGGGGACACACTACTAGCTTAGGTAGACTGCAAAATGGCAAATACGTGGGAAAAATATAAAAGAAATTTTAATTTCTTTAAAAGATAATTAGCTGTTTATAACAAAGATTAAAGTTAACTATGAGGTATCGTTAGAGTTATAACATGTGTAGACATAACAGACGTCAACACCACGTCAAAGGGGGCAGAGGCAGCAATAATTATGCGAATCCCTACATTTCACACGAAGTGGCAATGTGTTAACTTAAGGGGGGCTATCATAAATTTATGATGCACAGTATAGTCCCTAGAGCAAGCACTATAAAAATACAAACAGGAACAGTTCACATTAATTCAACTTAAAAAAATATTTTATCAAAATACATTAGGTAAAATTAATAATTTATTCAGAACCACAAAAAGATATAACAGCAAAACATTTAAAAATAATACCTAAATAAACCTAAACTATTTCTATCACATAATACAGCAACCAGAAGAATACAGGGGGCACAGTATCAGAAAGCTTCAAAGTGATGTCACTTAGTTCCTAGAGTTAAAAATCAGATTAAAGAACTAAGCAATGACACACTGCAGGAAAAGAGCTGTAAAAACAGAATTCTGGGATCTCCCTGGACCAAGTCACACAGGCTGGCAGACATGCAGGAACACCAGAAGGAGGGTGCTCATGGCTACAGGAGCCCAGAGAGAACTCTGCGAAAAATGCACACCCGAGTGGGGTGAGCGCGGTGACGCCGGAAGCACGGTCTGAAACTACCACAACCACCTGGCCTGTTGGCACAAGGTCTCCTCAAAGTAAAACCACGGAAGTGTTCCTTTCTTATGAACCCCAGAGCCATTCATCCCTTTAACACAGCTCAAGCATACCTGTTATACGTCAGGCACTCTTCTATGCTCTGGGAATACAGCAATAGCAAAAACAGGCAAACACACATCATTTAATAAACATCATTAGCAATCTGGGCATTCATCAATAAAAAGAAAACCTCAAAAAATGGGTTTCTGAGATCCTATGTACTGAGAGCTTGTCACTTTGTCACTCTGGTAGTGGCCAAACAAAACTTCTCAGTCCATTCTTTCCCAGATGTGTATTTCATTTCTACTAAACTGACTACTCAAAATTCCTAAGTATTTCCGAAAACGTCATACCTCTACCCCTTTGCTTAATAGTTCTCTCTGCCTAGAAAGTTCTTCCCTGTCCCTTTACTAATTAACAAAAATTTCTTTGTTCTTTCTAGGACTTACCCTAATGCAAACTGTTCCTGACCAGCCCTCTCCCCTAGAATCAAACTAACTCAAATTCAATTCACATGTGTATTCTAATGTAATTTGTTTATATATCTCTTATAAATTTATTGCCTTACACAAATAATATAAATTTCCCAAAATAATCCATTAATTCAAGAAAGGACATATCTTGTTTATTTGGCTTTCAAGGTATCTTGCATAAATGTGATAAACTTTCTATATGAAAGTATGAAATAAAACCTATGTCACACAAGCAACAAAGTCCCAGAGTAAGATTTTACTCATATCAAAGATTAAGACATCAAAAAGAAAGGTGAAACGTGTAGAGATATTTAACGCAAACCTTTTTTTCGGCTCCAACACACTTTGAGGACCACAACAGACCCTTCAGGAGGAATAGCTCCTTTGGACAGTGAACTCTCAAAATGCCTTCAGTTTAAAAAATAAAAATACAAAACCAAAAACTTCCCAGTAAATGTTTTTCAATTTTTTTCTTGTGGTAAAATACACATAACGTAAAATGGCCGTCTTAACCATTTTCAAGTATCCGGTTCAGTGTATTAAGTACGTTCACATTGTGTGCTGTCACCACCGTCCGTCCCCATAACTCATTTCATCCTGTAAAACAACTACGCCTGTTACACAGTAACTCCCCAATTTCCCCTCTGCCACACCCTGGCACCCCCCATTTTTGTGTCTGTATGATTTTTACTATTCTCAGTATTTCACAGAGGTGGAATCATGTAGTATTGTCCTTTTGTGACTGTCGATGATCTCTCCGAGCGTAACGTCCACGTTGTAGCCTGTGTCAGAATGCCCTTCCTAAGGGTGAACACTATTCGATGGCGTGTGTGCACCACTGTGCTTATCCACTCACCCGTCGATGGACACTCGGATCACTTCCATGTGTTAGCTACTGTGAGCAATGCTGCTGTGAACGTGCGTGTACGAATGTCCCTTGGAGACCCTGCTTTCAATCCGTGGGTAGGTACCTAGCAATGGGGTTACTGGGTCATATGGTAGCTCTCTTTTTAACTTTTTGAGAAAACTCCACACTGTTTTCCACAAGAGCTGCACCAATTTACATTCTCACCAACAGTGCACAAGGCTTCCAATTTCTCCATATTCTCGTCAACCCTTCTAATTTTATATTTTTTGTTTTTGATAGTGGCCATCCTAATCGGTGAGGTGGTCCAAGTGACTCCGGCAAAGCTCCTATCCCTATAAATCAATATTTAGTGCAAACCCTTCCACCTATTTAAGTGTCTTTTATATCATACAAATGCTACAAACAGAAAAAGATGAGAATAAAAGAGAAAGCAAGTCAGGAAAAACTTAAAAATAAGCAAAATAGGGAGAAGACTGCGCCAAGGAGGAACACACTGGGAGGGTACATAAGATCAAATAAATTCTGACTTTTACTTCTTGGTGGTGAGTTCAAGTTGTTATTATACTATCTAACAAATAAATATAAATATGTTGAAGTATTTCAACACATACTACATAAAATTTTTAAATTTATCTCAACACATAACGTACATTTCTTTGTTATGGAAGTTAGGTTGACATTTTCCCAAAGTCTATCAACAACTTTAAATTACTTTTTATTGATAGTCCATTCATACCATTATCCCATTTTTCCTAAAACTTGATATGGAACTACAAAAGACCCCAAATAGCCACAGATATCTTGAGAAAAAACAAAGTTGGAGATGTCATGCTATCTGTCATCGAATTATATAAGGCTGTAATAATCAAAACAGCATGGTACTGGCATAAAAAAATACAAAGATCAATGGAACACACCATAGGACTCAAAAAATAAACTTACACCAATAGGTCAAGTAACCTATGACAGAGGAAGCAAGACTGTACAATGGAATAAGACAGTCTATTCAATAAATGGTGCTGGGAAAACTGGACATATAAATGCAAAAGAATGAAAATGGGTCACTTTCTTACACTATATACAAGATTAAACTCAAAATGGATTAAAGACTTAAATGTAAGACCAGAAACCATAAAATTTGCAGACAAAAACAGGCAGTAAATTCTCTGACATGGCTCTTACTAATTTTTTTTTTCTGATATACCTCCTCGGGCAAGGGAAACAAAACAAAAATATGGGACTACATCATACTAAAAAGTTTTGCACAGCAAAAGAAACCATAAAAAAAACAAAAAGGCAACCTGCTGAATGGGACAAAGTATCTGCCAAAGATACATCCAATAAGGGGTTAATATTCAAAACATATAAGAAAATAATGTAACTTAACAGCAAAAAAAAAAAAAAATCCAGTTAAAAAATGGGCAGATAACCTGGTTATTTCTCCAAAGAGAATACAGATGGCCGACAGACATATGAAAAGATGCTCGACATGACTAATCATCAGAGGAATGGAAAGTAAAACCACGAGACAGCACCACATACCTGCCAGAATGGCCACCAACAATAAACCAACAAATGAGTGTTGGTGAAGAAGTGGAGGAAAGGGAGCCCTCGTGCACTGTTGGTGAGAATGTAAACTGGTACAGCCCCTGCGGAAACAGAGCGGAGGTTCCGCAAAAAATTAAAAACAGAACTACCTTATAACCCAGCAAATCCACCTCTGGGTATTTATCTGAAGAAATTCAAAACACTAACCAAAAAAGATACATGCACCTGTTCATTATAGCATCATCTACAATAGCCAAGGTATGGAAGCAACCGCAGTGTCCATGGATGGGTGAATGGATAAAAATGAGCTACATACATACAACAGAATATCGCTCGGCCACACACACACAAACACAAGCTTGCCACGCGCAGCATGAATGGACCTAGAGGGTATTGTGCTGAGTGAAATAAGTCAAGACAGAGAAAGACACCTACATGTAGAATCTAAAAACCAAAATAAACTAAAAAAAATACAACCTCAGATACAGAGAACATTGTGATGGTTGCCAGATGGGAGGGGTTGGGGGTCGAGGAGAAGAGGGGAAAGGGACTAAGATGTACAAATGGCCAGTTATAAAAACCGTCACAGGGATGTGAAGTACAGCACAGGGAACATGGTCAATGATATTATATTAACAACGTATGGTGCCAGGTGGGGACTAGATCAATCAGGGGGAATCACTTCATAAATTATATAAATTAGTAACTATGCTGTACTCCTGAAACTAATGTTGTATGTCAACTGTAACTGAAAATTTAAAAAAAATTTTTTTTAAGACTACCACTTAAAAATGTAATGGAGTTATTAGGAAAAAGCAAATCAAATCTACAGTGAGAGACTACCTCACACCCACTAGCATGGGTGCTAAAGAAAAAGGAAACAACAGAAAACAAGTGTCTGTGAGGATGTGGAGAAGAGAGAGGCCTTGTACACTGCAGGTGGGAATATAAAATGGTGCAACTGCTGTGGAAACAGTATGGAGGTTCCTAGAAACAATTTAAAAAAGAAATCTTATATGGCAATTCCACTTCAGAGTATATACCCAAAAGAAGTGACAGCAGGGTCTCAAAGAAATACTTCTACATCCACATTCCGCCAGACACAAGGCCACATGTTGTGTGACTCCACTGATATGGAATGTCCAGAAAAGGCCAATCCATAGACACAGTAAGCGGATGAGTGGCTGCCCAGGACAGAGGGAGGGGGTACAGAGGGAGGTGTTAATGGATTCACAGTTCCTTTTTTGCAGTGTGGAATGTTCCGGAATTAGTGGTAATGGCTGCACAACCCTGGGAATGTGCGAGAAACCACTGAATTGTTCACTTAAAACACAGTCACCAAAGCCAACTGACATGTCACTCAGTCGCTGTTAAAAATTTTTAAACTTAAAAGGAACTTTCAAACCACAATCACTTATCTTTGAATGTGTCTCCCCTTCCATTCCCTGAAACCAGCTCCCTATCCTCCAGAAAGTAGCTCCTGTCTGCTTTCATTATTGCTATTAACTTTTTAAAACAATTATTATGGAAAATCTCAAACATACTTAAGAGTAGAAAAATAAGCCTTTTATGCTTTAATAATTAATATTTTGCCATATATCTTAAGTCTAAATTAGTTCCAGAAAAACTCAAACCCTACGTATCAAACAGTCATTGTTGTAAATAGTAAAACAAAATAACATTAAGTATAAATTACAAAATTTAATTAAAAACACAAATGACTCTATAATCTCTTCCTCCCCTCTACTACCAAAAAAAAAACTGAAATGGTATTTTATACAGCCAACTTTCAAATATCAATGCAAAATCTGTCCCTACATAACCTAAAATGTTAAGTATTATACATGTATTTTTGTGTTTTTATTTTGACTCAAATTATTTTGTGCTTAAATAAGTGTTTTGAATTATGTCCTGGGTATTATGAAAACTCAGATAAAATACTGCACTCCACAAATACGCTCTCTCTCAAACGAATATAATCCACCAGTCTACTTCCAAATTTCTGGTTTTCACACTACCTGAAGGTTAGAAAAGTAGCTGTTTTGTTTAATTTAAATAAGGATCTTTAAGCTAAAATATGTATCATACTTGTGATTGGCATATTCCATTAAGAAAGTAATCACATGTAAACAAAAAATGTTTTCCAATATGTTAATTACATGACTCAAGTTAATTAAACATGAAAATACAGAAATGTCTAGTTATCCTTATTTAAAATAAGATTTATAATTCTCCCCAATATCTGCTGATTTAAGCATTAGATATTTCTTTTAAAAATGTGATTGGAAATCCAATGGGCATCAGACACTCCCATCCCTGCTTAAGTGAGATAGAGCCAACGCAGTGTCGTAAAGACGCAGGCCATCACACAGGCAGTGGGACAGCAGCACCTGGCGAGCTGCACTAGCCACCTGCTCTACACCAGGGGCTCTCAAGGGCCGGGTGCCTCATGCAGGGCTGTCCTGCCTGTCGTAGGGTATCAGCAGCATCCCTAACCTCTGCCCACCAGATGCCAAGTATCCCTCAAGGCATGACAATTAAAAATATTCCAGACAAGGTCAAATGTCTCCTGGGGGCAAACTCGCTGGCTGCAAACCAAATGTCATGCTTTTGCATCTGTGTGTAAATTTGCGTGCATCCGAGTTTTGTAAATTCTCTATCTCCTCCTTCGGTGTTCACCACTCAATGGCACAGTAACCTCTTTTTAGTATGCATGTTTCTCAAAGACTTCCCTTTTCCTTTTAAAATTTTAAGTACGTTGTCCACTAAAATATCATACCAACCACCCTGATGACAGCTAGCCTCCCAGGGAGGACTGGTCGTGGTAGAGGACCGTGGTCTCGCCTTGATAATGTTCATGAAAACCTCAAGTGCGAAAACTATGTCATTTTAATTTGCTTAAGATGCTACTTTGGCCAAACATCTTTACAAATAATCTCTTTTCACAGTTTAGCTCTTCTTAGAAAAGTGTGTGTGCTCTCTGTATTTACTGTTTGCCATTTTCTAATGATACTTCAACATTCTTCACACACCTGAAGATAGTATCCTTTGGGTTATCATTTATATCACCAATATCCTCCTAGTTTTTTCCTTTGTAACAAACTCTCAGTTTTAAATTTTTATATAATCAAACTTGTCAATCTTTTTTTCTAAGTCTGCTGCCCTGGGGTCAATCACCTTTCTCAACTTAAAATTTAAAAAACACATACCAAAACAATGTACATCACCCACCCCACCCCCCATAAAAATCTCAGTTACTCTGAACACTACATCTGATTTGTTTAATCACATGAAATGCTTTCGGGGGGGGGGGGGAATCTGATCCTAGTTTAGCCTATTTCCCCTTGGCCCCAACAACACTCACCGGAGGCACTTGTGGCTGCACTGTTGACCCCGAGGTAACTCGCGATTACAGTACTAACTCACTCCCAAAGTCTGCCACAAACTACCTCACTTTTATAATCATTTTCACATCACTCTAGCATATCGATAGTCTTTGGAAACAAATGACATCATTCTATTTTACATCACTGCTTTTAGTAGTGCTATTTCCATTTATAAAATATAGTAATTCTCAAATCCTAGATGTTTTGCTTTGTGTTGTCCCATGCTTTGAAATTTACACACGGAAAAGAATTATTAAATACTGACCATCATACATTTCTGTTACATTAGGATTAGAGACAAGTTCTGTTTAGAAACAGCTCCAACAATAGTTTTTATACTGTATTTTCACACTGAAAACCAGTCGGATTGCTTCGGCCTCAAAGAGCGTATTTATGTAAAATTAACACTGGCAGTGGGAGCACTTCTTTTTTCTAAGTGAGAATTATCTTAAAGCCAAATTTTCCAAGGGCCTAGTACATACTAAGCCCCCACCTGGGTTGGAAAAAGAAATAAAACCACAGGGAAAAAAACATGCAATCAAAAGAACTCAAGAGGAAATACTTATATTACATTTGTAGCCATGAAATTTCAATACAAAACTTATTCTTTTAAAAAGTAATTAAAAGACATGAAAAGGATAAAAACCTTAACACTTTAGCTCATGTATGTTGATTCTGGTAACTTGCAGATCCCATATTTGTGAATTCACCGACTTGCTAAAATTATCCATAGCCCAAAAATCAATGCTCGTGGCCTGCAGTCACACAGACACTCACACACACGGTCCCAGCCGAGGTGGAGCAGGGCAACGTTCTGCCTCGTCCTTCCAGTCAGACAGTAAATGCTGTCCTTTTTGCAATGTATTTAGTGTCACATTTTTGTTTTGGGGTTTGTTTTTTACTTTTGTGCTTTTTGTTTGATTTTGCTGTTTAAAATAGCCCTAAGCACGGTGTTGTCTAGTACTCCCAAGTGCAAGAAGGCTGTGATGTGTCACATGAGCTTCGCTTAGGCCCAAGTCAGGCCTCTCAGGACCGGCCATCAGGTGCACTCAGAACAAGGAAGAAGATAGTGCCATCTGTGCCCCGAGGGAATTATGGAAAGTACAAAACAACATCTAGAGCATGTGAGGAAGCCGTAAAAACGGAAGTGGTGACACCTGTGGATCCATGAGACGACAGCCATGGTCAGGGAAATACAAAACCCTCCTCTGCTAGTACTTGGCGGGCACACTGAGAAAAACAGGCAAAAAGATCATGTAGAAGAACAGGTTTTCGCTGCTGAGAGTCGCTTGTTTCACAAGAATGTTGGCAAAGGAACCTACATAATGAAAATGGTATTTTGATTTACAAAAGTGGTGTGGCCAGAGGCTACCAGGAACTGTGCCTGCATTTCCCTTGGGGTAATTCAGAGACAGAGAGAGACAGAGAGAGACAGAGAGAGAGACAGAGAGAGAGACAGAGAGAGAGAGAGAGACAGAGAGAGAGTGTGTGTGTATGTGTGTGTTTATGGGAACATAACTACAGCAAGTAACAAGAATCAACTAAAATTTTAAACAAAATGTGATCATTACTACTTTTTAAATGTTTTGAATAGCCATTTTTATAACATGATGAAATAAATCTCCTGAAAACCATTTTAAGAAGGGGATATGAAAAAAACTGAATCTTTTATATTTCCACTTAGAGATATCCATCTACTTCTGGATAAATGTCAGCATGGCACTACAGGGGTAACTGTGATACTATAATCCGCTCATAACATTATTTCCTAACAGGTTAGTTAAAATGACAGGAACTTAACAATCTATGAAATAGGGTATATAATGTGTGCATTAAAATTAGTTTTAATTAGCTTAGCCATTCATTTATCACATAGAAATCATACTAGCCTACACTAGGTTAACCAGAATGATTCATTTCTCAAATATTTTTTTCAAAAGCACTTTGTCATAATTTGTAGATTCTAGAATGGTAAACTTCAAATTTGAAGAAAATAACAAATAGAAATTCTGGACTGCTGCACTGGTGGAATGTGAATTACTTAGAGTACAAAGTGGCCCATGCATAAGGCAATCAAGGGCAGAGAGACAACAGGAAATAAGTTAATGTTATCAGATGTTATCATTTTACACTAAAAAGTAACACACCCTGCATATTAAATGTTTGAATGAATTTAAAAGGTAGACAACTCAAATAATGGTTTCTACTTTCATGCACATTAAGAGTCATTGCATGCTTCTAAAGACAAGATCTAGGTGGTATCCTGATCTGTACTGACCTTTTTCCTAACACATTTACCTTTAAAATTATTGTCTAATTTATGAAATTAGACCAGTTTGCAACTGAACTTTTTTAGATTATGATTATATGAAAATTAACCATAATTTTTTAAACCATGATTTAGCAGTCCAAATAAAAGTTATTTTAGCCTAACAAAGGAGCAAATCTCATTTTACTATGTATATTTTGCTATAACAAATAAGCTACAGAGGAAACAACTAAGAAATCACATGACCATGTTCTAGATCCAAAAGCAAATACACAGGATGAGGACACACGGCACAAGGGCTCCTGACCGTGCTCTGCACCGATGCAAACGTCACTCATCACAGCACGCATGCAGGCGGACAGGCCACTTCTGAGCAGGGCTGAGTTATTTTTCATACTGTCTTACTGAATTAATATAACACACACCTCAAGGTTTATATCTTTGAAAATGTATAAAACATTTCATTATATATGCAAGACAATCTGAAATCGTACGATTATCTTACATATTGCGTGATGTGTATGGCAACGGCTGGACACAGGGAACAGCACACACTGACACCGTCCGCCAGGAAATCTGCCACTCTGTAGAGCTAAAATGTCCAATGCCTGTTGTTTTAATACAGTGTTTGTTTTTAAAGTACTCTGAGTTTTAATCTGGCTAAAATGTTTTCTGTAATCTTGAAAGGGGGTGTCAAAAACGTTTGGTTTCATTTCACACTTCTGAACTGCCACTACAGCCCAGGGCACTGTGTTAGTTGAGAAGGGCCTTGGGGCCAAGGAGTGAGCTTACAGGCTACTACTAGTGGCGCAGGGGAGGACCTGAGTCACCAGGAAACCAAAAAGAGTATGTAATGATTAACCATGGTTAACGAAGGCATATTGTTTTCTAAAATAATCCCACTTCATCAGCATTAAAAGTGGTCACAGCCTAAGCCACAGCTCACCCCTGAAAGCTGCCAGAATGGCACTGGGTGAGCTCACAGCCATTACGCCTCAGGTACAGCTGGCAAACAACTTCCTTCACTTAGAACTGTAATTCTCAGCTTTCTCCCTCTGGTTTTTGAAGACTGGGCAAGTAGTTAGCCTTTCTCCTCTCTTGTAGCAGACTCCCTCCTAGGCAATATAATGTCTGAAGGATAGTACTTTATCAAGTAGAAAATTCATTCCAATATGCCAAAACATATCTAGAATATGAGAGTTAAAAACGGTAAACTAACTGAATATATTTAGTTATACTTTACTATTGTATGTTCTTCCAAGAGTAAACTTTATAATTATATTTTAAAAATAGTAGCCTAGCAAGCTAATACAAATGCTATTCGAGCACACGCAACACTCATTTTAACCATACTGTCAGCCATGGACATGTTACGGCTCCCTGCCATGAGCTCTTCTGACTCCTGTATGTTAGAATACGCAGGCCATTTAATCAGTCAACATTTATTTATGTTACACAGCAACCTTGTTTTGAGTACAGGAGCTGTAGGAGCTCAGAGTGCTAAGGGGAGTCTGTATCCCCTTACCTCAACTTGGGGGATCACTATAGTTTCCCTAAAAAAGTGACATTTAAGCTGAAGCCTCTAAGACATTTAGGGTTAGCTCACAAGGCTGAAGCAAAGGAAGACTGTAGCACTAGGTAAGGTGGCACAGCACACAGGGGCCAGGTTACGCTGACTTTCATAAGCCATTATAAAGGATTTGAGACTTTAACCCAAGGGCAGTGAGAAGTCACCGAAGAATTGTTTAGCAGAAGAGGGATTAGACTCCCAATAGCTCTTTAGCTTAGAAGTTGAGCCTGTACCAACCACTGTAATTCCACCTTCCTTGTCACCTGACACCAGGCTGAGTAGCTGCCATGCGACTCATGAGGGAGAAGTATGCTAGGGCCACTTTCAGGGCACAAGTCCTAGCTCCTGGTCTCTCCTTTCTCTGAATGTCACTAGATCCAGATATGATGCCCCAAACTGATGCAGCCATCTCATAACCATAAAAGGAACAAGCCTCAAAATACAGCTGAGGGCGATGCACCAGCTGAGGGCTCCAATCATATGACACTGGCAGACACTGTACGGGGAGGAAGAGGAGAAACACAAGGAAAGATGATAGTTTTGAGGAGTGCTCAGAAAGGGCAAAGATCACAGGGGGTGGAGAAAATAAAATCAGAGCAGTGGGTGTGTCGTTTTGTGTGTGTGTGTGTGTGTGTGTGTGTGTGTGTGTGTGTGTGTGTGAGAGAGAGAGAGAGAGAGAGAGAGAGAGAGAGAGAGAGAGAGAGAGAGAGAGAGAGAGAGATATGGCAGATGTCTGAAGAACTGAATGCAAATGGAAGGGAGCCAGCACAGAAGAGGGTGGAAATAAGATCAGCGAGAAGTTTCTGGAGGGGATGACCTACAACGCAGGAAGAGACTAACAAATGAAGACCACGAGTGCAGGTATGTTTGCGGACCTGAAGTTACTTCCCACGTGCTGTGGTCTCTCTTCTCTCAAAAAAGAGGCCGGTGTGGGCTATGGGGGGAGAGAGAGGGGCGGGGGCTGAGAAAGTCCTATGGAAAGTGGAAGATGGCTGACCGGAAAGGTAAAGTGCGACCGAGAGCCCAGATGACCGCCTACATTGGGGCCAAGAACCCGTGCAGTGTCAGCACTCAGCAGTCCGGCTCCCCAGTGTGGAGGCAAGGAGAGTGGGGTACATCCGCCCAGACTCAGGGTCTGCCCACACCTGTCAGCACTGAAGAGAGAAAGAGCACTCTCTCTTTTGTCCACCTACACGCACTCATGCGACCTACTGTATGCACAGCACTGTACATACCAGGGATTACAACAGTTAAAAGTTGGTGTTTTCTGGTCAAGGAACTGGGAAGATGCTGATAGGGATAAAACCAAAATCATAATAAAAGGCAAAAGAATAAGAACTAGTTGAGGCAAACTTTAAATGCTGTGGCAGTTAAACTGAGGGGACAGATCACTGTGGGATAGCAGCAAGATGATGAAGACGACACTTGACAGAGTTCTCAAATGCCAGCAAGTTTTAAAGTAAATTTTAAGCTGACTTTAGCACTGGAGGCGGAGTGAGGAGGGGGAAAAGGGTACCTGAGCCAAAGTTATAAAGTATTATTTATAGAACCAGCACTGTCTGTGAATTAAAAAAAAAAAATACTTATTAAAAGATCAAACAGAATGACTAGCTGAAGTCAAGGTTTTACTTAGGAGAACAGAAAATAAGACTAAAAAGGTAGACTAAAAAGACTCCGAGGCATCACGAACGACAGGTTACAACCCAAGCGGGAAGGAAGCATGAGGAGCAGTTCAAGATGCCGGCGCCTTACTGCCTAGCAGCAAACTAGGCTGTCAGGGAAAGAACCAAACGAAGCCTGCCAGCTCCCCAAGTCGAAGTGACCAGGAGCAGAGGCTGGCCACCAGCTTTCAGGTTACTATTTCACTTGGTGGAATCCAAATTTTAAAGCCAATTACTTTCCATTAATCAGACCACAGATCCTCTTTCCTTCCTATTACAACATTTAGGATCATTCTAGGAAATGGTCCTGCTACTTGAGAACACCAACTCGTAATAGTATACCCATTTAACATTTCCACTCTATTTCAAGGTCAGGTTTTATAAAAATAATCTATTTAAAATGCAATTCACACAGTAGCAATTAATATACTTCTTGAACGTATCTGGCACCCTAAAAGTCCCACCTGCCATGTACCCTGGCCTCCGCAGAACCGATGGACACCGCACCGGAGAGGAAGGGAGAGAGCGAGACACACAGACATCATCAGGCACTCTGCAGGCTGCCGGGGCCACGGTGATGCCTCGGCACGCTTGAGTCAGAAATACAGCAACCGAGGACAGGTGCAGACACTGGCCAGCAGTAGTCAAGTGACAGGGCTTCTTCCTCCATACTCTTCTGATATTCGGCTCAGACACCAAATCTGCTCCTGCAATGCCCATGTCTCTGGGGAACCAACCACCTGCAGGTGGAAATGACACTCCCAAACTAGAGGAATACCAAGGAGCAGCTGAAATTCAGACAAAGGCCAGGGCTAGTCAGAGTGCTGAGCAGAGTCCAGAAAACCTCACGCGGCCTCACTCCCACCTGCAGACACAGCCCACCATGGCTGGCACGACGGTCTAGGGAAAGACATACACATTCTTCCCAAAACCCATCAGGGTCGCAAGCTGCTTCCTCCAGCACCCGCAGGAACACTAGGCGGCTGCTCAAATTACAGAAAAGCCCAGAGACACGGACACTGAGTGGCAGTCCATCTCCTGAATACCACTCATCTCAGACACGATGCGGGACCATCAGCAAACTCCACTAACCAAACCCACCTTGGACATCCACCTTCTCCAACCAGCAGCAGAGAAATACAGGACATTTTAGAGGAACCAGAGAAGACTCAAGGTTTCCTTCTGGGAAACGTGTATTTTTCAGACTGTCAATCCTCTTTAAGAAACTTCATGAATATTACTCTTGAAAGACAATTTCAGAGATATAAAGCTAAAGGGCACAGGGCACATAATTTTCTATAAGCCATTCCAAAAAGAAGTATTTGAAAAAAGGCTACACACACACACGTATGTGTATATGTATGTGTATACGTATGTATGTGTGTATGTGTGTATATGTGTATGTATATGAATATCTGCATATCACGACCTACTTCAAAAAATTAAAATTTGAAACTTGAAAAATAGATTTTTAAAAAATGGAACTTTTAAAAATAGAGGCCAGATCCATCTCCACAGATTCTGATTTAATAGTTTTGTTTAAAAAGTAATTCAAATAGACAGTCGTGATGGCGAACCAGTGTACCATGAAGAGTACACAGGCTGCTCCTGGTTCCTAAGGCGTCAGCTAGAATCCCAAAGAACTTAGTGAAAGACGACCAAAACACTACTGCAATGAAGGCTAACAACAGTATAGTATATTTTTCATTTCCATTTGTTTAAAATGTGGACACAAACTAAGAGAAAAATCTAACTTTAAAATTATTAGTGGTCATTCAGCTTTTAATTCACTTGAAAATAACTGAGACTAAAGCCAGTTTATTAACAAACCTCAGAAAATAAAATTTTACTTTCAAATTATTCAAACAGAAGTTTCTTACCTGAAATAATCCAACATCAAATACTGATCACAGTGAGAGGCTTCTAAAGGTTATGTGTACAGAACATGTATGTGCAGAATAGTAAAGAAAGTATGTACAGTATTTCAAAATGAAACATAAGAAAAAATAAAAATAAAACTTATCAGGTACTTTGACATTATATAACACTAAACATGTTTTTAAACGTAAGGAAAAATGTTAAATTATAAGTACAATACAAAAATAAATCACCTTAAACTTTACATCCTCTATGATTTAAAAAAACAAAAATCTGTAATGATAAATGAAATAACCCCAAAATTATTTTAAATATATTAATGGAAATTCCCCCCAAATTAGTCTCACTGGTTTCAACCCCCCAAAACTGGCCAAACTCGGTAGAGTTTATATTAATTCAAGAAGGGCTCTGAGTCAGAAATCAATTGAAAATTACGGAGCTGATTTCCCAAACAGCATTTCTCAGATGCAGTTCTGAGACCATTAACAGGCAGATAAATTGATCTACCAAAAAAACTAAAAATTTCATGTTGACTTTCACATTGAGATAATTTCCTCATGCTTAGTCCTCACTAAAAGAATATATTTTTTTTAAATCTTCCCGTAGCTATTCAATATAAGGAAATCAAATTTACTATCGTGTAGTAACATCCCCTGACGAATACCAGGACGATCTGAATCTGTGAATGCTACAGCTCAGTTATATGTTTCTCTCTTCACCATAAGCTTCTCAGAATACTTTATTTTAGATGACGGTAAACACCTGCTAAAATCTGAAGCCTTCACACTTAGAGCAACTTTCAAGAAATTAGCTATTTCAACCCAGACTGATGACCCAAAGGCCCTCAAGGCCAGGATGCCCTTCTCATGCAGCAGGTATACTCTCGTGCAGAATTAATCCCCAGTGGTTTCAAACAGTTCTACACGTAAGCATTGAAGTTGTACGTTCCTCCCTCCCATCCTCTGCCAAGTATCTTCACAATATGAGCTGCCAACAGTGACAGCAAGAAAACGAGCCAATTAGAGCTGCTTGTTCTTTGATCACCAGTGAAACTGGAACTCCCCAGAACTTTATGCATGGGACACTCTGACTACCAGGACGTTTCTAATATTCCTCTTCTTTCCGCCTCCTCCTTTTGTAAAAAGACTTAGCTGTGTCTTACGTTCTTTTATTATTCCTCACTTTGGCAGACTTGTACATTTGGGAGATGGAGGTGCATCAGTACAAAGATCCAAGGGCTTGGAGAGTTTTAGGGAGAAAGAGCAGCCAGAGTCTGGGTCTGGTAGTCATACACTTGAATTCATACACTTGAATATACACCTGATCGTATATTCTATGTGACCTCGGGCCCTGGTAACCTCTCCCTCCTAAGTCTGTTCTAATTTATAAAATAGTCACAATTGTACTGTAACACTGTAGTTTATCATATAATCATACTATAATACTGTTTTCCTCATGCTGTTGTGAGGACTAAAGGGAGTATGTAAAGAGACCATTATATTAGATGCTCAATAAGTGACACCTTTAAAAAATAGTGCTGCCACAAGATGAAACCCAGCTTTCTAAAAACTGCTTAACAAAGTAGACTTCTAAAGGAACCCAATGTGCACACAGTCAAATTTAAATGTATTTATGACAGGGTCTCACAATAAACCACACTTATCTTCCTAATTTTAAAAAACATAGCATTTTTAATCCCAATTGTGAAATCTCCCACTTGCAATACGAATCCATTTAAAATTATCTGTATATATCTTTCTTTAGTGTTTACATGGTAAATGCTTGAACTAGGAAAGAAGAATCTTCTTTCTTCAACCTGTATTTCATATTTACTTAGCATACAAGTAGAGCAAACTAGAAAAAATATTAAAAATTTTAAATGGGGCTATCACTTAAATGCTTAGAAAACATACCTGGAGAACATAAAAATTACTAATCATAACGAAGTTGTTTTTAAAAATCCTCAGGTAGTTAATATAGTAAAATCACAAAGTTACATATTAGAATAAATGCAAAATCATCAGTGTTAAAATCTCAAAAGTTATCTTAGCACAAATACTTTCTTCTGTTACACTTCATTGCACTTGCATCACTAATGGTGTTACATAGCAAGGGTCTAGTACATAGTAGAGTTTCAATAAGTAACGATGTTTAATAAATGAACTCAAGCAAGTAAAACACATTCAACCCATTGTAAAAAAAAAAACACAATACAATGTTTCAATATGATCTTATGAAACAGATTAATTATGGAATAACTGGAACTATAAAAGCACTTACCACAAAACTAGTTTATCTATGATCCTTAAATATTACTTAGTTTACAAAAATAACTAAAACACTGAATACGTTTTTGGCAACACATATGTTCCAAATAATATATAAGAGCATATAATATGATCTGCTAAATATATTCCTCTCAGCACTGAAGACTAGGTAAGAGTCAATGATCTCCTAAAGTCGCTCATATAACAGTATTCTGTTATCTCTGTCATTTCTTGAATTTTCCATAAAGTTCGGCAAATGTTTAGCCATTTATTTACTGCACAGAAAATGCACCCCCAAAAAACAGAAGAAAAAAATTAAATACATGAATAGTTACTCATTATATGAATTATCTGTAAGATTGAGTTACATATCTAACAATTTGCTAAACTTCTCTACTAAACACAATGGGCTCTACAAATTTTTTAAAATTTACAAATAAGTTTTTTTTTAATTTACAGACTGTATTTGCATTTGTAAGTAATTTTGTATTTAAACATTGTATATTTTCACAATACAAACTAAATAATTTTTCTAAGTGGAAAATCAGTAACAGTAGGCCTGCACGCACACACACACACACAAAGATCTTTCCTTAAAGCAATACATATGCTTAAAATATTTGTTACAACTGGATATTTAGATTTAGATTTTTATCTCCCTCCCATTATCTTTATTTTTAGCGTTTTACCTCTTATTACAAGGATTTTGTCCTAAGGATCACACTCTCTCACAGAACTCCTAGTTCACTCACTTCTCATTGGAGAGTGTGTGTGCTAGAATGGGCTATGCGACAAGGAGGTGGGCTTTGTGTTTCCATGGAAAGGAAGACTGCTATGCTTTTAAGATGATCATGTGCAGGATTTTAAAGAGGAGGAGAGTGTATGTAAAAACATGGCAGAGTGGCTGAGACACAGTAAAACATACAACATGGGATGTGTATTATCACCAGGTACTCAACTGTGAACTAAACTTGCAGAAACCAAAACATTTCTAAAAGTCAGGACCAGAAGGAGACAGATCACTGACAACTGCACAGAATCACTGCACCAAAGCAGATTTAATCTGTTTCGCAAATTGCACAATGCCACTGCAAGGAAGTAACTGATAGTTATGCAAGAGATGTGGGCAGAAATTAAACTCAAATCAGTTATTTCTGACTTCTTGTCAAAATTCCTAATAAAAATGGTGAGGGATTAGTTCCACAACGATCCAAGCAGTGTTCCCTTATTTAGAAAGCCTACCTGCTTGGAGCAAATATAAAACATACAACCTGAAAGACAGGGTGACAGATGTGGGAAAAGACCGAATTAATTTAAAATCAATGATTAAAATAAGACCACTCACACTATATACTTCAATTACCTATGTTCTTCATCAAATATTAAGAAGTAAGGATGGGCAAATGCAAGGGGCCGGGGAGGGGAGTGGGCGGGGAGTTCAGTGTTTAATGTATACGCAGTTCAGATTTACAAGATGAAAAGAGCTATGGAGATGGATGGTAGTGATGGGTACACAACACTGCTGATGTATTTAATATCACTGAACCATACACTTAAAAAGGGGTAAAGATGGTCAATTTTATGTTATGTATATTTTTCACAATAAAAAAAGTAATAAGATCCTTAAAACCGCTTTAAGTGAGGCCCAAGGACTATGACAAACGCTTATTTTCCAACCGTCTATGATAGCTAAAGAGAAAAGAGACCCAGTGACTCCGAGTTAAACTTGAATCAGTAAGACCAAGCATCTGAGAGCATGCCCTGCTGTGATTTCAGAGCTTCACTCTTTTCCACTGGTGATTACTATTAACAGCAAATCTGACTCAAGTGAAGTCAATCAGTCTAATAGTCGTTTATGAGGCAATAACCCTATTATACAGTTACTGTTATCCTTCTTTTTCACGTGAAGAAACTGAGGCCAGGAATGACAACTTTAAGTCATATGCCCAAGATCACTTTGCTGGTAACTGACAGAGGTGAGATTCAGACCCAAGCCACCTGGCTTCCAAGTCTCTATGCTATATTGCCTCCCTAATCTAGTGACCAAAAAAAAATCTAATCACCTTCTTAAAAAAAAAAGTTACAGTTTTCAAATTGTAAAAGTTTTTAACTATCATAAGTCTGACTATTTTCTCTTTAATTTTTTTCCAGATACATCCACTTTAATATTTTGTGCGGAATTCAACAGAATGGTGCTAATGGTAGGTAAGAAAATGAGACACCAGAGGTTTAGGGTTCCAACAATATTAGGAGAGCATTTTATACTTCCACTACAAATGTTAAAATTCTTAATTAGCTTCAGTTAATGTCTTAATTAGCATATGCCAAAAGGATATGAGTGTTTCTATTATACACTATCTGAACAACCCTTAAAAGAAAAAGGAGACAAGGTTACAAACAGGAGAAAGTTCAATAAACACATGTCAATTCGCAGAACCATGCAAGATGACATCCACTCAAAGTACCAAATGATATCCTAGGAATACTTAGTATGAACAAAGGAGCTGAATGTTAACACTATTTTTCTTTGTAAAGCTGGACGCATTTACACGTACGTATGTTTAAACACCTTGTAACAAGTAACTGCAAAAATAAATTGCCCAATTACAGAATGTAAAAATAAGATTGTTTTCATATGAAAAACATCTATAGTAAAAAGTACCATGCAAAAGATAAAAATCCTGTTAACGAAGAAGTTAAGCAAGAAGTATGCGTGAAGTTAAGCAAAAAGAATATTTTATTATGTCATAATCACATCCTGTATCTTTTAATCCTTGATTCTCCAGCCTAGCCATCTTATAAAGAGTCCACCAAAATAATGGCTGTAAACAGCACCAGTGAGCCAAAGACAAGGAAAATAACATGCCTATACAAAACTCATACTTTACCTCCTGCTTGCACAAATTGGAATTCAGAAAAAAACAAAGGTGACTCTGCTAACCAGACAAGACTTAAACTTTTGAAGTAAAACCAAAACTATCTCCCCAATAACTTCCGACCATCAATTAGAAACGATGACCCAAAAACCTGAAAAGGTTATACATCCCATTATTGCACTACTACTACATTTCTCAGTTTAAAAAAAATTAAGCAAATGTTTTGCTTTCTGCCTTTCAACAACAGGTTAAACTACTTTTAAGCGGGCTCTTGCTTCCACAAACATGGCTGCTGTAAGATACGTAACACCTGAGCGAGGCAGGCCAGAGGACCCAGGACCTAAACGGCAGGGTCAGATGGGGCCCTCCAACCTTCAGGCTCCCACCTTTGCACAGGCTCTACCTGGGCACTAGCTGAGCTCACAGAAATACAATATGTGCGAAAACCGGACTCCAGACACACCTTCGCTGTTACACTGGGTATCTCGTGCCCACTCTAGGTACCATTCGAACACCGTAAACAACACCAGGCACCATGGACAATCGGGTACCATGCACACTCTGCATGTAACCCCAGGGACCACGTGCACATTGGGTACCACGCCCACACCACATATAACCCACCACAATACACACCAGGCACCATGAGCACACCAAACATAACACCAGGCACACCGAGTATCACACCCACCCCATTTATACCACCGGGCATCGAGACACACCGGATATCATGCCCAGCCCATAGGTACCATCGGGCACCATGACACACCGGGTATCGAGCCCACGCCACAGGTACCACGGGCACCACGACACACCGGGTATCATGCCACACCGTACATGACACCGGGCTCTGGGAACCACGGACCCGCCCGGCACCGGGCCTACCCCGTCCCCCGTGCACAGCTGGCCCGGGAGAGAGGCGTGAGGGGCAGTCGACGAGCAAGTCGGGGTCCGCGGCAGCCCCAGGAGCCCCGGCTCGGCGGCTCCCGTCCGGGCGCGGGTGGAGTGGGGGCCCCGCAGGCCGTACCCGGCGCCCGAAGGCCCCGCGGAGGCCGCGCCGAGCCCGGGGCCCGCGCGCGGACCGAGCGCCGCGCGGGGGGGGCCCCGCCGGCCCGGCCTCGCCGCGCTCCGAACCGGTCGCGATGGCGAACGCGCTTCCCGCCCTGCGCCGGCGGCGGCGCGGGCCTCGAGGCCTGCCCGCGCGGGGACGGCGGCCCGGCGGACGGCGCTCACGCGACGCCGCGGCTTCCCGGCCGAGCAGGCCCCGCGCGCTCCCTCCGCGCCGCCTGCCCCGGGCCTCGCCTCAGGCCCCCGCGGAGCCCCGCAGGCCCCGCGCCGCCGCCCACGCAGCGGTGCGGGGGGCGAGCGGCGCCTGCTCCGGGCCGGCCCCGGCCCCATGGAGCTCCGCGCCCCGCCCGCGTGCGCCGGGCCTGCCCCGCCATTACGCTCCGGCCCCGCCGCCGCCGCCGCGCGGGCCCGGCCCGGCCCCCCGCTCGCCCCGGTCCCCGCGCCCGGCCCCCGAGCCCCGGGCCCGCACCCCGGCCCCCGCCCCCGGCCCTGGCCGCGGCCCGCAGCGCGGCCGCCCCTCAGCGCCCGGCGTCGCCCGCCGCCCGGCCGGCGCCTCAGGGCGCCATGTTTGCCGCGGCGGCTCCTCAGGCGCGAGCGCCGGCGGCGGGGCGCGGGCCGGGGCCGGGGGCGGCCGGGGCGCCGGGCCCGCCGCCGCCCGCACTTACGGGGTGTCCTCGCCGAGCGGCGGGCCGGGGGCCGGGCGGGAAGTCGGGGCGCCGCCTGCGCCGCCGCCGCCGCCGCGAAAGTTTGCGTCCTGCGAGGCCCGGCGCCGCTCACATGGCGCAGCGCGGGCCGCTCGGGCCGGCCTCCCGCGCCCCGCCCGCCCCCGGACTTTATTGTGCGGCCGGCCGCGCCGTGCGCTCGCGCCGCCCGCCCCCCGGCCGCGCCGCGCCGCGCCGCGCCGCGCGCGCCCGCACCCACCTTCCCTCCGCGCCGCGGCCCCAGCGCATCCCCGCGAGCCGCACATGCCCGGCGCGGCCGCACGTGCCGCCGACGTACGCGCCGGGCGGGCGGGCGCACAAAGGTCCCGCGCCGCAGGGAGCGCGGCCCGGCCTGGCCCCGGCCCGCGCCCGCCCCGCGCCGCCGCGAGACGCCAGCGCGGCCTCCGTCGCCTGGAACGCCGCCGCGGAAAGGGCTGCGGGGCTGCGCCGCGTCCTCATCCCTTACGCACACGGACGGGCTCCGCTCCGCAGGGCCACGCGTCGTCGCCCGCACACGGCGGACCCGGGCACGGAGAGCGCGCCGCTCGCTCTCGGTTCGTAGCTCTGGGTCTAACCGGAGGAGGCCCCAGTGCGCGGGTCAAGGCCGACTCGGAGCCGAACGCCGCTGTGGGCTGCACGGATCTCCCCTCACGACCTTTCTCCACGGGGAGTCGGGAAGGAAGACCGACCACCAAATGTCCTCCTCTGAGTCTCCCTGGACATATTACGGGTCGGAAAATCACACGATTTGGGCCTGCTAACCCAAGTCGTCAACCTTTAGCATAGCTGGTCTCTGAGACTAAGTGAGGATTGTAGAGATGGGTGGTTCTGTGATGTACACCAAAGACACAGCCGTTCAGCCATTCACAGCCCTGGTTCTGACACATGACATAGAGTTCTTGCTTATTTCAAGGGACATCACAAACTAATTTTGACTCATTTTAATTTTGCACGTAAACATGTGCCATTAAAATCCAGCAGAAGGGTTAAAGGGTGTAAGAAAAAGCAAGCCATACCTGGGTTGAATGCAGGACCAGGAATTCTAACAATGAACAACAGCTTTAAGTAAATCACCCTTAAAAAACTCTGTCAGAGGACTGCATGGCTCCTACATAATTTCACTGAGGCCACTCAATGAAGACATTTATGTATAAAAGAAAGCTCACCTCTTAGGAGAGAAGCCATTGCGTAACTCCACATTTTTCTCTAATCCAATTTTTTAAGCATAATTTCAGTTTTTATACACAGATACACTCTCTCATTAGATACATTATCCCCAGATTTCCTATTGATTTTGCCTAGAATTTAAATCTTGGTCCTATTTTCCCTTCAGAACAGTTTTCTTGACTTCATTTTCCCTCAGCTGCATGAATATGGGGGAGGGGAGGTCGTCTGGAGGCCAATGGTTTGGGGTTGAGAGTTGAGGGGAGGCAAAGACCCAGTAAGCTGCTTTCATACAACTTAGGTTATACCATGTATTTATCTGCTGAATTGCAAAGAGATATCAAGGGGTCAAGGTGTCAGGGAAAAGAGGAGAAAAGAAAGAGTGGTGGATGGCAAGGAATGGTTTGCCATCAACCTGAAATGTTTCAGACTTATTACCACCCAGAGAAGGACCCCCCCCCCCACAACCCTCCCAATTCTTCCCTAACCTGACGACATTCGCTACACTTAATACCTGATTGTGATCAGCATATCAACTCTTTATAGACTGTGCTTTAAGAAATATTATTCAACAAGTAGGTGTGGAAATTTTGTCTCTTTAACAAACCAAATTATATCTTTACCTTACATTACACACTTAAAAAAGTAATCCGAATGACTTAAATAATACAATTGTAAAAACAATCATTTTTAAAAAGGTAGCAGAAAGTATAAGTGAATATTTGTAACACTGAGGTTGGAGGAGAATATCCTAAGCCCTAAAGCAATGATTTTATCTCAAGGAAAAGAGTGAGAAATCTGACTATCTAAAAATTTCTGAGCCCTATATGTCAAAAACAAATATAGACGTACTTTAAAATATTCCCGAAATTTTACACTTTATAAGGAGTTTCTTCTCCCACTTTCTTCACGTAACTGAGACCAATTCAAATTTCTTGGAGAGGGCCGCATCACAGCTATGGAGAGTGGGGGTCTCCCATTAAGTTCTGGTTTAAGAGTGCTCCTGGTTTGCTAGCATGTAGCAATAAGCTCACGCACTAGCTCCTGAAAAGAGTTGCTTTTATTTATTTGGCCTTTACTATTATATTAAATTTTATGTTTTCGATGTGCGTTAAAGGTTGAATTACAGGAACTGTGTATATGCTTTTCTTGAGGACAGTCTTAAGTGTACGGTGCAGAATAGCTATAAAAAGTGTCAGGAATGTGGACAAACGGTACATTACAGATGAATTAGTGGACAGAGTGTTAAGTTGTGTTATCGCAAGTAACGTAAACTAATGAAGTAAACAGGTCTATTTCAATGAGACTTGGCGGTTTTCATTTATGGGGGCTCAGGAATACATAACATTTTTTTCTCATTTAAAATACTAGTAACTGCATTTTCAATTTCCAAGAATGGGTTTTCAATAACACAGTACCCTTGTAATGTGGGAAAGAATATACACATAAAATTAAAAGGCAAAGTAAGACAATATATATATATGTGTGTGTGTAAATTTCTATTTATATTTGGAAGAAAGAAGAAATAGGGTAATCGTCCTTAAATATAAATATACATATATAAGTTTATGTATGTATGGAAGAAATAGGAGATAAGGCAATTATCCTTAACTATAAAAAACTATGTCATATCAATAAGATAAATGTCAACACTCCCTCCCAAAGATGGACAAAGACCATGGATAATTTACAGAAGAATATAAACTAATAATAAATATTGACAAATGTTCATATTCACTAGTAATAAAATGACAAAGACAACATGCCATAACTTTTCTTCAAATGTCAGAATTCTTCAGCGATAATGCCGTTGAAAGCTCATGAAATGGACACTCTCATACACTATCGAGAGGGAACTGATTGTTCCGAATGCTGTTGAAATACCAAGAGCCTTACCAATAGTTATATCTTTGACCTCAGATGTCCACATTTAGCAGTCTCTCCTAAAGATACCATCTGAAAAACAGGCAAAAAATGTATAGACAAGTTGTTCGTGTTCTTTTTATTGAAAACTTCCAACAGTTTTCTGCTCATCTTGAATAAAATCAAACCCTGTTATTTGGCTCACAAGACCAAGCATTGTCTGGCCCCGCCTGTCTCCTAAGTTTAATCTCATTACTCACTTCACTCCCGCCTCACTGACCTTTGTCTCATCTCAGGATCATACGAAGTGTGTTCCCTCCTTTTGGCCCATACTCCCCCATATTCCCAGAGATGATCCTATTCATTCCTCAGGAACCTGTCCAATTGTCATGTCTTTCAGCAAAGACCTTCCCGAGGCAATCTACAGAGGCCCTCTCTGTTTTTCTCCACAACATTATTTGTAATGATATATTTACCTTGGTGTTTATAGACTGACAAGAGGTCTCTTCTTGTCCTCCAGAGCATCCCCAGGCACCCAATAAATGTGTTGAAATGGAAAAATGCCACAGATAAATCGGTGGTCTCATTGCACTTGTCAGAGTACTGTCAAGATACTCGTGTTTTGCTTTTAAGGAACATGATATCCATGGCTCTGTCACTCAAGTATTGGAGTCCTTAATGAATATTAATTAAAACCACATGGTAATTAGGTGATGGTACACTTAGGCTAACAGCTCAGGGCCATGGAGTAAAGGGTCCTGTAAGCGCAGGTCTCCGGGGAGGTCGTTCCTGCCCCTGGGTGCGTGCGTAGACAGGTGTGAGACAGGAGAGGTGTACGTGCCTGAAGGGAGCTTGCTGACACATTTCTCCTCCGAGTTTCCATGCATGAGCCAAGACCTCCATATCCCTTGGAGGGCAAGGACTGTCACAGCAAGAATGTATAGAGAAGGGAAGTTACTGTTAAGCTGCTGATACTCCAAATAGAAAATTTCGATCTACAGCAACACAACAGGATTGCAGGCATGGCTTTGTTTAGAGGCAACGTGATTCTCCCAATTTTTTTTTCCTATTTTTTCCCAGAAACAGGTCTGGCCTAGCCGACCTCTGAACTTCACCACCCAGGGTGGGGACCAGAGTAGAAACTGGGGGAGGGGGGGACAGGAAGCTGCTAGAAAGATGTGCAATTGCCCAGGCTTAGGCTCTTTTCCCAGATATTTGGCACCCCAGAACGAGCTGATGAAGTAATGAATGAGGTACACCACGTTTTTTTTTTTTGTAATCTCAAGAAAATAAAATGAAAGTAACTTAATTGAAATGGAACATAAAAGTACTTATGCATATGATTTCCATTTTGTTAAATATTAGAAGGAACTATAGTGGAAGGAAATGTAAAGGCATTTGGGGGGGGTTACGGGTATCTTCCTTTTCTTTTTAATCTTTGTTCATAATCAGGAAAATAATAACTAGCCTACGAGACTGGTTGTCCCTCGTGTATAGAACCACACCATGTAGGTATCCCTTACTTGAAAGAATATATACTTTTCAGAAAACTGACAATAAAATGTAGTTTCATAGAATCTTATTCCCCACTGATTTCTTTAGTTAGTGTAGCTGAAATCTATACACAGTTGACATCCCAAAATTTATATAAAAAGCCAAAAATATAAATATCTGGCCATTGAAGCTAATAAAAATAAATGTAAAATACATGTGGACAGTTCTCACAAAAGCAGCTCACCACAAGAAAAGGTTGATAAATGCGTTACTTATCAGTGAGAGTAAAGGGCTCTAACTCACATAAAATGAGTTTAAGTAACTGTTACATTACTCTCACTATAGTGTAATGACATTGAGGCCGTGAGATCTTATATGGACATTCAGAGGAAAAGCAGCCAGAGCAGATAAGACACCTCCTTTAGAGACAGCACCCGTCCTGGAATCTACTGACCCAAAAAGGGGACTCAGAAAGTGAAGACCTGTTTGTGTGTGACACTAGAAAACTCTTAGTCTTACAACGTGAGATATTACCATTAGTAAGAAGTTACGGGTAAGGCGTGTGGAGTGTTGCGAATGGCAGCGTGTGCGTGTGAACCCAAGGGTGTCCTCGCCATACCTTTGCCTTTAAGGTCTTTCCTGACCGGGAGAGCAGGGAGGGAGTTAAAACTCGCATCCACAGGAACCTGAGGCCTATTGTAAATGTCATCTCTTCTGTATGCAACACACACGACACACACATGGGGGAACAGGATAAGAACCATTATTTAAACAGGGACAGACCAAAGCAGTGGCCAGGGGCGGGCCAGGAGCCGGCCAGGCGCCGCCAACAGTGATAATGCCTCAGGGGTCAACAAAATGCTTTCGAGCTGTATTTGCATTTTACAAGCTTTCTTTGCTTTTGTTCCATACCTTTCAGACTTCCAACTGGACTTTTCCAGTCTTTTGCATGAGATATTGATATTTTAGAGATGAGTACACTTATTCCCTGTCTTCCCTAAAGGTAAATTCGCCTCTGGAATTCGGTTACCCGATGATGAGTTTAGCTGCTTAGTTTCTGAGGGCCTGGTGGCCTCTTTCCACAGCCCGCACGGTTCCTGCCGGTGTGCTGTGTGCGACCCACAGCGTGCCCCGCCGGTGGCTCCTGCGGCCGGTCACCTGCTCCTGCCTGGGAATGTGCAGGCCTTGTCCGAGGAGGACCTGCCACCTGCTGGCAGGTGGCTCATCACCGGAGAGCAAGGGCGTCTGTGCGCGTGCGTGTCTGTCCCCTCGGCAGCTGGGCCCAGCCGTGCCCTGTTCCCTCCTCTCCAGCACCCAGGAAGAGCTCCAGTCTGGGTGGCAGATTCCCAGAGGCGCCCCCGGCGAGGCCTGGGGGGCGTGGCCTCACCTCTGAGCCTCAATCTCCCCAATTGTCAGGAGCGTGGATTTTTGACCTCAGATTTTTAAAATCTAACTCTGACATTCTCTCTCTGGTGACCCGTGGACAGTTACTTGCCAATTTGCATCTCATTTTCTTCATCTTTGAAATAAGAATGATAGCATTATCGTGTGTCACAGAGTCTTGAGGATTAAGGAAGAAAATGCCTGTACAATTCTCATGATAATAGTGCCTGACAGGGATAACCTCCCCCTGTCACCGCCGTCTGTGAAATGGGGACACTTTATGGGGAAAACACAGATGTTAAATGAGTTAAGGGGTGGTAAAGTGTGCATCCCGTTTACCACAGCCTCGAGGAGGGCACAGGATGGTGACAGTAGGAGGCCTGAGGACCAGGGCTGTGCAGGGGGGTCCCTCGCCTCCCCATCCCTCAGGTAGCCTCCTCGCCCCTTTGGTGTACCAGCCACGCCCCAGGACGGAGAGGGTTCACCGCAGTGTGCCCCCCACCTCCCCCCACCCCACCCCCTGCCCCCACCTCCCCTCATCCCCACCCCCTGCCCTTGTAGGTGGAGGTGCCCCTTGTGCCTCCAGGTTCGCAGTGCTAGGGGTGGCATCTCACATCTGTTATGCGACCCGGTCGCCCACCCGTTCTCATTGGCCTTGCTGGGTCCTTCAGGGAAGCCCCTCTGCGGGTGTCCTTTCTGGTTCACACGCCCACGCTTCCTTTACCCCTGGGTCCCTTTCCCCCCTTCTCTCCCCTCTGGTGGCCTGGCCTCTGGGAAGGCATATCGGAGGGGCTGGAGCCAGGGACAGTCCCCTCTCCCTCTTCTTCCCTGAACAGTCAACATTCCAGAAAATGCACAGTTACATTTTATACGCACCCTCCATCCTCGTCAGGGACACCTTTTCAACATCATCTTGTCACTCTTTAGAGAGGACAAAATTTAGCCACATTGTACCCCCCAGGAGATTTCATGTAGCAAGTTCACGTGACAGAGGAGACACCTGTGCTTACCCATCGTCACCAAGGCGACACTCCCTGAGGGCAGCAGGGCGGAGGTCCTCCTCTCTCTCATCCCAACAGCCTGAGCTGCTCTGAACCCCAGGACCGTGGCAAACACTACTTAAGAGTCTCTTTTTTATTCTCTTCTTTTAGCTTCGTGATCGTTGTGATTGGAGAGTTACGTTCCTTCCCACACAAATTCACATTTCATCAAACATCAACTTTCTCTCAGTGACTTTGGAAGGGTGTCTTATTATGAAAGATCTTTCGTTTTCTAATATTTAAAGATTTCTTTCAAATTTGCATGATTGACATAAAATTTAAAGCAGCCTTATCTTCATGGAAGGTTCCAGTTGTTGGCACAAATAGAGTCGAGAGAAATTTTAGAACGCCTTGGACAGGAACACTAGAGGTAACAATTCTAAACAAATAGTTCATGAGAAAATTATCTTCCAGAAGTAGAGAAATGTAAAACATCCTTTTGTATTCTCACCTCCTCTTTGGTATTTTTAGGGTATACCTATATCTCACCAAATTGCCAGGTGATAAGTCCCTTAAAGAGCTGACGAAAATCTGTAAAACATTTTAGATCCCTCAGGTGAAACGCATAGGAAGTGAAAATCTGAGGGAGCAATGAAATGAAACGTAAATAACTATAAAGCTAAAGTACACATTCTTAAACATTATTACAGTCCAAACGTGTTTCCTGAGTGATTTGGTCACTGTCTCTGCATCCACAGCTTGATGGTGTCTTTCGCTCACGAGCAATACTTAGAAAAAGCCCAAGAAAAGCTGCATGGAGGACAACTTTCCTTTTTTCGTTTTATTCAAATGCGCGCTGAGAATGTCAAACACAGGAAGCTCTGCTTCCTCCACAGCTGCGTGTAAAACCCTGGCTTTCCTCTCGGTTTTGACCCTGCCCTCCCCGTCACTGGCTCTGCCTGGTGGCTCTCGCTGACCCCTGCGAGCAGGAGAGCCCTTGTGTTTAACTGACACACGTGGTGTTGGGCAGGGGAACTGTCCTTTCTCATTTGTATTCATTTCTCTTTTTTCCTCCTATTTTGAAAAGTATTCAGAATACGGACAAAGATGTCAAAAGAAAAAGTGAAATTTAGCACACTGTTGTTTCTTCACTAGTAATTGGGGGTTTTTATTTAATTAATTTATTTTTTGAAGGGCAGTTGCTGAAAGAGAAAGTAATTGAATCTATAGGCTACTAAGTTCAGGAAGAAGTATAGAATTTCTTATATATTTACTGATATACAGAATAGCAATTATAAAACTTTTAGTACATTCCTCTGTTCTAGGTAAGTCAGTAACTGAAATAAACTCTTGCTGTTTGTTTTAAAGGCATATACATTTATTTCTGTTTCATACGTGACCAAGAGTTTCTATTAAAGATGTTTAGTTCTTATGTGTTAAACACATTTTTTAATCCTTTATGTAAACTGCCTTTTATATAAACAAGTTCACCTACACACGCAAACACACAGTAGCAACATGGCTAAACAGTGATTTATTCATAGAAAGGATTTATGTAACAATTAAAGAAGTTGTTGATTGGTGTTATTTTTCTATGATATGTGAAAACCTAGGATTTACATTAGAAAAAATGATCATGTCATATAAAAATATATCTATTATTAGAAAAAAGTTCAGAATATGATAAAGCACTAAATATATTTGTCTGGCAAATAAAACCATATGTGATTTACATTTCTATTTTTATTTTATTGATCCTATATTCATTTTACAATTATAAAAAATTATTCTGAAAATAAAATATTTGATGTTGGCAGATTTGCTATAGAACTTTAAAAGATATTTAATAAGAGTGCAACTACCCTCAAAACCAATATACAATACAGTAACAGAAAATTTACTTACAATTAAAATGTCTATGACTACATTTATTCTGCTAAAGGAAGAATAAATCTACTATTCACAATAATATTTAATTAAAGCCATTTTCCTAGGTCAAGAAATTAAATATTGACACTTTCATATTGTTCAATCTACCAGCATTGGTCTTCACATTCCACGAATGGGATTTTTGAAAAATAAAAATCAGAGCGAAGCCAGACATAACTGTTTGTTATGGTAATCCAATAGAATAAGCTGGAGTCCAATTAGAAGAAAGCGCTCATAGCATTTCATGTCAGTATTCCCTCAAACTCGGCTCTTGGAAGTCAGTTCAAGAATTTACCTGGAAAATGATAGTGATGTTGACCCCGTACAGCTCATGAAGATGAAAAACCACTCTGAGCGATCGTGAGGAGTTATAGTTAGAAAGTGCATTTCTTCTATACACATACCTTCAAATCATTAAATCCCTTCACAATAAAGACCTTTATTCATGACTGAACTATCTGGAGCCCGAGGTGGTAGGGAAGGAGCTGCCCGTAATGGCTGAGAACTGCATTACTCATGGCGAAACCGAGATTTTGAAAGATAAAATACCTTGCCTCAGCTCAGGGCTGGCAAGTGACCGAACTCAGACTTGATTCCAAGATTATCAATTGACAGACCCTGAAGTCCGGGCTATTCCTGAAATCATTTGAAATGTATTCCTTAGTTAGGAGCACATTTTTTAAAAAATTTACCTATAACGTCTCACACACACAAGAAATATCCCTGCTTTGTATTAAAATTTCTATTGTCAATCAGAACAAAATAATAAAATTTTAAAATAAAAGATGCACTTTCACTGAACGATGCTTTTAGATATGTGAAATACTCTGACACGAACAAGTAAAAAGAAATATTATATTTAAATGAGTCTCCCAAACTGAAAAAAATCTTTCCCTTTGATCACTCACTGTTTAGAAACACAGAACTCCAAACTGGGCCCATCTTGGTAATCTCATTTATTTCCTTTAAAACATTTAAAACACTCAGATTCTCCTCTGGCGAGATTAGGCTGATGATGGCAGATAAAGAGAAGGAATTCCAAAGCTATGGTCAGGTGTGAGAGTTAGGACTATTATGCTCTTTTAATAACAATCCTTTTATCAAAGTATTAAAGATTTAGCCTGGAAGACAAGTTTTTAAATTGCAATTTGAATCGAAAAGTTTTTATTATCGTACTTTTATAAAATCACATTCACCTTTATGTGAGACTCTGGCATACCCTATTTTCATGAGAGATGATTTGGTTCCGATTTAAGTGTACGGTTTACCAATTGCTTTTGCGATGTCATGCATAATTAAAAAGTTTGTTAAATTTGAGAATAAAAGCAATAAAGGAAGCTAATTTTAAACTGAACATAAAGTCTGAAACAACTTAGTACAAATCATATATATAATCAAACTAAGGAAATTCATCAATATCACATTTTCATTTCTATTGAACTAAAGTTACTAAATGTATTCTTAAAAGTTGTATACGGGTACTGTTCTTAATGGCGTAGTAACATATGAAGAGTGCTTCCACTTGATACTTGGATTTTGCAAGTGTTTTGAGACTATAAATTCGCCCTTCTCCTCACCTCTTTCTCTTTCTCTCACCTCATGTGGATATAGTCCTTCCTGTCTGTGTAGTTCATGCTCCCTTTAAAGTAGCTAGACCACCATGAACTTCCCACAATATGTATTCCTCAAATACTACGGGTCAAAAGCCTAGAACCTCGCAATTAGCATTGTGCATGAGGGAGGTGAAGGAGGCCTTCAACCGTCTGTTGGTGTGGAACTCCGTCCTTTGCCCACAGAAGGACAGGAGAAAATAGAGTCTTTGGTGACATCGCTGAGTCTGAAACATCCATCTCTGGAGCTGGGCAGAAACTGGAGCTGAACTGAATTCAGTCAGTAGTTCTGAAACACATTTACGAGGTAAAACTGACAGGCCTTCTTATTGTCTGGAATCGGGGCAATGAGGGAAAGAAAAAAATTAAGTCTCCCAGATTTTTGGACAGAGTGACTAGAGGGTGTCATTGCCATTCTGGAGAATGGAGAGTGCTTAGGGAGGGGCCGTTTTCACAGCAGAGTCACAGTTCCATTCTCAATGTTGAGTTTGCTCAAGCACAAAAGAGGAACTGTCAGGTAAGCACATGGGTATGGAAACAGGAGATATTAAGAGAAAGGTGAGGGCTTGGGAGACCCAACGGGGAGTCACGAGTATGCTGTAGAACTGGCTGAAGCTGCCGTCAGAGAGTGTACACACACACACACACACACACACACACACACACACACACACACGGAAAGAAAGGTGCCAGCACAGAAGCCCTGTTATGCCTACATGAGACAACAGGTTGGCCCCTGAGCGAGGAAGCCCAGTTCCAGGTGGTGTCAGAGAAGCAGGAGCAGCTATGTTTGGTCACAGGGTATAAGGCCTCATGCATGCTAGGAAGGGCTGATGGCTGGATTTGTGTGGGTGAGAGAGATTGTTATTACTCTCTTACTTCAGAAAGAAAATTTAAGAGAAAAAGTTTAACATGTTTGAGAATAATCTACTAGCAACAGGGATATAGAGCACAGATAAATTTTTTGGTAAAGGGGATTCAGGACTCTGTTCCAAGTTGAGATTTTGTGTTTTTTGCAAAAAAAGCTATAGTCAAAAGAAAGTAATGTTCCATTTATCTTACCATTACTTCTAATACACAATTTTGTTTTATTCATATGGCTGTTCTCTATTATTGAAAAAATGGAAAATAAAATCTTTTTCTGTTCACCAAAGTATAATTGAGACAGAAATTATATAAAAATATATTTAATACATATCGTTATAAACAAATAAAATATGGAGTAACATATATTGTTTCTTCACAAGTACTGTATATATGACACTTAGATATTAAAACTAATGTAAAAACTTATGGTTTTATATTTATAAGTTTAATTTCCAAAGGTAGAAACTTAGATGATTGATTTTAGATCTTTCTTCTTTTCTTATTTAGGCACCCACTACTATAAATTCGCCTCTAAGTACTGCTTTTGTTGTGGACCACACATTTTGATAAGTTATTTTTTTAATTCTGACCTATTTCAAAATATTTTTAAACAGTTTGTGATTTCTTCTTTAAAATGCCAATAATTTGAGCTTAAACAGACTTTAAAAAAATAATATCTGAGTTTAACTTTACTCACTAGCCTGGAGAATTGTAGTTCAAATTATAATGACAGCACATGTTATTATGTATACTGGGGTAAGGCACACTCCCCTGGTATGACACACTGTGTGGATAACTTGTACACATATTTGAATGTGATATAAGCACATGACACTTACTAGGTACTCAATAAACAGCAGCTTTTGGGTAAATAGTTGTGCTTAATTACTTAGGAAAATAATTGGGTAAATAATAATACTTAATAAAGATCTGTTCATTTAAAAGATGATAAATAGACAAGCGACATTTCATTGTTAATACTTATACCTTTCAGTTCACACTGAAGTAGCTAAGGTCTTTAGCTGGAATCACCTTACAAAGCCTATGAAAAAATGGGAGAAAAGTGGATTTCTTTGTATTAAATTCCAATAAAATTAATTACCTGTCACGGTGTAATTACTACATAGACAAACCTCTTAAAGATAAGTCAGGTTAAACATTAGCATACCAGACACAGCAAAATGCAATTTCTACCTCTCTTAAATTAGTTAAAACACAACATAAATGATTTTTCCAACCTTGTTTTTTTCTTGTGTAAAATGAGCACTCAGCAGGGATTACTAGCTCTTTGGCTTGTTGAAAACAGAGAGCTTGGGGAAGGGTTTTCAGTATCTAATGTCTCTCGCCTTGAGAAGCACCATCCCCAAGGTGTTTTTGCCATCATGGAGAAAAAAAAAAGAAAAGCCACAAAAGGGCTTTCTTGTAGAAGCCATGTCTCTGCAAAATTCAACAAAACGCCTGGGGGTACAATTTCCAGCTGCTCTAACCCTGGCATTTTCCTTTCCAGATTTCTGATTAAAATTCTTAATTTAGCTGGTAAATTCCTCCTATGTCTCAGTAAAACTAAAATACTTAGAAAATGGATGTGCCTAGTAACGCAAGTGCCGAGAAATACTCACCTAAAACTCTAGTGGCTCCAAACCCACAACGAATCCCTTCAGTTATATGGTAGAACCTCAAAACCTTAGAAGTTTCATTTCAGCGTGTTAAATGACCTAAAAACGACAACAGTGGTTGTTGGGAAGTTTATTAGTGTAGAGGGCTGAATGCTGACTCATGCATGCATGGAGAGAAAGGCCGGATAGATGCTCACTCGTATTCTACTCAGTTTACACTGCAGGTGGTGGTAGTGCATTGGTAGCGACGTTTGATGAAGAACTGTTTTCTGGTGTCTCATTACTTCTGAGTCTTAGAGATTATATTCTGAATCAAATATTATATTTAAGTAGAGTTGACTATAACAAAAGACATTCGATAATACTTTATTTCATTATTGAAATCAATGAAGCTGCAGAGAATTCCTCTCTAACTTTTAGGGTTCATTTCCACGTGGAATTACTCTCACTTCCTTGCATTCCATGGCTGACATATGGAATTTTTTTCCTCCAGACATTGCTGCAGATACAAAAAACAAAACAAAACAAAAATGTGTTTTCAATTTGTTTATGTTAATATATTCTTTACCCAGTGGTTGAAGTTGATTCTTAAATTAGCAAATCCACTTGTATTTGTATTTTTCCTAGTTTTTCGTTTGTTCATTCTAGTGTCATTTCATGACCTTTAGGGTGGCCTTGGCAACAGTTCCGTTCCTGAAAAGCCATGGGAACAACCCAAAATCATTGTTTTTTGTTAGTGGAGGAAGCTGAAAAAGTGAATGTTGGCAGATACTTAGTTAATACACCTAACGCAGGAGACCCAGGCCTGGAGCTTGCACCTGGGTTTGGATATTCCTGAAGAACCACAGGGACCAGAAGGATGAGAAAGCCCATTCACGAGGCAGGGAAGCTTCAGCAGCGGTTGGAGCTGCAGGGATAAAGCAGCTGACCAGGAGCAAGCAGAGTCTTTGTGCCCACAAGCAGAGGGAGGGGCTCCCTCACGGGGGAGCAGCCCCCCTCCCCGACTGAGGGGAGCAAACTGTGCCGCTGGTCACAGGAGCAGATCAGGGCCACGGAGCAGCAGGAAACGTCCTTGGGCAGAAGCTCCGCCGAGAGCCCTTTGTGTGCTCTGTGTGCTGCCCTCCACGGCTGCTGGCCTGGCAGCCAGCGGCCTTCCACGTGTGCGGAGGGGCTGTGTTCTGAGTTAGCCCCACAACATTAGTTCACAGTAAGCGGATGTATTTCAAGACTAAAAGTGGTGGACGGAATACGTGGGAAAGAGATTCTGTCCAACACTCTGCCTCTGAATCCTTAACTGCCTGTTATTTATACTTCAGTAATATCCACCACTTCATCTGTCAACCTACAAAGTATGCTATGGTCTCGGTGAGAGAATTCATGTAACTGTAGAATGTGTGGAATATAGTTAGATTTTCCAAGTTTACAAAGGCGTTACCATTTCTATAAGATAAATTGTTTGGCATGTGTGTTATAAATTTACAATTTTGTAAAAACAAGAGTGAAATGTAATAGACGATTTATTTCATTATTTCATTCTCTTCCAGAGCTGTTCTCCCCCTGTGTAAGATCCAGGGTGCCAGGGAGAAGGGGGCTCTGTGAAGGGTGTGCCTAGTGGGGTGGACGGGGTGTGCGGGAAGAAGTGTGAGCACCAGGGAGATGTGCGCTTGGCCCCATGCGATGCTGGGCACACAGCAGCGACCAGGGCCCATCACGCCAAGGGAGGCTGGCTCAGCGCACCCGACTCACTCCTCGGTTTCCTCGACCTCAGGAATAGGAGGTACACACAGCGACTATTAAAGTCTAAAAAAGAAAATTAACCAAATTCCTTATTTCATCCTCCATGTGAAATGAGAGAGGAGGAAAATATTTTCGCACTTCCTGTCTACCCTGTGCATCACTGAAACAAACCGCTCACACGTGCGAACCCACTTTTATTAGACACGACACCTTACGAAAGGCCTTTATATTGTGCTAGAGATGTAAAAACCGCAGAATCCGACCACAAGGGAGATGAGTGCCAGGTCCCACGGTGGTGCCTGCTCCCTCTGCATCTGCCCCCAGAGGTCGACTCTGCAGAATGATTACCTTGCTCTCCCTTCAAACTGAGTTTTCAGGGAACTAAGACCAACCACCACATCCCCACGGACAAAGGGGCAGTCCACTGCGAATAAGCTGCCACCCCCAGCTCACAGCCAGGAGAGCTTCTTCACGGTGTCAGCTATCCTGTCCTCACTGGGGCCTGAAGATATCTCACAAAATGAAGCTCATGTCCAGATACAGGTTAATGTCTATAAATTCCTACCAAGGCAATTTATTGGTAATTTAAAAAAGTAAGTACCAGAGTTTTAAATCTATGTAATAGTTTCATAGGAATTATTTAACGAACACTTTAAGAACAGCACCATCCCTGGTTTACCTGGTCACTGCAGTCAGACAGTGGTCGTAGTGCCGGCCTCTGCCCAGGGACAAGAAAGCATTTCTATCATTTCCATTGGTAGAAATAACAATTGGTCATAGCAACCATCTCACAGTGGTATTAGCAGACTTCTTTACAAAAATCTTTCAATTCGATGTACGAGGATACATAATTCTCTCTAGGCTTAAAGATAAAACAGTGTTCTGTGAAATACTAACTCTGATAGCTGAACTTAGATTACTTAGACGCCCAGGTCCGGGACAGGCGGCAGACACGAGCTTTCGCTCTTGCCCGTGGCCACCGTGTCCCACACGCTCCATGCCCTGAAGAAAAGTGGGGAGCCCTTCTCTCTAAAATACACTCTGCCAAACCACCTCTTCTAGGGAGAAATGAATGCGCTCGCCATGTATGTCGATATACTTGGGTAAAGTTGAATTTCGAATCCTTTATTGGAAAGCGTCCGCAGATCTGCCTCGCCCGGGGAATGGACCCCGGGGGGCCCTCCGCCTGCACTGAGGGCCACCGGGACCCTCCCTCCGGGAAGTGAGCGCTGCCACTGCCGCCGAAGTGTCCCTTCTGTGGGTCTTGGCGGCCTGGGCTCCACGAACCAAACCTCCTTGTGAACTCCGCCTGCACTGCTACGCCCGGCTGGAGGGAAGTGTGGCCCCGCGGTTACCACGGCCAGCGGAGTTTGCCGGGAGAGCGGACTAGCTATCTTGTGTTGGTTTTGCACAACGACACCCCTCTGGCAAGCCACGTGGCCAAAACAGCTTCTTAGGTGTCACACTTGCAGAAGCAGCAGCTCGCTCTGAGCACCCTGTATCCCTGCGGGCCAAGCCGTCATGTCACAAACACACAGACACGGGAACCACTCCCGGCAGGTGGCTGTCTGCCTGTCGCCCTTCCTTCCGCCTTCTGCCTACTGAGGGAAGAGACTATGGGACACGTCCACGAGCCTGTTCGTTGGCCGTTCCTGTCACATTTTGGGGAAATTCACATAAACGTCTGCAGCAAATTCACATAAACTCAGTGAAGCAAGTGGCCCCCACTCTGTGCTGAAACTGCACTCGCGAGAAAAGTGGCTGCTCCAGGCCTCCTCGCCCGCACCCGACCTCCTCGCCCGCACCCCACCTCCTCGCTCGCACCCCACCTCCTCCCCTTCCCCACGTCCCAGGTGGAAATGAGTGCATCGTGAGCAGACCTGGGCCCGTGCGCATTCAGGGATGACGGCAGGGGACGGGTGTGGTCCTGCCCAGCTCCTGGAGTGGGGGACCCCGGCACCAAGGGTCCTAGGGACTTAGGGGCACTCAGTCCCACTCAGGCTGTGGGGCCAGGTAACCCACGGGGATTCATCTCCAACGCGACCTCAGTACACACAGCAGTCCTGAGGGCGACCGTCTCTTCACATCGGGGTTCAGAAATCTAAGGGTTGGTGTAAACATGCCCTTGAAGAAGAAAATAAGCTTGAATTAAACCTCTCTCACAACAATACACCTCTAGTAAACTAGGGAGAAGGAAAAGCCAAAACATCACTGAGTAGCACTAAGAGTCGGCCTCGTCCGTAGTACCAGTTCTAGTAAAAAAGTACACTAATCAGTTCTCTGCTTCCTGATGCTGATTTTCAGAGACTTTTGGGGGTGGATGGGTGGCGGTAGAATTCTTTTCTTTAAAGAGGGTATATATTAAATTCAAAATGTACTATGCTGATTAAATCCAATATAACTAGGAAAATTAATAATCTTTTTATGTACAAGGAACTATGCCAAATCCCAGAGGGCATTAAAAAGATCAGATCTTTAAAAATTTTTGTTAAGTGGGGGAGGGTGAAAATCTATTTGTATCTTTAGTTTTCTTTTTCTTTTTTTACTGGACAAATGATTTTTGTTTCTCTCTTGCCATATGCACCTGATCTTTTCTTGATGTCTAGATTTATGCAGCTGCTTTCAGTTTTTTCCTTGGTCATTGTCTCTCTCAGCACTGTGGATCCCTGACTTCCACTTTGCTGTTGGATCTCCTCTAGAGATAAAGTGTCAGGCGGAACATTTCTAAGGAGCTCGGCAGACGCCCAGCAAACCTGCCTTCTCTCAGCACCATCGTCCACACGTCCACAGTAGACGAACCCATCCACGCCCACAAACAAGCACCAAGAGGAATTTCAGCTTAAGTAGATGATTTGAGTACCTTTTTTTTTTTTCATTTGAGGGAATTACTTTCATGGTGAAAACACACACATCCTGGTTTATCAGGCTGCATAGGAAAATGAATATTATCTCTCATGTACAAAACCTTCTTCATGAGATCTTTAAAGATTCTGCATCGCCTCCTCTGAAGTAGGTTCTGGCAGTTCTAGTGCAAACACATTGGTCTCCCTTAGGCCCTAAAGTTCCCAGCTGAAACAGGTTTTCCCCCTTTTCGAAATCACTGTGCCTCTTTGAACCCGCATAGCAGCCGCGTAAAAGCGGCCTGCCTCTGTCCTGCAGAGACCTTCGAAGGCTCACAAAGCTTATTGATGCTTTATTGTTAGGAGAGGCCGTAGATAATTAGGAACCTGCTGAAATGTTAAATTAAACTCCCAGTTTATCAAGGGCATATTCTTCTGTTATAACTAGATTACCTTCGTTAGTTGTTAGTTTAAATTAGTTATTTAAGATAACTGAAAATGGTCAGTGTGAGTCTTATTGGACTACATCTTGAGCATGAGAAGCAGGCATCATAACCAAGTTTTTTGATTAAGCTCAGCGCAGGACAAGCAAGCAACACTCCCTTCCAAGTCTGAAAGAGAGAAAACCATCTACTTCTTCCCGAACAGTGATGAAACTGGTTTATAAATGGGCGTGGCTTCCACAGAGGAGCCATCAGTGAGCTCATTCCCCTCCCCACGCACCTCACCTCTCCACCTCCGTGTTCTGTGTTTGGGGGTTCCTCCTCACAGCAGCCAGGGCCCCGAGGACACTCTGTGACCGAGATGTGGGTTCTGCTCCACTCAGCACATGGCCCTCCACCACACGTGGCAATCAAGCACCTGACACCGCCAAGTGCAACTGATAGACTGAATCTTTAGTTTCATTTAATTTAAATTTTAAGGTTCGTGGCTGCCATCAGGGTACTATGCCCTTAAAGTTGTTTCTCTCTGGCTAGTTAAGGAAATATTCTCCCCAGAAATAATGTTAGAGATTATAGTTCTTGGCCCCAAATGAAGAAGAGACATCAGAGCAGTTATTACAATGTAACAAATTTTAGACATCATCTTTTGATAGCTTAATAACTTGATGTAAACTTAAGAACTTTAAAAGTTTTTTTATGCCTAAGTTTGATCATAAGAAATAAAAAAAATTTGAGAGGAGCATATGTTCCATAGACTGTACCTGGAGATAAAAGGGATTTAATCATTATTACATTATGATAATAGAATTGATACAGGTTTACATTACTGATATTTATTATAAATAAAAAGCAATCTGTCTAGCTAATCTGACATTTGTTTTCTACATGACTCTTCAAAGTTGCTAGCTCAGCAGTCTGGTAACACATGGACATTGTTAATGCTCCCTCAATTGTTTGTGAATTAACAGATTTTTCTCTCTTATCACTTGCTTGTCTTCCTTTTTAAAGACCTGCCAGGCATTGTCAGTCTCACCAATTATAATCAGCCTTTGTTCTATGAAGAGATATCTATTACACTGGAAAAGCTAGCAGTTTTTCACCTTTGAGTATGATGTTCGCATGAGTTTTTCATACGTGATTTTATTATGTGTAGGTAGTTTTCTTTCATTCTTGTTTTGCTGAGCATTTTTTTTTAATTATAAAAAGGTTTGAATTTTGTTGCTTGCTTGCCCTGCATCAATTTATATGATGTAATTTTTTTCACTTCATTTTGTTGATGTGGCATGTTATGTTTATTAGTTTTTTAAAATTGACCCATCCTTGTATTCCACTAATAAATTTCACTTGGTCATGATGTATAATCCTTTTATTATGCTACTCAATTCTGTTTGCTAGTATTTTGGTGAGAGTTGTTTTTTTTTGTTGTTGTTTTTTGTTTTGTTTTTGCATCCATGTTCATAGGGGATGGTGGTCTTTAGTTTTTTTTATTTAAAAAAATTTTGGAGTATAGTTGACATACAATATTATAATAGTTTCAGGTGTGAAACAAGGTAGTTTGACATTTACATATCTTGCAATATGATCACTGCAGTAAGTCTAGTAACCATAAGAGGTAACAGCTTCCAGTTATAAAATAATAAGCCTTGGGGATGTTGTATACAGCACAGGGAATATAGTCCATAAAGGGGCTTTGTCTGACTTTGGTATCAGGATTATACTGATCTCATAGAATTAGTTAGGACGTCTGAGAAGGTTATCCAATTTCATGGCATACAATTACTTATAGTATTCTCATAATCTTTTTTATTTCTGCAGAATTATGGTAATGTCCGTACTTTTTTTCCTAGCCCATTGAACTATACTTGGGTTAATTTTCTCGAGTTTTTCTAAGGACTGACATTTGGTTTTATATATTTTCTCTATTTTTTTTCTATTCCCTATTTTGTACTTCTCTGTTTTAATCTTTATTATTTTCTTCCTTTTTGTGGCTATACACTTATTTAGAGCATCCAGACATAGTAAATGTATGTTAGTAAGACCATCAGGCCATAAAACTGACGGTCTTCGTAGGTGGTGTTGGGACTATAATTCAAGGAAAGTAGTTGTTGATGTCCTTTCTGTAAAGTGCAAGTCAGCATCAACGCTGATGTATCACGTACACCCAATTCACAGAGCGGGGCCTGAAAGGACCACCTATTTGTGTGTTGCACATAGAACTATTGCTTTGAGGCATCTATCACTTACAACGTAGGTACTGTAACTGTTTGTCTCATGTAAACCTTCGTTTAAAACTGTCACTTCTGTCCACGGCCATGCCACCATGAACACGCCTGATCCCGAAGCCCAAGGCAGGAGCTTCAAGTTCACCACCAGCAGCATCAGCTTTGCTTTCTCAGGAAGCGGAAGAGCTTCTTGCCATTGCAAGAAGACAGCAAGAGCACCAGACAGGGGCCACAGCCCCGACCCTGTGGGCCCTTCCCTCTGTGGGCTTCAGACCCCGTAGCTGTGTAGGAGGCCATCAGTTACATGCAGTCTGCTGCTCTCCCCAACCCAGCATCTGTTCTCATGCCCAACGCCAGTGCCTCAGTCCCCCTATTTCCACCCAGACAGCTCCTCAGGGCTGGCCCCACGTCTAGCCAACCCCACGCTCTATCTCCTGGGTGCTCCAATGGGTTCAAAGATGAGAATGTGACCCAAGCCAGGCCAAAGGCATTTAAAACCATGACTTTTCATGGAGACTAAGGGAAGGAGAAACCCTTCCTGGTAGAATAATCGGCGAGTGGCTGTCAGCCTGGAGTGGCTGGAGATCCTGGATTCACGGAGAGACTGTGTCTGTGAGGGGGACCACCCAAAGGTGCTGTAGCAGGATGGAGGGTGGGACAGGGAACAGGTCCTACTGCGAGAGTATGAGACCTGGACCTGCCAGGTCCAAACCAACTACTTAAACTTGCCTCTTGCAATTATTAATTTATTTCTACTATTTAAAAGTGATTAATTTATATTATTTCAGCAAGTATGTCAAGTTCTTTGCAGTCAAAAAGTCCTAGCTGACACAGCAGAATCGATACTCCATGAGACACCTCTGCACAGTACTCTGGGGTAGCTGGGCTGGGGGAGATGAAGACATTGGGTGGGGCCATATCTTAGGGAAGCTGTCGATCAGCTCTGTCCCCATTCCTTCCTTGTCCTAAGAGAGGGGGACCCTAGAACAATGAGAGGAGAACCAGCAGGAGGAAGAGGTCCCGTACAGCCATTTCGAGAAGAAGCGGTTATCCCCATCCGCCAGATAAGGAGACAGAGTTTTTGCCTAAAGTCACACATCTAGTAAGTGGTGAAGCCAGAAGTCAGCTCTGTGCCTGTTTGGGATTCAGGGACTCCCCCACAGGGAAACTGCCACCCTTGACTCCATTCTGAGCAGCCAAGAAGCTCTCATCAGTGGAAACCTCAGAGGAAGGGAACATGGGCAAAAGCAGATCAGAGCTCTGGACTGAAAAAAAAAAAAAGATTTCAAAAGCCCAGAGGACAGCAGGGAGTGGAGGTGGAGAAGTCATTCTTATAGGAACCCGGTGAGAGGACAGGCCACCTCCTCCCTCCCTCCCTGTCCCCTAGCTGCCTGTCCAAGTCCCACTACAAAAAACAGCTTGGGTGAGTACATGGCAAGCTGCACCATTAGGTTATGTGCATATTTTCTTCAAAGAGAATGACCAAGATTCAAACCAAAGCTTCAAGGACTATTTGGATCACTCTATTTGTCCAGGATCCTATGTTAATGGAGGTTCCTGAACTCAGAACTGTGTTAGAATGAGTCTTCAATTTAAATACCTGTAACATGGAGATAATACATTTTCTGCCTCATTTGGCAAATTAAAGCAATAAATTAGATGTGGCATGTGTGGGTCTAAAACAGGATTGATTTCACAGTGAACTTAGTACTAGGAATTTGGATTCTTATTCTAATGAGTGGGCAGAGTCCTTAAGGCAGGGAAATGCTCGGCTGTGCTGCCATTTTGCGTACATTTTCAGAATAACACTGAAGTGAATGTCATGATGAAAACGCTCTTCTCTTTTGCCATCTGGTGTGCATTTTGGAAATTACATGCGAGTGTAGATCATGAAAAGTTATTTGTTATTTGTTATCCTCTGCTGTCATCTCGTGTGAATTTTTGGAATAACAACTAAGTATATGTCGTTAAGTGAATGTAATCATGATTATACGTTCTCTGCTGCCTCCTGGCGGTAAATTTTGGAATCACGCCACAGTACTGTAATAAAAGTTATTCTCTGCTGCTATGTAATGGGCATTTTAGGAATATCACCCGAGTGACTCTCATCATGAAGATTGATTAGCTGCTGCCATCAGTTGTGCATTTTGGGAATAAATCCTCCAGCTTGTCATCAAGTGTTATTTCTGCTGCTATATAATGAGCATGTTGAAATAACACGTAAGGGTTTGTCTTTATGAAACATTTTTCTCTGCCGCCATTTCTTGTGCATCTTGGGAAAAACAGAGGAGTGCAGGTCATGAAGTGATTCTCTGCCATTTTATGGGTATTCTGAAAATAATGAACATGTGTATGTAAGGAAAATTTACTATTCGCCATAATATAGTGTACATCTTGGGAATAACACTAGAGTGTGAGTTATAAAAATTTATTCTCAGCTGCTATTTGATGGGATGTTTAGGATTAACACATGGTGTTTCTCATCATGAATATTTATTCATTGGTGTATTCTGGTGGGCATTTTAACACTACAGTGCGTGTCATGTAAAGATATTTCTTCTGTTGTCTCATGTGCATTTTATAAATAACACCCAGAGTGATGTCGTCATGACATATATTTTTCAGCTGCCTTTTCATGTGCAACTTTGGAAAAATACAGGAGTGCATGTCATGAAGTGATTCTCTGCTGTTATCTAGTGGGCATTTTGGGAATAATACAACAGTTCATGTCATGAACAGTTATTTCTGCCATTATATGCATTTTGAAAATAATAACCAGGTGTATGTCATCATAAAAATTTATTAGAGGGGCAACTAAAAAGGCATAGATGATAGAGGCGCTGTTCATCCCCCTGGCGACCAAATCAAAGTTGTAACGGGAACAAGGAGCAGCAGAAAGGAAAAGTCGCCTGAGATCTTGATGAACAAGCCATACAACTAGGGAGAAGTCCAAGAAAGCACCCTGCGATGGAGGAAGGTAGGATGGGGTGAGCACGCTGAGCGACGGGTCTCTAGTGGCTGAGTGAGAGGGAGGACGCAGCAGCAGCGGCAGAAGCCTCTTAAAGGGGCCACGTCAGCAAGTGTATTTTCGTAGTGATGAACCTGCTCGCTCTGAGCACCAGTGCTGATTCAGCTGCGAGCAGGGGTCACCGGGGACTTACAGGGTGAGAATGTTAACAACTACACTCTGTCGGTAAGTACCTCAGATGGAAAAGAATTAAGTGCTCCAACTAAAAGAATGGATGAATGGAAAGGAAAACAAGACCCCTATATGTTGCCTATAAGATTCATTTCAGATTAAAAGACACGGACTAAAAGGAAGGGGATGGAAAAATATATTGCTTTGATGGACCTAGAAGGTATTTAAGTCAGACAGAGAAAGATAAACACTATATGATTTCACTTATATGAAGAATCAAAAAAAAAATAAAAAGAACAGACTCATCAAAAACATAGTTACAAATATATTGAACAATTTGGTGATGGACAGTGGGGAAGGAAGTTTGGTCTACCGCCATGTCACCCTGAACACTCCTGATCTTGGAAGCTAAGCAGGGTCCAGCCTGGTTAGTACTTGGATGAGAGACCACCTGGGAATACCAAGTGCTGTAGGTTTTTACGACACTCTCCTATTGCCACCCTCCAGACAGGGTGACCTTGGACACACCCAGTCCCTGCTCGCTAGCTGTTTCAGGGGTCCTGGGAAGGGGCTTGGGCCCAAGGGCTGCACCAACATCTGTGAGGCCCTCGTCACCACCCTCCCTCACCTGCTCTCCTGCAGCCAGCCCTGGGCTGTTTTCTCTCCCTACACTTCCTGGGTTCTGCGAGGCCAAGCCTAGGACCGCCATCTCTGACACACACCGGCAGGGCACTGGCACCCCTGGGACGCAGGACCAACCATCACAACTGGCCACGCTGCGCCGGAGGCATCAAGTCTCAGCGGGTAGGATACTCCCCGCCCTTCTCACCAGACAGCCAGGTGCCCTCGGACCAGGCGACAGGCCACCCCGCAAAGCCCAGACGGGAAGCCGGACCCACCAGCCGCGTCAAAGAGGCTGAGACGCACGAGAGCGCCGGACAGGCCGAAGCGATCAGCCACACACACACACACACACACACACACACACACACACGCACATACACGCGCGCGCACAAACACATACTCTAGGGAGCCGTACGTATCTCTTTCCACCGCGGGACCCCCGGCAGGACTCTGAGCGCAACAAGACTCCCCGAGCCCCCGGCGGCCCGTCCCCAGGCACCGGGCACGCGCCACGTTGCACGTGGCACGTGGCATGGGGCACGGGGCACGGGACACGCGGCATGAACTGCGCCCCTGCCCGAGCCCAGCGCCGGCACGACTCCCCTCCGCTGTGGAAGCGGCCAGATTAGGGCGAGCGCAGGCTCTCACGTTCACAGTCGGGGTCCCGCTCTCTGCTCCGGGGAATAGTCTGCGGGTCCCGTCCTCCTCTGTGCTCGGGCAGGCTCAGGCTCGCGCTCTCTGGCTCTCGGGATCTCCTCTCTCGTCTCTCCCTCCGTCTCCGTCCCTTTCCTCCTCACCGTCTCTGCCACTTTGTGTCCGACGCCAGCTGGCCCCTGCGATCCGCCCCTTGCCCGGTGACCAGTCGCTGTCCCCTCCTCCGTGGCTCGAACCGGGCCTCCCGCCCCGGGGCCCCGTGTTCTCCTTGCTCCCGCCCTCCCGGTCACTCGCTCCGTCTGTGGGTTTCTCCTCCCTCTGTCTCTCAGCTCGCACTCTGTCTGTCTGTCTGTCTGTCTGTGTCTCTCGATGGAGAGAGTCGATGTGAAGGCCAGGGCCAGCGGACTGGGCGGGTCCCCGATCCCGACGGAGGACGAGGGCTGCGTCCGTCTGAAGCGACGCCTCGGGGTGTGCC